>CM064965.1:3306311-3541311 GCA_032847665.1 Solanum chilense
AACTACTAAAACTATATCTCATGATGGAGGCTGTCTCACTAACCCCTTTCTATTCTTCTTCTTCTACTACTACTCAACTTCACTTCTTATTAGTCTTCCTTCTATCCAATCAACTTCACCATGGAAATTGAATCATCTCCTCCACTTAAAACATATAAACTAACAGCTTCTTCAATAGGCTATTCGAAATCAACCACGATTTCTCCTGCCTTGTTATTTAAGCCTTGTGAAACACCACCACCAATTAATATCTTGAAAAACATCTCTTTCACTGCTTATCCTTCTCAGATTCTTGCTATTGTTGGTCCGAGTGGGGCGGGGAAATCCACGTTACTCGACATTTTAGCTGCTGGAACTTCGCCTACAAGTGGCACTCTTCTCTTAAACTCTCTTCCCCTTCATAGTCCTTCTACTTTCCGCAAGCTCTCAGCTTATGTCCCTCAACATGATTGTAGTCTTCCGCAGCTCACTGTCTCCGAAACTTTTGCCTTCTCTGCCCGTCTACTCAACCCGAAACTCAATGATGTTTCCTGCATTGTGGATTCTCTTCTGGCTGAGCTCAGGCTCACACATTTGGCTCATACAAGGCTTGATCATGGACTCTCGGGTGGAGAACGAAGACGTGTTTCGATTGGTTTGAGTCTACTTCATGACCCTGCAATCTTACTTCTTGATGAACCAACATCAGGTCTTGATAGTAATTCAGCTTTGAATGTAATGCAGACACTAAGATCAATCACCGACTCGCGTCAACGTACCGTGCTGTTGTCTATTCATCAACCAAGTTTCAAGATTCTTGCCACCATAGATAAAATCCTGTTGCTATCAAAAGGAACTGTAGTCCATCATGGTACATTATCATCTCTTGAAGAGTTTTTGCTTGAAAATGGCTTCACTGTCCCCCCACAGCTCAATTCTCTTGAATATGCCATGGAAATGCTCAGCCAACTCAATGATAAAAAACCCATTACACCAATAAGTTCACCCCATCAAAATCCCACCACCACCCCTGTTCCTGAGGGTACTAAAACAGGGGAAATCAAATATAGAAGTTCAAGATTACATGAAATAGCTGTTTTGTACAGCAGATTCTGGAAAATAATTTACAGAACAAAGCAGTTACTTTTAACAAACACCTTACAGGCATTAGGAGTTGGTCTTGTTTTAGGTACAATTTACATCAATGTTGGATTTGGTAAAGCTGGAATCGAGAAAAGATTCGGACTTTTCGCTTTCACTCTCACTTTCCTTCTCTCTTCCACAACTGAAACTCTCCCAATCTTCATAAACGAAAGACCCATTTTACTAAGAGAAACTTCAAGTGGGGTTTATCGATTATCTTCCTATCTCATCGCAAACACACTAGTTTTCCTCCCTTACTTACTAGTCATCGCAATCTTGTACTCAATTTCACTTTATTTCTTAGTGGGTCTTTGTTATTCATGGCAAGCATTCACATACTTCGTTTTAACAATTTGGGTCATCGTCTTAATGGCAAACTCATTCGTCCTCTTCTTAAGCTCTGTTGCACCAAATTACATCGCCGGAACTTCGCTCGTAACTCTACTCCTCGCCGGATCTTTCTTGTTTTCCGGCTACTTCATTACGAAGGAGACGATGCCCAAGTTCTGGACAATGCTGCATTATTTGTCCATGTACAAGTATGGGTTAGATGCATTGTTGATCAATGAGTATTCTTGCCTTGTCGCCAAGTGTTTGATATGGTACGATGAGAAAAACAGAGTGTGTATGGTGAGTGGAAGTGATGTTTTGGATAAAAGAGGACTCCATGAAAATGAAAGATGGACAAATATATATATCTTGATTGGGTTCTTCGTATTCTATCGATTGCTTTGGTTGATTGTATTGATTAGAAGAGTTTCAAGATCAAAAAAGTGATACATCACTTTCATGGATTGTCAATTTATCTATCATGTTTGTTTTTTGCTGTTTCTCTAATCAATTTCATGTAACAAAAATAATCCTTAACATATCTCTTCTTTCTTCTTCTTTCATTATTTTGATGAAATTTTAACTTTCATAAACTCGTGTTAAAAATATTATTAAATAATAAAAAGATGTTCTTTTCTCTTTTAAATGAGATAGTTATGCACTTCAATAATTTATCTTACGTTTCTGTCTAGTTTAGGACCATTAGATGATAAAGGTAGAGAGCGTGTAAATCTTACTCTTACCTCAAAGAGCAAAGAGATTATTTCTCCAAGATGAAAAAGAAATAAACCAATTTGTGAGGGAACTTGTTGAGAATATACTTAAATATTAAAAGTATGCTTTAAATGCACAAATACCCCCAGAGTATGATCAAAAACTCATATAGATATATTAACTAAACTAAAATTTTACTAACCTTGAACTTATTATTTTTTTTTTTGGTAATTTTGTACACCTTTTGTCTTACGTGACACATTTCATGACTCCACGCAATTGAGGCGCGTGAGAGATATTTAGATGTCACGTAAGATAATAAGGTGCACAAAATTACAAAAAAAAAAATAAGTTTAAAGGATTAATAAAATGTTAATTTAATTAAGATAATATCTTTGACATTCGATTATAATCTAAAAAGTACTTATGCATTTTCCAGTCACACACTTCCCCTTCGTCTCACTTTTCTCTCTGGTTTGAACTCTAGAAAATTACTTTCATTATTAATTAATTATTAATGAATATATCTATTTACTCATTATACAATCATCTTCATAAGAAATTATATTAAAAGTAACATATATATATATATATATAAAAGATAAGTTTATGTGGAGACAAATATAATGAGAGGGAAAGCTCAACCACGAAAAATTGAGGAACAGCGACGTCACGGGTACATGAAATGAAACAAATGGGGTATGAATAATTCGAACATCTTGTCGTTATATATCATGCTCGTTGTTATTATTTCAATTTATATGACACATTTTTTCTAAAATAATTATTTTTTTAAGTTATTTTATATTTATTTTAATTTTATTACCTTTTTTAATAAGATATTTACGTTTTTACATGTAAGAGATTATACAACTTTACTAAAAAAGTAACTTTACATAAATTGAATCGGAGGAAATAAAGTAAAAAATAAGGGTTTTTTTTTTTTGTGTGTGTGGTGGTGGTGGTGTAGTAGTAGTAAAAAGTGAAAAAGGCAATGGATAATTGGTTTGCATTTGTTTGGTTGCTACAGAATCAGTGTTTGTTCACGGGTTCTTCTTATTCTTTTGCTACCACGTGAACATTTTCTTTTATTTCTCTTGCACCTTAATGTATTGTCCACAACCAAGTGGCCAATTATTTCGAATTTATCTGAATCCAATATTGAATTCACAGCGTTTATATTCAACACTAAGAATTAGGGACTATGTATAGATATTGATTTATTCACACAACAATTTTCTTCTTGTATCAATAAATTAGAAGAGAAGTCAATCGGTAACCGTATCTGAAAACAATGATTAGTGGATATTGATACTACTGTCACCGCACAGATGCGACACCCTCCTTACTTGGTGTTGTGACTATCACCATAAGTTATTTCGAAATAAAAATAAATTACAAAAATAACTAAATTTAAGTTCATTTGTCGTAGATCTACTGACCTAGATGCTTGAATCTATTCCACGTACTTTTGACCATATATTTTTAAAGTTTTGAGACAAGACAAAATACAAGGTGGTGGCTGCATGTTGATTAGAGTGCAAAAACAAACTACTTATTTAATATATGTATAACATAATTTATTCCCAACCTAGTAAATAAAAAGATTTGTGGTATATATATAGAATCTATAAATTTGAAATTATAGCTTAACAATGCTGCTAACTATTGCATGAATTGAATTCAGAGTCTTATTATTGTACATTATCAAAAATAATTTTCATGTGTGTGACCCTTTCAACTAAATCGTAAGGGACATTATAATTAACATGTCAAAATATATCGATTCGCGTATTATCGTTTCTATTTGCGTGAACTTACAAAAATATAGTAGATAACATATAGTAAAATATCAAAATATATTTGAGAGTATATAAATCGAATCTTTTTCAATTATGTCGTAGGTCATATATTAAGACTGCTTGCTTTAGTACAATTATTTATTTATTTAAAGCATCATCGTCTGTTCACTGCTCTTAAACCTACCATTCTTCATCGTTATAGTGTATACATCAAAGGACAAGCATCATCTAATGAATGTAAAACAGACTTTATCCAAATCATCTTACTGTTTAAACACATTTAATGATATGAAAGACAATATACTGAAGTTTACCAATTTGAGGTCAGACTGTAACTAGGAACACAATTGGCGCAACACTTTGTCTAAATAAAGGTTGTGCAGCAAGTTTTGAGAATGTATTGAGCTCAACCTGAGTCATTCTTCCATCACTGATGATAGAACGTCATAATTGAAGGGGCGACTAAGCCAAATGCAATATGCGATATCTGAATCCATTTGATCCTGAAGGTATTGTAATCCGCCAAGGCAAAATCAGATTATGAAATGCTTAAGAACAAAAATTCTATGTAGAGTTAACTTTATGTTCATTTTTTCCGTTGATAAAAGTAGAATTTTTTTAAACAATAAATGGCAATAAACAATGAGAAATGTACCTTGAAAAATTATCCAACGCCTCTGACATACTGATCGAGGGTAGAATTAAATAGCTCACACCTACATAAACAATGACCAAATAAATGCTCATTGGAAATTTTCTCAGGGAAAAAGAGACGGCAACATGTTGTAATTCTCAAGAGTACAACCTGGGAAATATTTTTTTTTTCATTCTCTTTTCTTTTTAAGAAGAAGAACCCATTGCTCCTCAAATATCGGTCAAAACTTGAACCCTCATATAGGTATACAATTTCAGAAAGCACAACAATTGAAATAGATAGTCCGTATTGGTATCAGATCTATACCCAGGTTGCTACTAACAATTTTTTGACCCATTTTCTGGGTAAAGTCTCCAGACTATATTTGAAAATGAAAACTTAAACATAACAGTCACTTGAGAAAATACTTCTTCAAGAGTTCATATGAATTATACACATTCAAGGGAATGCTCAGCAAGATCAAAGACATACTCTTTACATGCATAAGATTTTGGTCATAAAGAAAAGAATATGCATAAAATATAGGGGAGACATCTGGCTGTTCGGCCAAAAATATTTACAGCAACTAGCCAATATACATATACCATACATTAATTATACATATATTATACATTTTGGCAACTATTTTGGGCAGAAGGCTATTTGAGCTAATTTCCCTAAAATAATAGGGAAAGATCCTAAAATTTCATTCCTTCAACACAAAAGAATATTGCAACCTCGCAGTTTCAAGTCTTTAAGAATCAATCAAACAGGAATAAAACCATGGCAAGATCTCTAATTTCTTTATTTTCTTTTGAATTTGAAATCATCATCAACCATTCATTAGCTGTGACATGCCTCTTATCAGATGCATGTTCATCATTTTAGCTGCAATATTCTTAATCAAGAAGTAGATAGCCTTGTTCCAAATCTTCCCTATATCACTACTTATTTAACCAGAAAATGAACCATGTTTATCCAACATCACGTTATTCTTCTAGTAGGGACTTCTTTGTTAGAATACCACGCAGGGTGGAACATCATAAGGTATATTACTAGGTATTATAGTGGTAAGGTGGAAGATCATATATTATCATCATACTATATATTTGCACCCAAGGTGTTACCTATTGATCAATGAAGTGGGAAGGACCATGACATCCCATGTTCAAATCCCTGTGGAGGGAAAAAACACTGAGTGATTTCTTCCACACTGCCTAAGCCTTGGTGGCAAAGTTACCAGCACCTATGCGTGTTGGCGGGAGGTAGTTGTTACCCAATGAAATTAGTCGAGGTGCGCCCAAGCTAGATTGGACACCACCGTAATTTCTTTTTAAAAAAAGAAACTACAAAAACAAACTCACATAAATAAAACTTTCACTATTTAAGCAGAAAGTGCAATTAACTTATTGCAACAACAGCATATTCTAGCAGCGAGATAAGAAACAATCAAATCCCGCACAGTGTTGGTAGGATAAACCTGTATAATTAAGCACTCACTTGATAGGAGCCCCTGGGGAGTAGAGCGGATTCTTCACCACATATTCAACATACAAATTGTAAATATACTTCAAAGATTCCCTTAGATCACCAGTCCTAGGATGTGTGACAAGGATGATCTGCAAAAATTTAACATAATTCAGACATGCACCAGATGCTTGTAAAGTTAAATAGAACCATTAGCTATTTGTTGCCTATTGAAGGAGAAAAGAGAAGCACAAAGAGATACAGTCATGAACAGTGATAAAGTAATACCAATTAAATGTACTTTATCACAACAGCTATCAAATAATTAGCAAGACAAAGATTCACTTTTCACACTAGAAATAACACTGTTATTACAATGTTTCTGATATGAAATTCTCTAGTAGACATAATTTTCATCCTTCAAGTACACCCTGCCATACCCTCTCATCCAGATCCTTTACACTCATTTTATCTCCAAATGGAAAGAAGCAGCCTTTCCTTCCCTTATACAAAAGAAACGGCCATTTTTTAAACAGTACACACCATTTGAGACCTCAAACACTATGAGGGGAAATGGTTGTGTGTCAAGCGTGGCAAGTTAAGATGGAAGAATTCAGAGATTTACAAGTTACCTTCATAGATCATATAATTGAGAAGAAATCCACATAGCAGGAATTCAACCACTATGATCAAAAGCAAGTACCACTTAAAGTTTTACCAATGGTACTAATGCAGGTGCTAAAAGGGAAAAATATATTTGCCAAATCACATTCCACAAGAAATAACCCTTTATTTTTCCTTCTTCTTGAGGAATAAGATCATAACATTAGGATAAACAGATACCAAATTCAGCTGATTCAAAATTTTATCTATATGGAAAATCATCTCATCCTTCAAACACATGCACTACAAATCAGTGATGCAGCTTGGCAGTTATCACCATACTGATAGAGAGTTCTAATAACAGTGATAGAAGCATGTTGGCATTAATAAAACCATTTATTTGAACATCACAGAAGGGGATTATGACTTGTCTTCTACAGAATGAGGCGGACAAACATAGTGCCACAAGAAGAAAGCAAGCCATAAAGCTGCAAGAATTAGGCCATATGGTGGCTAGTGATGGCTGCTTATATGAGCATGTAGCCAAACCAACATTCTCATCAAAGAAGAAGAATATCAGATAACTTCCTTCATAGAATTAGAAAGCAGCTGCACAGTGTTTTTTTTTCCCTTTGAAGACCCCTTCTCAATTCATTGATGTAAACTCATGTAAGAGGCACAAATAGCCTTATGCTGTTATTGGGCATCTTCCTAATGATTTTTAATATACTGGTAAAGCTCTTCTCCCTCACTCAATGTGATTTTTCCTTTTCCAGAATTATGTAGGTTTTCTATTCTATTACATCCTTGAATCACTTGGAATAGATATTAGATAAGTAGCAACATTACTTGGATCATTTCCTTTAGTTCTTTCAACTGAATGCATCCAGACTATCCATCCTCTCTCCCAATTCAAAAAGATAAGGCTTATATATGTAATATAATCAAAATGTAACCTCATAACAGAACAAGTATCTAGTGACTGTCCACTGGCCCTTGAGTAACATGAATACTACAATAAATAAACTGACCAAATTAAAAGATGGCACTAGGAAGAGACCAAGAACAATTTCAACGGAACTTATCACAATCACACAATGATAGTAGTCCTGACAGAAAAAATCATTGTATGATAAGACCTACGACAATTTCAGTGGAACTTATAAAAAAAAAGACAGTTCAATGCATCACTGACTGACCTTTATTCCAGATGGACTTTCCATGAAACTGAGTTTATATGTATTAGTCCGAAAGCTGTGAAACGAACATCCTTGTCCAGGTAATTGCGGCACCCCAAGATTACCTTTTTCATTACTGCCCAAATAGATTTCAAGTGAGAAGAGACTACATTTTGATAATTAATCCTAACACGAAAAATTCTCCAAGAAGATGGGAGTTGGGAAGGGGAGATAAAGGGTTGAGCGAACAATCCAGTCAATGAACTATGCCTCAGTCTCAAACTAGATGAATCAAATCAGTTATACATATTATATATTATGACCCTTTTCATTCCAATAATACAAAATAGATTTGTTAGATCAAAATATCGGATTTGGGCAATAGAGAAGAGAAGGAGAGACCTTGTGGGATCCATCTTAGCGGTCAAAGATTTGAGAGAGAAGAGCAAACCAAACATGAGCTTATGGTCCTGCTGAGGGTTTAAAGTCTTAAGAGGCCGATTCCATTCCCTGTAAAGAAGACACACTCCGTTCCTATTGAATACATACAGCATATGTGCATTATTTCCTGATACTGTCGGCGGCGGTGGCGATGGACTGATCTCTGATCCTCCAAAGAACTGCATCTTCTACAAATACCAATCACAAAACCGCATCAATTTCAAATTTGATTTCCAAAATCAAATGATCAACTGATAAAACCCAAACGATTTTTAAATTAACTTAAACCTAAGCACATTTTCATAAACGCAAACAAGGAAGAAGATGAATACCTTTACAGTGGATCGATTGACTGGGTAGTGGCAGTGATTGAGAAGCTTTGTGGACTGCTCAGGTAAAGAGAATTTTGTTTGTG
This sequence comes from Solanum chilense, assembly GCA_032847665.1. Classification (NCBI taxonomy): domain Eukaryota; kingdom Viridiplantae; phylum Streptophyta; class Magnoliopsida; order Solanales; family Solanaceae; genus Solanum; species Solanum chilense. Next base: position 3,315,018 of record CM064965.1, read on the forward strand.
TTTGATTGATTTAAGAGAATCCACAAATGGCGACCATTCGGATCCTCCCATCTCCGGGTCGGCTAAATTCGTTACCGGAAAACAATGGCCCGTTTGGTTGGTTTGTTGGGTACCATTAATCGTTTTTCTTTTTTTTTTGGTAAAGAAACATGTGCTTAAGTTATACCTACCAGTTTATAATATGATAAAAATGAGTATTAACAAAGATGTCATCGTCTCTTTAGACTAAGATTTTCCTTTTTTCCTCAAATACTTAGAACTCCTATATTTATTTATACATTACAATTATTACAAATTTGTGCATTACAATATTCGGATAACTTTATACGAACCAAATATTCCGTAGTACTAGTAGGATGAAAGATTAGACTTAAATATATCGAATCGTTACAACACGCAAGAAGTCTTAATTTTTAAGACTGCATGTCAATGCAGCACAGAAAAGGATAACATTCACCACCATTGCATACCACGTACTGAATTGTTAAACCTGGAATTCCCCTACACAAAGATAACTCAAACCAATAAAAGAATCCTCCTACAGATGTAATTAGGGAAAGGAACCTCCTCATTTGGGTGAAACTTAGAAAAACAAAAATGAAATTCTAACAAGATCTTGATAAGATAAGCTGTCCATAATTTGAAGATATATTACTGTTATCTCAATCCAATAGCAAAGAACAAAACTTAAAACCTTAGAAAAGAAAATATGAACAAATTCTTCTATCATAAAAATAGCAATGGAACAACTTAAAATGCAAAGTCAAAAAAACATCAACAGAGGATCGATTCTAGATCTCCCATTTCTTCAGCTCCATGCCATCCGGAGGGCTTCCTTCAACCTTCTTTGTGCCAACTTCTTTCCAATTTGTCGACAAAACAGTCCCATTAGATTCCACCTGAATATAAAAAAAAAACATATTACACCACTTTCACTTCTGTCATCCGCAAGGAAGAAATGCAACAAATTACCAAGTTTACAAGTTCATCAGTCGGAGGATAACAACCTAAATCTGACAGGCACCCTTTACAAGAAAACTTGAAATAAGCTACAGAGTTGAGAAAGAGAACTTCTTAAACATGACAAATGGTGCACAAGAATAAGTGTAGTGAGATGTTTTAACCTTTAAGGATGTTTTAAGATATTTAAAAAGGAATAAGAAGACGACAATATTATAGGTTGGTAGGCATCTTCCCAAAAGAAAATGCAACAGAGAGAAAGCTAAGTGCATCTAGTACTAACCCCAAAGCACTGGCCTAGGAAGATTATGTCCCATCATAATGGAGAAACTAATGTCCTCCATGAGGACTGTTATAGGTATTCCTTTTTTGAAATATATAATATATAGAAAGGATCAGGCTTACAAAGGATTTCATCATGGCTCTTCTGGTGTCCTCGTCAGCATCTTGGTAAATGTCTCTGAAAAATTTGTTCAATGCTGCATCTCCATCCAATTTTTCATCTTTTTCCTGGAACACATTCCAAGCATTCAGGGACCTAGAAACTAAACTGCAGAGTCTATCGTGATCTTAGACAAGGGCATCAAACACAACACTGTAATGTTTTAAATACCTCTTTTTTCACTTCAGCTTCTAGTTTATCCCAATCTACATTTCTCAGTTTTGAGGAAGGATAACTGGGCCGCGGGGCAGCTGTAAAATGCAAAACTAATAGTAAGTTCTGCTACTAAATAATTAAACATCAGATTTGGTAACAAAACTCGTTGGTCCTTGTAAGCGACTCCATTTAAGTAAACATGAAGAAACTATTGAATTGACAATTGCGTGAAGGGGGAGAGGAACCCCATTGATAGCCAGAACAACATATTAGACGAGCAAACAGGTTTACCTGATGACACAATAGGCCTCTGAATTACAACAGGTTCCGTTGTATACTCGAGAGATGTCCAGTGTAACAGCTCAGCTTTCGCAAGGCGGATCTCAATTTTGGTAGACATCACTTCGTATCTGCATTTTGCAGGTGTTATCTGCCAATCATGAGAGTACCAGCACGAGATGACAGAGTAAGCATCTTCAGTTACTCGGGAAACAATTTCAGAAATTTTAAACGGAGCTCCATCCAAAAATACCACAGCCGTATTTTAAGCTTAGCCTCACCTTGCCAAACAACCTAGGCTGGAAAGAATAAGTTTCTTCACCTGGCACATCAATGCTAACACTAAGCTGTAAAGCAACCAAGCAAAAAATGAGAACTTTGTCATACAATCTTTTGAATAAAATTATCTCAACAGGATAAGATGGTAAAACATACTATTTGTTCACCAAAGTCAACAACAACATTCTTGGCTGGTATGCCCTTGGCAAATATAGTCACCACCACCTCCTCTGGTTTCTGATAAAATTCATGTCTGCAATTACATACATCAGATTAGCCCATGTTCTCCAAGAAAGAAAAAAATTGTATTTAAATAGTGCCAATCAATTATGGTCATAACTTCACAAGCTGTTCACCTTCTTTACATTCATACAAAAAAAAAATTGGTTAAATTGGTTGAGAAATACATTCATTCTTCTTTGTACACAAAACCATTAACTAATTTTTTGTGTACTTTTGTTTATAACAGCAAAATGAGATCTAAACATCAAATGTGTCTGACACTAGGTTTGACTGTAGTAGTACTTTGTTATTACAATTTCATAAGTATCCCCTATCAAAAGGTACTATCTCAGAGTTACTGGACTTAAACGACTCGCTAACACAGCAAAAGCTTTGGCATAAAACCTGTATTTTGGTTTGGCAGCAGATCCTTGATGGGACTGGTTGACCGTTGGTTGAGCACCTTCAGGCGCAATAGCAACATTGTCCGGTAACTCAGATGCAGGATGTGCAACAACACTAGCTGAGGTTTTATCCACCGACAGATTAGGCAATTCGCCAGCTTCCTCTGAATTTGGAGCAAAAGACCATCGATTAGTTTCACTAAGCACTTAATGTTGCTAATAGCATAGTGAAATATACACATAAATCTGTCAGGAAAATAACCACAATCATTTTGTAAAAAAAACGTGGCTTTTGGTAGTTTCTTAAACTATAAACTGCCAAATTTCTCATATCATCACCAAGTCTCCATAGATGCCATGAGTTGATGTTAGAACTGACCAGATTTGGGAAATGTTAGAAGAGCCACAAAAGCACTAATTTACCTATATAATACCAAGTCTCCAAAGTTGCCACGAGTTTATGTTAGAATTGACCAGATTTGGGAAATGTTAGAATAGCCACAAAAGCGCTACTTTACCTGCAATATGTTCATCACATTCTTTCATTAGCTTACTGAATCTTAACTCTCCTGGTGCTAAACTGGCACCAATTTCCAAAGCTGCCTTTGCAGTTTGGTATTCTTCAAGCTTCATACAGGCCAACCTAGAAAAGTAGCAAAAAAAAGAAATTAATTCAACAATGCAGTATCTAGTAAAACAAGCAGTGACAGATAGCAAGTGCTACTGAAAAAAATAGTGTTGTTTCACTTGTTCTTTATTGTTTATCAAAAGTGCAGGTAAAACCTAAACAAAATTCTCCCTCCATTGCTTTCCACCAGTCCAGTATTGACTTTACATTTCCCTTGATAATTATTTGTTAAGAGTTTGTTTATTTAAATTATCCCTATTAATTGTAATTAAAGTTCTATCAATAAAGCAATGATTGGAAAGTGTGGGTACATAATGATAAAGAGAGCATCGGAGGAAAGTTATAAATCTCCTTTGATTTGCTAAAATGGCAAGGAGAGAAATATTTCTAGTATACTGGACTAGTAAAAACAATGGAAAGTATATTATAAAGTACTTAATAACTACATGGTACTGTAGTAACATTTTTGGGGAATTACAGTCGAGAGGTGGTGGAAAAATTTATGATGATGCACAGTCTTCTTGGAGGATGATGAAAACCAGACATATTCAACAAACCAATAGATCATGAAAATGACAAATCTAGATTTCACCATCACCTATTGCAACATCCCAAATCACATGAGCTAAATCACCACGTCAGTTTTCAGGTGAATGTTGATAGATCAAGACAACAATACCATAGCACATGATATGAGACCAACAAAAACATGTAGTGAACAAGTAATAAACTCCACAAAATTTAATCAGCAAGAATATCTAAACAAGATTTACACACAGGAATAAGAAAGTAATTATATACTCACCCCTTGCGCAAATATGCTTTTGACATTGTAGGATCCAACTCAATGGCCTTGTTCGCATCAACAACAGCTTCTGCTCACATGTAAACATTATTAAAATTGCTACCCCGTTTAGAATGATAATTATTAACACCATAAATAGTGAAATATGATGATGTACGCAGATACATACAAGTAGTATTCAGAAAATACAAGACGTTGATGCATACATATACAGAGATATCTTTGCAGGATGTGATGCCTATGAACCTAACCTCATTCAATCTCATAGAACATAAGAAGCTAACTAGATACAACACAGGAGAAAAATTTCGACAACCACAGCTTTTACTGTTACCAAAAAAAGAGACAATAGAGTTTGACTTTGTGAATCCTCCCTGTTCATCTCATTCCAAGACTAAACAACTAATTAAACTTATAAGTCAAATTAGGATTCCCATGATTCTATAAATCTAACACTTAACCAATAAAACAAACACCGGATCTAATAAAAGTGTAACAACAACACATTAAAACCGTATAATATCCAAAAAAAGGCTTAACAAACTCTTCACCATAAACCCCACGCAGTCAAGTAGCAGATAGCGGTAATTAACTTTCGTAATCAAGCAGAGAAACAAGTACGCCGAAAACATAAAACTAAGCACAAATCCACAAAACCTTTAACCAATTCTATAAATCGCAGAACACAAATAACATAGCAAAATAATAGAATCAACGCCGTTTCTTACAAATAATGAAATTAACGGATAAATTAGGTTTAGAAAGGATGATACCAGTGAAGTAGTTGAGTTTGATATTGGCCTGAGCACGGTCGGCGAAAAGCTCAGGGTTCTTAGGGCTCAGCGTTATGGCTTGAGTGTAGAGGTCAACGGCGAGTTCAAAGTGGTCGTCAATGAATGCCTCTTTAGCCCTAGTCTCCAGATCGGACGCCATTGGTGATGGAGAGGAACTCCGAAGAAGAATCTAGCACACGAGGGAAAAGGCAATTGGAATGGATTTTTTTGAGACTACAGAGACCTTGGATTATTACGGCTCTTTATATATAAAATCGATTCAATTATTGGAGTTTTTTTTTTGTATAGAAAAAGAGGAAAAGACTAAGAAAAAGGTTTAACAGGTCAAGTCTCTGCTAATAAATTAGGGGAAAATATTTATCTAATAAGATTATTATTTCAATTATTAAGTCATGTGTATAAATAGTAAAAAAAGGTAAATTATGTTTTTAATTAATTGAATATTTACTTTTAACTACCAAGCTGATAATTTCATTTGCAATAAAATTTAGCTATAAATTAACTTTTATATTTTTTCCTAGTTATGTTATTTTTCTACTCAATTCTCTGAGTCTCCGTTTGATATCGTTTGTGTTAATTCTTATCATAAAATATATGTATTTGATGTTAATTACTCGGATGATTAAATTAATGTTTTTAGTTACAAAGTGCACTAATTTTTATTTAGTAATCTTTCTGCATTTGAAGATAGGGGCAGTGTCAAGTAAGGTCAAGAAGGTTCACGATGAAAAAGTGCATTATTATATATCATTAAACTTATATATATATATATATATATATATATATATATATATATATATATATATATATCTTAAATTTATTAAAGGTTGGGGTTTGTGTGTCCATTGCAAAAATTGTAATTTATTCTATAGAAAAGATGTGTACTATTGTATTCTGTTCCCTTAAAAGAAATTCCTCTTTGATTGCTCAATCTGCCTGATTAGATTTAAAGAAATATTTTTGTTATCTCTTTATAAATCTTATTCAATTTTTAGTTCTTCCTAAGAATTTATAAATTATACATTATTATAATAAATATTTTAAAGTATAATATAAAGTGATATTTATAAGATTTCTAGAAATATATTATTAAAAATTTAATTGGTTTCTCTTTGACTTTGATTTTTCTTTTAATATCAAATCAAGTCATATTAAATCACTAATAAAAATTTAATCATTTTTTAATTTATAGATTTGGTGTGATTTGTCAATTTCCTTTTAATATTTTCAACTTTTTCTTTTATGTGTAGTGAAACTTAAATATTTATATATTCCTCGTTTGTTTGTTCAAGACTTCAAGTATCGATCTTTTAAATAAATAATGTTATTTTTTATTTTATTTTATTCATTTTTAATCTTCAAAACTTCCTCAACTAGTTAAGGTATATGTGACAAGAATCATTTTATTATATTTCAAAATTCTATGTGATTAATGTAATTTGCATTTATTGTTGAAAAATAGGAAATTCTGAGGCTATGGCTACACTAAAAAAGCTTACAAAATGTTTGACATCAAATGAGATATTTATGAGCTTGTTATTGTTTGTTTCCTTTTTGTTTGAAGTGATGATACTTTTTCTTTTTTTTTTCTTAATATATAGACATAAAAAAAGAATATTTATAAATATTATGAGAGTTTTTTCTGTGGAGTATGATCAAGTTTACAAAATAAATAATAAAAAAGGTAAAAGTTCATTTTTTTGTGAAATTATAATAGGTCAAGATATTTGAATTTAGAGGCTGATGTATGCTCTTCATTTTGTGATTTAGGTGTTATATATGTCTCATTAAAAAGTTGCCCTCACATATTTTTTTCCACTAATGAAATAGAAAAAAATGATTTTTATTTTATTAAAATAAAATTCATATAAGATATATTTAATTCATCTTACCAAATTTAGGAATATATTTAATTTTTCTCACAGGTAAATATGGGTGAAACTCATTCGTACCGAGTGTAAATACCAATCTAATATATGCACGCCATGTGTTTAAATTTATAATTCATTTTATTTCAAACTTAATTAATTAACATGTGTTTTACTTCATTGAAACACATAATAATGGATTTTGATGTAAATACCCGATTGAGGGTAAAAAAATTTCCGTAAATTTTGTTTACTTTTTTAATTCAATACCTAATTTTTTAAAATTTTTTTATGACAACAAAAATCTACAGGCACTATCTTTTGGGTGCGCACAGAGTAAAACCACCCCGCTCCTATACAATAGCTCGCAAACCACATAGCACTATAACGACATTAAATATCGACACTAATAAAGAGTGCTAAAGTCTTCACCAGCATTAATTAAGTGTCATTAGAATCAATGTCGCTAAAGGCTTTAGGGACATATACAAAGAGTGACAATTGCCGCTAAAAATACATATTTAGCGGCAATTAAAAATTAAATGCCGCCAATGGTTATTTTTGTTGTAGTGTATGAAAGTTAATTCGCATTAGGCAAGCCTGATGCGACGAACTCGACAGTCAAACCCCTTGCTTTTGGTGACAAGGGATTTCAAACTTGAGACCTCCACCATAAAAGTCCTAAGCCCAAATCACTGGACCACCCCGAAGAGTAAAAGTCAACCAAATTTGATTGAAGATTAGTGGAATAAACTTATTAATTTGGACATAGTATATTATATAGTCTATGACTTATATATTAGAGTCCGAAACTTAAAGGGTACAAAATATTAACAAAAATATCAAAATGGTATATAAAATTTTGTATTAACCAAAACGGTAAAATCGCTGCCGGTGCAGCGATTTACTTTAGCTGAAAAAGTAAAATCGCTGCTGAGGCAGCGATTTTGCAAAAAAAAAAAATTTTAATAAAAAAATGAAATCGCTGCCCAAGCAGCGATTTCAAAATTTTTCTTCTTACAAATCGCTGCCATGGCAGCGATTTGATATTATTTTTTAATTTACTTTTTTTTATATAAAATAAGGTATATCGCTGCACTGGCAGCGATTTATAAAAAATTTTTTTTTTTTTTAATAAATCGCTGCTAGAGCAGCGATTTATATATTTTCGAGTTCACTATTTACAAATTTTTTATTAAAATTTGCTTTTAAGTGTCGAAAATATATTTATTACTCTACTTATTTTTAATTTTTTTAAAATAAGGTATATTTTCTTATAAGTTATATACATAAATTTTTAAAAATATTATAATTTTTTTATATATAAAATCGCTGTTTTAAAATTTTTAATTTTTTTTTTATTTAAAAAATTGCTTATTGCAGCGATTTAATAAAAAAAATTTTTTTTTTTAAATAAATCGCTGCTCTAGCAGCGATTTATAAAAAAAAAAAAATTTAAATAAATCGCTACTGTAGCAGCAATTTATAAATTTTTTTTTTTTTTTTTATATAAATCGCTGCTAGAGCAGCGATTTATATCAAATTTTTTTTTTTTTTTTTTATAAATCGCTGCTAAGGCAGCGATTTATATTAGAAATTTTTTTTTTTATTTTTAATAAATCGCTGCACTGGCAGCGATTTATAAAAAAAAAGATTTCTTCATAAATCGCTGCCAGTGCAGCGATATACCTTATTTTATAAAAAAAATAAGCAAATTAAAAAATAATATCAAATCGCTGCCATGGCAGCGATTTGTAAGAAGAAAAATTTTGAAATCGCTGCCAGTGCAGCGATTTCATTTTTTTATTAAATTTTTTTTTTTTTTGCAAAATCGCTGCCTCAGCAGCGATTTTACTTTTTCAGCTAAAGTAAATCGCTGCACCGACAGCGATTTTACCGTTTTGGTTAATATAAAATTTTATATACCATTTTGGATTTTTTGTTAATATTTTGTACCCTTTGAGTTTCGGACTCTTATGTATTAGCCTTTTCTCACAGGGAGTAACGAATAAACTAATCATCTTTCTTCGGAAGCATTGACTATGAACTGGATCTGTTAATTTGAAAAAAAAATTGTTTAAACATTATTTATATTTTAAAATACAGCTAAAATTGTAAAAAAAAAAATGATAAAAATAATAAAGTATTAATTAGTGATCTGAAAAAAGTGATTTCTTGCTATTTCCCGCTAGAGTTATCTGTGTACTTCTAGAAATGTAAATCATGATTATAGATAACAAATGATACATGCAAAATTATATTGTGTATGTATTTATTTGTTGATTTAATGTAAATATCGAATCGACTTTCACAACCTCCTAACCTTATTAGCTGATTAATTTCTGATTAATTTTTTCTATCCATTTGATCAACTTGCATTTGATAAACCAAAAGAATAAAGATTAAATTGAAACTATCTTATTCTTCTATTCTTTTTCATCTTATTGACCAAATGGTGAGTAAACATCTGTTCACGTTCACTATCACTTGAATAATTGCCCAACTTGCATTATTGTATGGTTATGGAAACTTAATTATTCATGTACTTCTATCATATGGATTTCTAATTAAAAAATCAAACATCTCAATTACTTATACATAATATAATATATGCATAACTCAATCAAATCAAACCTTAACCCGAAGTATAAGGGTGTATAAAATCGAATCAAACCGCAAATCGAGTCAAACTAGAAAAAAAATTGACTAGTGATTTGGTTTGACTTGGTTTGATGTTGGAAAAAAACCCCCGACTATATTTAGGTTAATTTGGTTTCAATTAAAAAAAAAACAGCCCGAGACCAAACCAACTCGACATTATATATATAATTTTAAAATTTTATTTTATATGTAAAATACTTACTTTGATATAATTTTTTAAATATCTCTTATACTATTTCATAGTTTTTATCTTTTAGTATATTTATTTTGTGTTTGGAAGTTAGAATTGTTAATGATCTAATAAAGATTATATTCCACACATGTTGGTGATTATAATAAAGTTTAAATAAAAATCAAACTAATATTAATGCTTCAACACTAAGAATGACAATAATATTGAATATTTGTTTTTTAGTTTTGCACAAATTTAGACAATTAAACTACATAATCTAATTTTACTTTCTTTTAATATTTAGTCATCTAAGTAATACTTACTAAACTTATTTTAACATGATTTAGTACTTTAAATTATGATCACTTTTATTATAAAATATTAATTTACAATATTTGTTTTACACGATCTTATTATTATTTTTTTATTGGATATTTTAGTGTTCACTAATTATATCACTATTTTTTGTTATTTTTTTGAAAAATAACTTAGATAGTTGTATTTTGGTAAGCACTAAAGAAATATATGAAGTACAAGTAAATTATATGTTTGCAAGAATATTTTATCGAAAAAACCCGAAAAAATCCAAAGTTGAAAAACCCGAGTTTTATTGATTTGGTATATAAATTCAAAAATCGACCCAAATGATTTGATTTTATATATTGAAAACCCCGAACCAACCCGGTCATATACACTGAAATATTAGGAAAAGAGGTTTTTGATTGGCTAGTGATAATAATACTTCACTAATCTCCACTGAAACGCTAATGATTTCATATTTGATTTGTCATTCTTTCTCAATAGAGGCTTTTAACGTTACCTTTTGAACATTCAACTATTAAAGCTCAACTCCACTTGCTTAGAATACGCCAAACGAAGTGACTTGACCAAATTAGGTGGGCACAACATCTTTTAAAATGTCTATTACCAAGCTCAATTTAACATGTTAAACTCATACTATAAGAACAAAATCCAAGCAAACTTCTCATTCTAATTAGCATTACTGGGATTCAACTCTACCATCACATTGTCAAGAAAGAAAAGAATTGAAAAATGAAGAAAAAGGAATCAGCTTAGAAAATTTGGTGACACCAGTGACTTGCATATTTCACAAAGGGGCCTTCTGTAACATTCAACTGTCAAGGGGTTCCAAGAACGGGCAAACGAGAGCGATGTCCTGATTATTGAGCATTCAAGAAAAGTTCAAAATAAAAATGTATGACACATAAACCAGTTGGAGTTATACGAAGACATATACTCTAGCTTAAAATGTGATAAAAAATTACAGATGGTTGCCCCAATCTGTACAAAACCTTACCTCAACCACAAATGATAAATGGATCCTCTTATTGAACATTGTGATGTTTTCAGTGATTGGAAAATAGTTATGTAGTTTTAACTAAAGAAATAAATACACCCGTTGCAGTAACCAGCTTTGTTTGTTCTTATTAACTAATGATTCAAGTTTTTGTGTCAACAAACTCCAGTTGGACCAATTAAAAGGATTATATAGAAATAACACAAAGAGGAGAATGAGTGAGCACATTCAGTTTTGGATCCTGACATGGGTTTGATCAGCACAAATAGACTACTGAAGATTCTACTTTGATTGTGATTCACCTGATGCAATTGCAGGTTCATCTTTCTTTGAAGTCTCCAATTTGCCAGAAGTAACACTCTCTAGCGTATTATAAAACTCCTCAGGAAGAGGCCCAGGACGATGAAGGGGAACGTGCTTGGGCACTGGAGCATCATTTTCTATAACTTCACACTCATAATCATCGGGAATACCCCAAGGTTTCCACTCTGTAAGAAAAAACCATTGATCACAGCTTTAAGTTATATAGAAAACAAAATTGAAAATACTCTTGGCACTTACAATAACAAATTATAACTTTACCTAAAAAGGGTTTGACTCATTCCATTCAGAATCTTAAATAAACTTCTTCGCTATAGGAAATCTGCCTGTGAAAGTCTCCCTTAATGGATCATGAAGAAAGACAAATAATATGTTTCTATGATCAAACATATTTCTCATTTCAACATAAAACTCGAGGAAAGTTGTTGTGGATGATGCATTTGTGGGCAAGACAGATGTGCGACAGAGAGCCAAATAACTTGATTTAATTATTAGGCTAGTAGTTTTCTTATTATTCTAGAATAGGAAGAATTTAATTATATTGTTAGTAGTTTTCTTATTAGTTTAGAATAGGATTTATGTTTCCTAGTTTCATAAGACTTCCTATTACTGTAAGAAGACTCCTATTTAAAAGAGGTTTTTGAGGAATAAGAAGTATGCAGATTTTTATCAGAAAACAAGAGATAGGAGTTCTCTCTTTTAATGAACGTTTAGGTCGATCTAGGAATTCGAACAAAAGCAAGGGAAAATCAAAGGTATTTGAATTTGATTTCCCTGTGACTCGATCCTTATCTAAGAATCCTAACAAAAGTAAAATACAAGATGTACATACTACAATAAGTATATGAAATAGGACTACAACAAACCCAGTATATAATCCCAACTATTGAATAGGAAAAAAGTTTCAATAAATCAGTCACGTGATGATCGTTACAATTTACGAATCAACAGTACATTCAAACAAGCATACAATGACAGTTCAGTTTTGTTAAATAAATTGTATTTTTTTGACAAGTATTTATCAGAGGAAGCAGCTAAAAGTTGCTTTAAACTCTATATTTCATGCAAGGACGAAGCATATAGAAAGTCACTTTATTCGACAAAATTTTTGAGTGAGATGCACTATTTACAAGTTTTATCAACTCGAATGATTAGATAGTAGATATTATTATTAGATTATTTCAAATCCAGAACCTAGTATATTTACAGCAAGCTTCTTATACAACATGTAAACATAAACCTGGAGGGAGTGCTAAGAACATTAAAAGTATGTAAATGTAGCAAGAGCCAAGAAGCCATACCTTGTAAATATGGAAAAATCAAAATCTATATAGTTGTGAAATTAGGAGATCTATAGTATGTAATCACTACCTTTGGCCCAATTTATGTGACACTCTTTCATTTTTAGTCCGTTCCAAAAAGTATGACAAATTTCTATATTTTTGGTAACAATTTAATTTTAGACTTCCCATTTTATCCCTAGGGAGATTATTTATAGGCCACAAATATCTATGTTTTTTTAAAATCATAAAGGTCTTCCTTTAAACTCCATGATCAGTCAAATACCTTCACATAAATTGGGACGAAGGAGGGAATACATTTTTTTTTGCTTTTTTTGTAACTTTATTTAAATCCCCTATAGTTTAAGTGAAAATCAAGCAATTCTAGTTTTGGAATGTTATCTTTTTATCCTCTCTTTACATTCAATCCCAACTCCTTTCACCTCAGTAATCTACTTAGCACAAAACAGGTACTCCCTCCGCTTCAATCTATTTGGACTTACTTCCCTATTTAGTCCGTTACGAAAAAGAACGACTCTTCCCTTTTTTAAGCAACTCTCTAATTTCAACTTCCCACAATACATGTTTAATTTTAGACCACAAGATTCAAAAGTCTTCTTTAGTTTCATAACCTCCATGCCAAGTCAGAATAGCCCAAACAAATTAACACAGAGGGAGTAATGTGAAGTGTCTAGCCTTAGTTGAGAAAATCGGCTATAGGCTACTTACATGGTCTCATAATCCTCATTTCATAAGTTACCTTTTGAGATTAAGTTAAGCCCAATCTTCATTTCATAAGTTAGCTTTTGAGATTAAGTTAAGCCCAAAAATCATTATCTTAACATGTTTAGGCTTGAGTTAGGCCCAAGGAATATTTTCTTAACAGACTAAAAAGAAGATGAATAAAATGAATTAAGGATGACCACTAATTTATAGCGCAATAGCTCTATTTATTTGAAGACAGACTAGAGGATCTCCAACAAAAGACTTGTCCACTAGCTTGTCAAACAAAATAAGCATATGTTCAGATTCCCCACAAGTGTGAGAGACAAATTAACAGACATAACCGGGTAAACAAGAAACCCAATAGGCTAGAACACATAGTAAAATCCATATATTTGTACCATTGATGCAAAAGGCTGTGTAAATATCAGCAGCGAAGTGGTTCTGATCTTGTTAAGTAAAACCAAAATTTACATAGTGCAAGTGGCAAATTTATCTTACGTTCTTAACTCATTTTGAGAAATCAACTATAACACTACCACATAACACATTCCTTTCTGACGAGTGTTAGATTAACAGGTTTAGACCAACAAATAAAAGTGTGGACGAACTTGATTTGGAACTGAGGCTAATGAGCAGCCTGGAAGCTTTGTCACCATAGAAGAACCAACTAAACAAAGACTTCAACAGTTGCAATGGAATATCCCAATAATGCTTTGTCACAAACTGTTGTGAGGCCATCCGAAATTCCTAATTATAAATATAAAAAATTACCTTCAAGGGGGTTCATCTTCTTGGTTAGTTCTACAATGTGATTATTAGACCAACTATGTTGTACGAGGTGGAATGTTGGTCAATCAAGAACTCACACATTCAGAAGATGAAGGTAGCAGAGATGAGGATGTTTAGATGGATGGGATGAGTGGGCATACTAAGAGAGACAAAATCAAAAATGAAGATATACGGGACAAGGTGGAAGTGTCTTCGTGGTGGACAAGACGTGGGAATTGACTGCATCAACAAGTGATAATTATTGCATAAGCAAGTAGCAAGCTCATGCATTTTAGTGTGTTTCCTCTTAGGAGAGTGATCCTTAAAAATACCCAACCAACATATCCTCTTGTTTTTGCCGCTTACCGTTAGATGATGCAAGAACTTATCACTATCTTTTTCCTCATAGGTCCCTAACCTTGCCAATATTGGCATACCAACATTCCGATGTCATTTTGGTATCAGAGCTTTTTGCTTGGGTATTTACCTATTTGCCTTTTATTTGGTGTTAGTTCTATATATTTGTATCTTCATCCTTCCCATTTCATTATTGTTTTTACCTTATATCTTTTTATAGTTAGGTTGGTGTCCTTCTATCTTTCCATATTTTTTGCATCCTGGTCCTTGAGCTTTTCAGATTGTTACCTTTGCCCCTTAAGTGTCTCTTATTTGCAGAAGTACTTCTTGTCCTTCACGTGTCACACTATTAAGTCACACAGTTGTGTGAACTTGTGCATGTGAAGGAAAGTTTTGTCAAAAGGGCTATACATTGCCTGAATCTAGTTTTTAAAAAAGATCATTTGTGACCTGGAATTCCTTGAAATTTTCCTGGTTCATTGTTCATACTTGGTGCCTTTGCAAGACCCAAACATGCCTCGAAGAAATCAAAATCCTCATCAAAAAAATGTCTGTAAAATTAAATTAGAGGAATTATGAGCCCAAGTTAGGCAACTAGAGGCACCACTTGCAAGGCAAGAAACTGTTCAAAGCGAAGCCCCGAATGAAGAAGCGAATACTGACACTTCTGCAACTGAAGAAGATAAGTCAATCCCTGCATTGACGATATTACTTCATCTCAACAAGTGTTACCTAGATATCGTCCATGATGCCTAGTTCAAGATATGGAGTTATGGGAATTAAAATTGATATTTTTATCCTTGGAAATAGCCGACCAAGGTGGCCTCTTGTTTTTTTGGCTATCATATCATAGCAGGGTTCCTAACCTCGCCAATATTAGCACATTGCCGACATTCCAGCTTCAAGTTCTGTTTGTTTTCCATTGCCTCATACTAGAGAAAATAAGTTTCTTGCTAGTAGAGTGATATACAAATAAAATTACTCAAATTCATACCTCAATTTAACGAAATTATCTATAGTTTTTCACTGGTGAGTAGGAAGACCAAGATTATATTTTTTGACAAAGTGTACTTCCTAATCAAGTCATCAAGTGAAGCAAAACTGGACCTCTGCTAGTCCACAATTGGATACAATTTACACTAACTGTGTTAATCTTGGCCAAAGTTGCCAGACTTTTTCGTCCATAATCTATCAAATGCAGTCAATCCAGGTTGAGAATTATTAAGAGATTGGTAGATTACCGGAAGTTCATCTAACTCTCCTACATTTTTCACTAGGTCAATCCCCATAATCACAGTACCAAACAGGGAAATCAAAACATAGATCTACTATTATCTCATCAATCATTCACTCAGTATAATCAAAGAGGAAAAAATTCCTCATGTTTAACAATTGCATAGAAATTCAGCATTCAATAAAAAATTGACAAATAAAAGAAACAGACACAGACGAACACGTATAGGTATATACACATATGAAGTAAAAATGGAAGACATGAGTTTTGTTTCTGTACAAACCGTTCATGTGGCCAATGAGCTTAAGCTCATCCTGAGCTTCCTCAATTAACTCTTCAACCTGGCCACAACCAAGCCGCTTCTCGATCATTTCCGAATCTGCTTCCTCCTGACAGACACTAAGACGGTGGCGTGTAAAGCTTTCCACGGATTTCCGGTATCCCTCGTCCTCCGGCACAGCCTTGATCTCCTCTAGGGTTTTCCTGTAAAGATTAATCAGAACTTCCCTCGCATTTGGCACAACATCAAGACCTACGATCCCCGTCGTCTCCTTCACTTTTGCCATCATCATCAATGGCCTCGCTATTCTTCGGAGAAGCATTTTTCCGACTCGTCGGTCGACTGAAACTCTGAGACCCGCTCGGAGCTCTGAAGATGGGAAATGCTCAACCTTCAGCTGATTGACTCATAATTTGGGCCTGTTTGACAAATGATCATAATTTGGGCCCATCTATCTATTTTCTATATTCTTGTATAATTGGTGTATATTTATTAGTATAAATTTAAGGAATCCATAGTGTAATTCAATAATTACATTTTGTCCCGACAAGTTTAGTAATTACAAAAAATCTCTTAAATTTGTTGAGCCGTGATACTTTAGACTGTAGTGATACATGGTAAATGATACATGGTAATTTAAAACTGTTGAGAAAAAATAGAGGAAAAAATGGTAAAGTTAATGTTGTTAGTAAAACAGCTTAATTTGTGGTAACAGATCATTAATCAGCATTAAATCAGCACTTAATTGGATATTAATTTCAAATTTTGAAAATCAAAGATTATATCATCTATTTTTGAAAACAAATTTTTTAAACAGTCTGTTAAAATTGGAACTACGGAAATTTTATTGTTGTTACAGTGGGTTTTTCAAGATGAATACTTCGATTTTGATGAGACATTCCGGAATTTGGGTGAACAAATTGCAGTATGAAAGTTACAAAATCGATGGAATCGTTGTTGGAGATTCAATTTCGTTGTAGCTGAAACTGTGTATCCACCTAGATACAGAAGATCATCTGGACGACCAAGAAAAAGAAGAAGAAAGAATGCAGATGAAAAGATTTCGGTGAACACAAACTGTTGTTGACAATGTGGACAAGAAGGGCACAACAGAAGAACTTGTACTTTCTACCCAAAAGAGAAGTGAATTAGTCGTAATGTTTCTATGATATCAAGAATAATTTATAACATAAACATTTTAATGAATTTCAGTTTTCATTACAACTGCAAATTGAACACTTTGTGTTTAGATAAATAAATTTACAAACATGTGGTAATTAAATTTGAAGTCGTGCTTTTGATTATAAATACTTTGTTATTATTGGTGTTGATAAATATACTTGTGTCAATATTTGTTTTTAATATAAAATTTTATAAATCTTATGCTACAGTAAGATATATAAATTTAAGAATTATTAGGTAACATAATGTACATGATACATATGGTTTATCTAGTGTATCATGTACTTTTATTGTGTGTTTTTGGTAAACATTGTTTATCTAATGTATCATGTACTTTTAGTGTGTATCATTGATTTGCACAATGATACATCTCCCTTAGAAAAAAAATATTAAAATATTATTGAGGTTATTGTGTACTTTACAATGACTATAAATCATGTATCATGTGAATTTATATAATTTAACTCGTGTAATACTTTTTTTGTTATGCTTTTCTTGAAATATACAGTAAATAACTTTACTTTTAAAAAATAATACCAATTCATATAACTATGCTATTCAATTTACCTAAATATCATGTAAAATTGAAGGATTATAGGGTAACATAGTGTACATGATACATACGGTTTAGCCAATGTATCAGTTATTTTTAGTGTGTGTTTGGTATATATGTATCATTTGGTTTTGCCCAGTGTATCATCTCCATTAAATAAACGATGATGGATTCAAGAAGAAAAGAATGAAATATGCTGGGTTAAGAAGAATGAAGATGATTATGGAAAAAAAAAAGAAATGAAACTTGATGGAGTAAGAAAAAAACGGTAGAAGTTAATGGAAGTTGTCCTACTTCCTGAAATTTTTACTTTTTTAAATTTCAAATTTTTTGAATTTTGAAATTCAAAATTTCAAAATTTGGTCTTTTATTTAAAATTAATTAAATTTAATAATTCAAAATCAAAAAGCTGATTAAAAGGTTGAGTGTTTAAATGGATAAAATTTAAAATTCAAAAACTGATTTAAGAGGTTGAGTGTTTTAATGGAGAAAAAATAGGCATTAAAATGGGTAAATGTGTATTATAGGAGAGAGAATGTAATGTATCTAAAAACTTACACTAAAATAAAAAAAAAGAGGGAATTATGTAATATTTTAAAAAAGTAGGGAAAATTAGAGAATATAAAAATTATAGTTGTGTATTTAAGTTATTTTTCCTATTTATTATGATATTACGCTATTTTTTTAAATAAATAAAAATAATTATGTTTATTGTTAATTCATTACGTACTTTATTATGTATATATATATATATATATATATATTATGAGAGTAACCTTTTTTATTATTTTACTTTGTTTTGTAATTATTTTTAAATACTCTCAAATTTAGTGGGAAATTAAATCCTATTCCTAAAGAAAGTAGGAGAAATAAATAAAATAGGAATATTCATCTCTATATATACTCTTGTTCCTTCAAAAAATATTTCTTTTACATGAAAACCTAAAATTTTTCTATAATTGTTTTGTTTTGGATTTGCTCGTGTTGACCAATGAGTTACCCTGAATCTTTTATATATAATCTGCAATTATTGCACTATATTCGAACTAGTCCATTCCGTTATGATCAAGAGGTTTATACCGATGATGATGCTATATTATTGAGCTATTTTAAAACAAGAACTCATAGTGTTGTTGCGTCTAAAGATGGACTAAAAAATTCCAACGTAGCCGAAGAGTATTGTGCCATATGTCAAGAAAAATTTAAGCACGAAGAGTCCATTGGGACACTTGGGTGTGGACATGAATATCATACATGCTGCATTAGACAATGGTTGTTGAGGAAAAAAGATTGTCCCGTGTGTCGAGCTTCTGTTTTGCCCTGATATGCATAGTATTCAAAGATTATTTTATTATGAAATTTCGTTGTGTTAAACTTAGTAGACAATTAGTTATTCTATAATATTGATTGTAACACACTATATGTTTTTGATGAATACGAGAACAACTTGTTTCATGTCCTAAATATTGTTAAGAGATCGCGAATTACCATGTCATCTACATTTAGTTTATGCTTGTATTTCTTATAATGTTGGTCAATTAGCTTACTTTCCGCTGAAATCAAGTATTGCAATTGCAGAGAAATTCAAATTTCAAAACTTAAAAAATTCTCATTAGCTTGACGTGGAAAATAAATTTTAGTCAGAGTATGATTTAGGAAATCAAGCTTCGTTAAAAATCTTTTATGTGACGATTCCACCACTTACCTGATATACTTGAATTTGCAAACTCAACCTTGAATGGTGTGTGAGCCCTTGAAGTGTAGCCCTAGAGCAATGATAAAGTTGTTTATGTGTGATTTATAGGTCATGGGTTCGAGTTGTGGAAGCAATCACTAATGCTTGCATGATAATAGACTGTCTACATCACACTCTACCCCGATCACCTTATGGTGCAACGCTGTTAATGCGGAATGCTTTATACACACGGCTACCCTTTTATATATAGATATAAATTTTTACTAATAATTTAAATAACCTCTAAAAAAAATTTTTAAAAAAAGAACTTGGAAGCATCTTCTTTTTTTATTAAAAAAAACAGTCAAAGTTGAATAGTGATTTGAAACGTTTAGCCATTTTCTCCTTTTTCTGAATTATTAGGGTTACATGAAAGGGTTTTATGGAGAGTTATATATATATAATACAACACAAACTCCCTACATGTGAATGACTTGTAATTTGTTGGTGTTTAAATGGATAATTAATTAAATAAAATTTGAGTAAAACTATAATTGTGGTTATAAATATAAATTATATATTTTCTTTTGTATTTATAATTGTTTTCGTCTTTCGTCTTGGCGTGAGCTATGTACTGACCTTGTTTTCCTTTTTGAGAGATTGCAACCATGCTATTATATCCAGAAATAAAACAAGAGAAAGCTAAAAAATATTATTGGTTAAATAATAAATCAAGGACCAAATATCAATTTTATATTTATAATATTGAATTTCTTAAATGTACTTTTTAATATAAATTACAAGTAAAATATAAAACACTATACTTAAAAGTATATTAATTATAGATGACCAAACATAAGAAAATAAACTAAATCATAATGAAAATAACTAAAAAGGGACAAAAGTAGTTAACTCCAACTTAATTAATTCTAAACATATATATAATTTCTTGATTGTTTAGATTGACAATTAATCTTGACAACTATTATTAGTATACTCTGTCAAACATTTGTGGACGGAGAGAGTATCTTTCTTTGAGTAATATAATTTTTAAAACCATTTTTATAGAAATAGAATCTCGAAGATAATAATAATATATCGGTATAGACAGGGGCGGACCCACGTTGGTTCCAGGCATCACCCAAACTCACTCGGCAAAAAATTACACGATATATATATGATAATCTTCTACATTTATGTGGATATATACTATTTGAACCCCCTAAATGACAAACTGAAACAAATAGCCTAGTTATAGGTCTCTTGAAAATTAACCTTCATGTCAAGAGTTAAAATCCTTGCGTTAGCGTTTTTTTTTTTCAGTTTCGATTTTACACTTTTTTTTTTGGTTTTTTATTTTATAAAGCATGTTAAAAGTGTGGTTTTAAATCTCAAAAAAATTCAATGGTCCGCCACTAAAATTATGTACTATTACTTTCTTAAAATTTTATTTTGTTGACTTATACACACATTTCGAATTCCAAAACGAAAATCTTAAATCCACAATTAAGTGCAGAGATTTGATCAAATATTTCATCGAATACGTGTGAGTAAGCTAGCGTGAGATAGACTGATTAGTATTAATATATACTATTAAAAACATTTGGAGTACTGGATGGTGGGCTTGTGGCCTAGTGATTTAATACTAACTTGAATTATTTAGTTTCAGGTTTAAATTTTAGTCGATAAATATATTAGCTAATTTTTTTTATTTATCTAAATTTAGATAAATAAAATTATTTGATATATATTGATAGTGAAAAAATACCAAATATCTAGTGAAATTGACAGAGGGCAAGGTGCATAAAAGTGTCTCTCTCTATATATATAAGTCGTAAGTTTTTCGCTTACAATAACTCAAAATGAAATAAAATATCTACTTAATTATTAAATATTACAAAAATATATATTCAGCAACTATCAAATAACATATGGTTAAACTTCCAAAAATATAACAGAAACTTTCTATATGCCACCGTAAATATTACAATAATAATCACGAAGATCAATTTTGAGTAATAATTTTCTCATTATCAATTCCTAATGTTTTCTTCTTAATTAAAAAATTAAGAACACTTGCAAATTGCAAATAGTTACCTACTCAAATGTAAATAATGTTAGAGCATATGAAAAGATAGACATAATATCAATATTTAATTAGGGAGTATAATTAGAAGGTAGAGTTCATGTAAACACATTAGTTGATACAATAATTATCACATTTACAAATAATATTTCAACATGAGATTAAAACCTACGAATTTATATAATAATAGAGATCAAACATGCAATTACAATATGCGTTCTCAAGACTAATACTAGGGGAATTTTTGTATTTTGTACAAAATAAAATTTTATCTTTCTCCTACTATAAATTGAAGTCCTATTTATACAAATGATTAGTCTTTTGAAAAATAAGTAACAATATAAGATCTCTACCATATTGAAAAATATTATTCTTGAATTGATTTTTTTGATTTTTCAGTTGCTAAATTTAGAATTATAATGAAATTCTATTTACTTTGTCAAAATCTTAGGATACCCTTTTATTTTTTGCTTTTTGTTTCTATGAGAATCTTCTCTTAAAAAATAGTTAATACTATTTTCAGTTTTTTAAAAAATAGCCAATTAAAGAAGAAAACCTAAGAACTATAAAATAGGTCAAATAACATGGCATAAAATTTAACTCCCTACAAAAATATGTCAAAAAAGGTCATTATAAATATAAAATATTCAAATATATATGGGTCAAAAATATATAAATGTACTAGTAGGAAAAACATGTCAAAAAAGGTGATTATAAATATAAAATATACAAATGTATGTGGGTTAAATATATAAATGTACTAATAGGAAAATTAATTAAATTATAACTATGTTTAATAATGAACTAGTATAGATATTTATTAACATATCTAATTTTCCAATTTGGTAATTGATATTACATACTGGCTCTGCCACTGTTTGGTATTACATCTTGAGAGAAAGCACTAAAGCAATTTAAAAAGAAAATGTCAGTGAGAGTGTTGAGATAATGATAACCAAAAAAAAAAAAAAAGAATTATGTGCTTCTCTAATTAATAATTTTTGCAATACTTCTTCGCAAAATTTACGTGAAATGACAAACATTTATCGTATACGATGCTTCATGGTTACACTTATAGATATGTTTATTAGCGGCTACAATTTCTTAAATTTTATTATTCGGTTTTTAATTGTATGAATTTAAAATTTGAATAATTTATTTGTACACGATTAGTTGATACATCTTATTTGTATAAGTTATGAAAATATCATGATAAACTATTGTGTTTGTATATTTGCAAGCAAAATATACATATAAAGTTTCGAAAAATTTCTAAATGTATAAACACAGAATTTACATATACTTACCATGTTTGTATATTGAAAGCTAAATATACAAACGAATATATCCATAGCAAGCAAAAATATATGTATAGAGCATAATTAAGCAAATTATAATAATAAAGAGTTTTTATTTCACTTACTTGCTAAAAAATGAGATGGTAAAAATAGTAATAGTAAAGTTTTAAAAAAAGTGATAGTCGTAGTTAAAAATATACGGGGTATATAAAATATGTGTGATATACATAAAAATATATCAAGTTATACACCTTTGAAATTTGAGTAATATAATGTATGTAATAGAGTATTATCATATTAACTTCTGGATAAGTTATATTAATATTTAAGGTTAGAGAGTATGCTAAGAGATCGATAATGAAAATTATGATTAAGGTACGTAAGAATCTCAAGTGAAAGTTGTGTGAGTATTTTTCGTTATTTATTATATTTTCTAATTATGCTTTATTAAAAACTCTTATATCTATCTAGACTAGGTCCTTGAGACGATAATTGCAAAAGTGAAAAATATTACAGGTGTAGAATCCTAGCAAGTAATACCAATATAATGGTCATGACCTATTGTTTGCTCTTTCCTCAATTTTCATTTTATTTTATTTATCCTTATTAATGTTCATATTTTGAATGACTTGGTTACATTTTGAATACTTTACGAGGTATATCGCACGATATCATTCATATATATATATTAAGTAACTCAATCCGTCTAAATTTAGATAGATGAAAAGAATTATTTAATATTTTTCCTTCACTAAAATTTGAATCTAATTCAAATATCATAGTTCTTCATGACTTTTTCATTTTTTTCATTACTCTATTTTGATTTCTAGCTTGAGTTTTTTTTTCATACTGTTATATATGACAACAAATGAATTATTGAATAGGGACGTTAACACAGAGAAAGAGAAATGTCAAACTAGATTGGTTAAAGTGGGAACATTTAGGTTTTTGTCCACACATCCATAACATCATTTACAATATATTAAAAAATTGAATACTGATCAAAATTATGAAAATATATTGTAACGATCGGGTTTCATCGTTATATAAATGTCAATGAGAAAAATTGAGGCCGAAAAAACTTTTTTCGTAGTACTAGGATTTTTCTAACTTTGTTCAGATTTGGAGGAATTTGGAGTCATCAAGGGGTAGGGATATATGGTAGCAATCGGGATGGAGTAAATGTGGATTTGATTACATGACTGGATAGATAACTCGTTAAGGAATTCGTACGGCTTTACGACATTGAATTTAGATAAGTAGATTATCGTTGATTTGGCTTTAAGGAAACTTTCGAAGCGTAGTGGGCTAAGAGTATGTTGTGAAAGGGGAAAATTGAAAAACTCTTAGGAGCCTACTGCCTCGCTTTGTGCCACTGCAGCGGAATTTTTGCCGCTGCAGTGACGCCACTAAAGCGGGATGAGTGTCGCTGTAAAGGGCGAGGCAGAAATGAAATTAAAGGATTTTGAGATTTTTCGAGGCGGAGCTAACTGGTTCACTTTGTGCCGCTGCAGCGAAGCCGCTACAACGGGATGGGTGCCGTTGTAGCAGGATGACGGGTTATTAAATCGTAAATAAAATCCTTAGACGACTTTATTTTGTACTATTCAACTTTTTGAGTTAAGAGATGAGCCCTGGACTATTTCAACTCTTTTTCCTCCATTCTTGAAGCTAGAAGTAAGCTTTTCACTCCCCGAATTCATTTTTTCAATTCGTAGAACATTTTAGAATGGGTCAAAATTGATGGGCAAGGATTTCTTGAAGAATTCTATGGTGGAATTAACCCTAAATTGACTAGTTGGGGTTATGAGTTTGAAGTAGGGTTCATAGTTTGTTAGTATTCCGGGAACTTAGTGTTTTTTTATTGATTCTCGTATATAAATTTATTTTTGTAGACCATGAACAATCGGAGCGAATCCAAAAAGGAAAGAATCCAGTTATTTAGGATTTCAAACTTGTTTCGAGGTAGGTGATAGTTGTGATTCTATGATTGTGTGATATACACTTGCTTTGCTTCGTTGTGATACTTGTATATATATGCATGTTGAAATATTGATCATAAATGTTGAAATAAGATATATGAATATCGATACCATGAAATCATGGCTTGAGTGTGTGATCTTAATGTGTTATTGTAATGTGTGATTGGGATCGGCTGTCACATTCCAGCATACTAATTTGGATCGAATTATCGCGTTCCGACATGCTTACTGGGATTGGTTGCCATGTTCCGACATAAAAATTGGATTGTATTTTCACGTTCTGACATGCTAACAGTATGACTTTGGGTTCTGTGAGAGGACCAACTATGTGATGAAGCATGTGAATTGTGATTATGATTCTTATGATAGTATTGAATAAGTTAATATTTATGCATGTGTTATAATATTGTAATTGCTTGTTTATGCTACATTAGTGGATAACCAGTACATGGTAATTGTGTATTGATTCTGCACTTGCTCTTATTTTTGTTGAGTACAGGACATCTTCACGCGACTGTTTACAGACCTCGCTTAGGAGATCGGTGATCGCTTCGAGTTCAAGGGTGAGCCACATCGTTCTGGTTGCCATGAAATTCTCTTTAGCCTATATCCACCATTTTCGGACCTAGACCTTGTTTTAGTTAGCTGGATAGTTCACTAGAAATTCTTATTAGACTTGGATCTCGTTTCTAGTTTTGATACATTGACTTTCAGATTTTAGGTTTATCTTCCGCATTGTTAGTTAGTTATTAGATCTTTATTTAGTAATGGAACCTTTTCTTTAGTTATTTAACTTGCTTCCGTAACTTAAATACCTTAGTATCTAAATTTATTGTTTTGGTTGGTTGCTAGTAGTGATTCTCCCTCAGAGTTATAATATGGGTGCCAATCAAAATGATTGAATCGTGACAATAATTAAATACTCTAGAAACACGTACAAACACAATATAATCTAGATATATAGTAATATATAAGCAATATATTCACATTTCAAGTTGTATTCACATTTTTCTTCAGCACCTACGCTACATCTTTTTCATTAGAAAAAATATAACAAATGTTTTTTTCCATTCCTTATGTATAGCTTTTTCCCCCAAACTCTTTTTAATGCAGTTGTTAAAGTAATCCTGGTCATTATCTTCAGCAAACTTAATATAAGAATAATTTAGTCAAATAACCCTTTAAATTAATTTTTTTTCAAAGGTAGAAAATAAACATGACAAGTAAAAGTACAAAAGTTCAATATTGAAACAATGTATTACTTCATTAATGATGCAAAACTTTTGTATTTATAATTTAAAATTTATATGTAGAGATTGCATTAAATGCTACTCCTAGCAACATTAGAAAACTTATACTTATTCTAATTATATATATTTTCTAGATGTATAACTTGTTGGAGTTTTCAAAATCCATGAAAATTTTGTCATATGTAATCTCCTCCTCTTCAATTATATCACCTTTGTTCTCCACAACAACATCATCAACCATTTCATTATTTCTCTCAATTTCAGGTTTAGGTGCAGTTGGAGAGGCATCAACTTTGAAACGCTTAGCACGTTTGGACGATGACGATGACGATGACGATGATGCCTTCAATTTTAACGCCTTTGGCACAATATTTATACTTTTTGGAAGTCTGCGTTTGGAAATATTGTTGTATAAAGCAAGAGACCTACGAGATGGAGGAGGATCATGGTTGTGTACATCAGAATACGACACCAAAAAATACTTGTCATTCTTTGGGCTTTTCTCAATTATTTTTGTTGCTTTGCAGTTTGATGCACTGCATTTAAAGTAGTTCCTGATACACAAAATATAATATTACATTTGTTTTTACATTTATCATTAATAATTTTTTTTATCACGCAAAATTTGGAAGTTGAAAATATTTTGTACAAACCTTGGAAACGGAGAACCTTTGATTGACTTTTGACCATACTTTTGCCATGCCCATTTATCATCTGTGAGTTCCTCTTGCAACACTTCATTGAAAACTCTTGGTGACTGATCTCTTCTGTTTCAAATCAAAAGTATATATTAATATGAAAACTCTAAACACTTCTTCAAAAAATTAAACAAATTCAAATACGTTACCTTTTAAAGGTTCTGATCATAGAATTCTGCTCCGGCATAGTGATGTTAGGATAAACTTGATCATGTACCACAAGTTGTTGCTGATTTACTGGTTCTTGTGGTGGTGGTGTTGTTGGTAAGGGGGGAAGAAAGATTTGTTGCCTAAATTGTGGTTCTAAGTACATCATTTGATTATTATTTTGATTCATAATTATAACCTGGTCATTTGATTTTTCAAGTTGTTGATGTACATAAATCGACTCTTGTGGTGTTGTAGCTGTAGTCGTTGTTGGCACACCTGTCGTCATCGTTGTTGGTAATGAAGGAAGAATGTTTTCTTCACTAAATTGATTTGGTTGGATTGGATTTAAATACATCTCTTGGTTTTGGTTTGTGATTGTAACCTGATCATTTGATTTTTCAAGTTGTTGATGTACATAAATCGACTCTTGTGGTGTTGTTGTTGTAGTCGTTGTTGGCACACCCGTCGTCACTGTTGTTGGTAATGAAGGAAGAATGTTTTCTTCACTAAATTGATTTGGTTGAGTTGGATGTAAGTACATCTCTTGGTTTTGGTTTGTGATTACGATCTGATCATTTGATTTTTCCTCGCGACCAACTGAAAAATCTAATGTTTTATCAAAAGTATAACAGTCATTTTCAGAAGCAGTAACATTTGTAGGCTTATTAATAATATTACAACTTCTTACAACAGCATTTAAATCCCAATCATTATCCTCCATTTTAATTTTTTTTTTTAAAAAAGGAGGATGAATTTTTTTTAAAAAAAGTGTTTATTAAAAGAACTAAGGATGTTTCTGTAAAGAGAGGAGCTAAGAAAAATATCAAAGACTGGGATGAAGAGAGATGAACCAAATTTACGTGTTATATAGAGAAGTTAGAGACGTACCTACCCGCTCCATGCACATCCATAATTAATTACTATTTAATGAGAATTTAATTTACTTTTCCATTTTATTGAAAGGATAATTAGAATATAATAAGAAAGAGAAGATAAAATTAATATTTTCTACCCAATTTGTTAGAGAGTTGAAAAGTGTGATTTTTTTAAATTAAAAAATTCTTAAATATTGAAAAGGAAGTCCCCTAAGAAAAGAAAATTTGCAATTTCAATGATTTTATGCCCCTTAACTTTACAATAATCCCAAAGTGGGGCAATAAATTATAGTCAATATGTTCTCTAAGAAATATATTTAGTGCAACATGACCATATCACATAAAAAGATGTTAATAACTTTGATAAAGCAACAATATATGTTATATATGCTTCAGATTTTAAGATGTTGTAATGTGTTGAAAAGAGAAACTACACGCATGTCCTTCCTAACTTTGATGGAACATCCGAAATATTGTTAAATACAAAAGTCTACATAGATTAAATTAAAAAAAAGACTAGTATATAAAATATTTTGTGTTAACAAAAGTCTACATAGACTAGATCTAAAGACAACTAAATGCATTAAACACTGAGTTCATACATAATGTAACCATCGAGTTTCGTCATTATAGAAATGCAAACGAGAAAAAATCGGGGTGGAAAAAATATTTTGTTGCAGTATTAGGATTTTTCCAATCTTGTTCAGATTGGAGGAAATCGGATTCATCAAGGTGTAAGAAAATCTGATAGTAATCAGGTAGAGTGAATAGGAATTTTATTACATAATCGGTTCGATTACTCGTTAAGAACTTTATGAAATTGAATTTGAATAAATAGATCTCCAAAAATCGATCGTAGTGTTAATGGTATTTTTGAAGTGTAGTGGGTTCACAGTGTGTTATAAAAAGAGGAAATGAAACTCCCTTACGGAACTCACTGTCTCGTTTCTTGCCGCCGCAGCCGGGTTATTGCCGCTGCAGCGAGCCGTTACAACAAGATGGATGCCGCTGTAGTGGATGAGACGGGGATGAATTTATAATATTTTTGAAAATTTTCAAGACGAGCACATCGATTCAAAAAGTGTCGTTGTAGCGACGCCACTACAACGGGATGGGTACCACTATAACAGGATGACATGATTTTAATTCGTAAATAAAAGCCCTAAACGATATTATTTGACACTTTGCGAATTTTAGAGCTAAAGAACAAGCACTGGGAGATTTCAACTCGTTTTCAACCATTCTTAAGGATAAAGTAACATTTTCAGTCCCCGTTATTTTCTTTTCGATGCGTAAAACGTTTTAGAATAGATCATAGTTGATGAGGAAGTGTTTCTTGATAGAATTCATGGTTGGAACAACCCTAATTTGTCTAGTCAGGGTCATGAGTTTGACCTAAGGTTCATGCATTTATTAGGGTTTCGGGAAATTAATAATTAATTATTAATTCTTATATATTATTGATTATTTGTAGACCAAGAACAAGTGGAACGAATCCAAAAAGGGAAGGATCAAGTTTCTTAGGGTTCCAAGCTTGTTTCAAGGTAGGTGATGGTTGTGATTTTATGACCGTGTGATATATACTTGTGCTTGTTTCATTGTGATACTCGTACATGTATGCATGTTGCAATATTGATCATAGATGTTGAAAAATGAAATCATGACTTAAATGTGTGATCTTGACGTGTTCTTGTGATGTGTGATTGGGATCGAATTTTCATGTTCCGGCATGCTAACAGTTGGATCAGATTGTCATGTTTCGCATGCTAACAGTTGCATTGTCACATGCCGACATGCTAAATTTTTGATTGATTGCCACATTTCGGCATGTTAATAGTTAGAGTTAGGTTTCTTGAGAGGACCAACTGTGTGATTTAGCATGTGAAGAGTTTATTGAATACAGGACATCTTCAAGCTACAATTAATAGACCTCGCTTATCACTTCGAGTTCAAGGGTAAGCCACTTCATTCGGGCTGCCATGAAATTCTCCTTGTTTATGTCCAAACTTTCTGGATATAGACTATTGTTAGTTAGTTCAATATAATTCTTGTTAAACTCGATTATCGTTTCTAGTTTTGGTACATTGACTTTCAGATTCTAGGTTTATCTTCTGCATTGTTAGTTAGTCGTTAGATCTTGATTTAGAAATGAAACTTAACTTAATTATTTAACTTGCTTTCATAACTTAAATGTCTTAGTTTTAAATTTCTTGCTTTTGTTAGATGGTATTAACGGATATCTCACTGAGTAGTTAGTATTGGTGTTACTCAAGACGGTTTAGGTCGTGATACATAATTAGAAACAATGTCACAGTCTAAAAGGTGTGATGTAAAGACTCTATTCTGATACAAGCATTAATAGTTGTTTGCATCTTAGATAGACTAGATTCTCATAATTAGAATAAAATAAAATTACTGACATTGTATAAGGTGATATTCGAATTTGGCACGAGGACTGATTGAAAATTGATCGAGGTGCATGAAAATTGATTTATCTCTCGGGCTCAATACAATATACATAAGTTGCTTTGACATTTGATCACAATTATAAACTTGAGTACCTAAGTTACACAATTATATATAATTTAACAAAGTCATACAATATCTAATGCACCCTTACTTTGGTCATAATTGCAAACTTCAGAGTTCATGAATTACATAGTTCCATAGTTTAACGCAAAACATTAAATTATCGTCTGAAATCTCCACTCCATATAAATTGAAAAGAGATGAATCCAATTGAAGCAGTTACCAGAATATCATTATTGGGCCACTCCTCCAACACTTCGGTCATAATCCTTCTTGAATTTCACCAAGTGCATTATCTTTTCTTTATGCTATGCCTTGTCAAAATCGTCAAGAACAAAAGGTCCCAACCAATAAGCTCGGATTTACGTAAAGTTACAGTAAAAAAACGTTATGCGTTCTCCTAAGCAATGAAAAATAACACATGTGATCTAAAAGAGTTACTTCTTGCCTAAAATTACCTTAAGTTTCTCCTTTTGATGATAACATATTAAATACACAAGAATTGACAAAATTGTTATTTACTACCAAATCAAATATTTCAAACATATAGTACAGGAGCTGAATGTAGAAATACATACGACAGGCCTCTTACAACTAATAATTTCACTGCTTTTTCATTTGTTGCACTCACAAACTTCATTCATGGTCTATCCATGTTAGCGGAAACGTGAAACTAAAGAACAAGGAAGAACAACAATATTTAACGTGGTTCGGATCAAAATGATCCTACGTCCACCAAAGAACAACTGCACCAATATTTATTTCACGATACAAAGAATATAAGTGAAATACTACAAGAGAGAGAACACAATGCCTTAGAAGGTGAGAAAATATAAGTGAAATACTACAAGAGAGAGAACACAAGTGAAGCGATTTATAAAATAAAAAAATTTATAATATTTTTTAAAATTTAATTATATAACTTATAAGAAAATATACATTATTTTTTAAAAAATAAAAATAAGTAAAGTAATAAATATATTTTCTTTCTAAAAAAAGATATTATATTGAATTTAAATTTAAATAATATTTAAATTTAAATAATTAATTTTTTTAAATAAAAAATTAAAGACAGCAAAATTATTGAATTTTTTAAAAACAAAATAATATATATATATATATATATATATATATATATATATATTTTTTTTTTTTTCTTTTCTACTATATTAGAAATGCTTGTTCAACATGCCTGTTTCATCATATCTGAGGGTATTTTTGTCTTTTTGATTCTAAAAGATAACTACGTGTCTTCTTTCCAGTAATCTTTAGAATGTCTTTTTCATTTGGGCAAAGGGTCAAATATGCCCCTGTACTTTTCGAAAAGGTTTATATATGCCCCCCGTTTAAAGTTTGGTCCATTTATACCCTCGCCGTCCAGTTATTGGTACAAATATGCCCTTATGGGCGTTAATTGGCCACCTCACAATATCCAACGCATTTTACTTTTCGATATTTACCCAAATGGATTTTCCACGTAATTTAAATATTACAGCGTGGCATTTAGATTAAAAAAAAGAAAGGGTCAAATATGCCCCTGTACTTTTCGGACCCATTAAACTTACCCATATTTTAAGGCTCAATTATACCCCTTTTATCCCTTTTCCCCCAATTTTATTACCCTTTTATTACCTGTATTTGACCCAAAACCCATATCCCTTTTCCCCCCAAACCAAATCCCTAATTTCCTAAACTTCCTTTTCCCCCAAGAACACAAATCGCGGCGCATTAGGGTTCTTGAAGACTTGCAGAAATTGCGGCGGCGCTAGGGTTAGAATCTACGGGTTGAAGGTAAGTTTCTCCCTTCAGTAAATTATATATTCGATTAGGGTTACATTTTCTTATGAGTTAGAGTTATTTAAGTAAAGTCGACGGCATGTTGGTGATGGACCATATCCCAAATCCTCGTTTTACCATTTGTTTTAAGTTTTTTTGGAGACCATATATTACAGACTTGTTTGAATTTCAGTTTTCTAGTTCTTGTGTTGAAATTTTGTTGACGAAGTGGCCTTGGTGGTTCTTTCAATTACACCAAATGTTTCTGTTCTGTTTATCTTTGAGTGAAAATTGTTAAATCCCAAGTTGCAACCATGTTATATATATCATAGCTTCTGAGTTTTGCGTAACCTGCAGTATCGCGCTGACCTATACCCATTGGCATTGTCCAAGTAGTGTTTATCTTCCTCCCAAGTATTCTCCGGTACTAATGTTTTGACTGAAATAGCTGAAAATTACAGTGTCACAGCTTGTCAATGTTGCTAGTGCAATAATCTGAATATTCTATGATTGGAGAGTTTCCAACCTTTCTATTAATTTTGTAGACCTGTTCTTAGTTTTGTACTGTTTTATAGGTTGCTAAACGAAAGAGTTGAGGGTGAGCACTCGTAATGTTTGTCATATACTATCTTGTTTCATGTTACTTTGACAGTTCTTACAGTATTCAAATATTGAAGTTTATTCAACTATGCAAATTTTAAAACTTTTGTTGTGACAATTTCTCTTATCAAAGGTTAAGTAATTTTACTATTGTGTGTGTTGACATTCATTTGCATTTATTGCATATGGACGTAATCAACGATGGAATGGATAGATCTAATGAGGTGGCACCAAAAAAATGGGATGAATTTCTTCTGAAGTTTATTTATTCGTTTTCAACATACAAAAAATTGGAAAAAGATTAAAAATTACCCCTCAAATAATATTTGGAAAAAAACTTGGCAAATAATGTTTGTTCTTACACTTTGCCATTATTTGACAAATATCCCAAGTACTAGTTTTTTCTAGTATTGTGGTCTCGAGATGTTGTTTGTCTTTTAGGGCTTACTTTATTATATTTTTGCAGCTTTTAATGTGTTTGGTTTGAGTGATCTCTCGATTTTACTGTTTTTTTCATGTGATTTTGAAGAATGCTTGATGAAGTTGAAATTGTGTTCAACTACGGGGGTAGTTGGGTCATTTCACCTCTGTTGGCTTACACTAAGAAATTGGTGCACTCTTGGCTAAATTTTGACCCTGAATTATTGAGTCATAAAGATATATGTGATGAGTTTACTTCCAAGCTAGGGTTTTCTCGGGTTAAACAATTATTAGTCACTGGGCCCTCTGAAAAGTATTATATAGTAGATGGGGATGATGGAATTAGGGCCATCCTTAGCCTTCTATGTGAGAAATTTAAAGTCGTCAACTTCTTTGTTGTGGAGGAGGGTGAGTTCACTGTCGTTGCCCAAAATATCACACAATATGTTGAATCATGTTGTGTAGATGTTGAGGTTGGTACAGATTGTGAACACAGTCCTGGTTTTGTTGATGAATGGGATCTTTCTGAGGGTGAGGAATGTGATTTAGAGTGGATGGATGCTATTAGCAATGAAAGGGGAAGAGTAGTAGGTGACAGGTTAGAAAGCTTCAAAGAATTGCAAGTTGGTATGACATTTAAAGACATGAAAGAAGGAAGACAGGTTATGAATTATTATGCATTAGCTAACAAAAGAGCTTTGACTATAATAAAAGGTGATACAAAGAGAACTAGGTATGGTTGTGATATAGGATGTCCCTTTAGGTGTTTGATTTCAAAAGATGGCAAAACTGAAGGGTTTAAGATAAAGACTTTCATCAATAAGCACACATGTGAGGAGACCTTTTTTAATGCTAGAGCTGATGCAGTTACTTTAGCTCAATACTTCAAGAAGAAGCTTCAAAATAATCCCAAGTATAAGGTAAAAGAAATGAGAGGAGAGCTTGAAAATGACTTAAAATTGAATGTGTGTCAGTCTAAGCTTAAAAGGGCTAAGAGGATGGCTCTTGAGAAGTTGGATGGAAGTTTTATTGATGACTACAACAAGCTTGAGGCCTATGCACAAGAGCTAAAGCAATCCAATCCCGGAAGTGATGTTTTGATAAATATCTCTAAGGATGCCCTGGCTGAAGGAAAAAGAAAATTTTTAAGGATGTACATCTGTTTTGATGCTCTTAAGAAAGGATGGAAATCTGGTTTGAGGCCATTTATTGGACTTGATGGTACATTTTTGAAAGGTATATGTAAGGGTGTTCTGTTGGTTGCTCTAGGACAAGATTCTATGAACAGTTTCTATCCACTAGCATGGGCAATAGTGGACAAAGAAACAAGCAATACATGGTGCTGGTTTATTGAGTTATTGAAGGGGTCTTTGGACCTTAAAGATGGTGCAGAAGTCACATTCATTTCAGATATGCAAAAGGTATGATGCTGTATTTAATTCACTTTCATTCACAAATTTACTCACTGTTTTTACACACTCTTTAACATAATATACCAACTGTTTTTACTCAACTTGTACTCACTGTACTTACTGTTTTTAACACTTATTTATTCTCAACCTTCACTGTTACAGGGACTGATAGATGCTGTTGTCAAAGTGTTGCCTGAAGCTCAACATAGGTATTGTGTGAGACACATTGAGAGTAACTGGTGCAGAAAATGGAGGAGTGGTGAAATGAGGAAGCTGATGTGGTGGTGTGCTTGGAGTTCCTATGTTGAAGAGTTCAAGGACCAATTAAATAAGTTGGGGAAACTATCAGAAGATGGTGCAAGAAATTTGGTAAAGTATCCACCAAAGGCATGGTGTAGAGCTTATTTTGATACTCAGTGTAAGAACATGATGGTTGATAACAACTTCACTGAATCATTCAATGCATGGATTCTTGAGGCTAGAGCCAAGCCAATAATCAAGATGTTAGAAGAAATAAGAGTACAAGTGATGAGATTGCTAGTGAAAAATGAAAAGAAGTTGAAGACTTGGGTTACAGATTTCAGTCCGGAATGCATGAAGTTGTACATTGACTACAGGGCATTAGCACATACTTGTAAGGTGGAGTTCAATGGAGATTGGGGCTATGAAGTGTCTGATGGAGAAGATAGACACACTGTCAATCTAAAGGAAAAGAGATGCACTTGCAGAATTTGGGATTTATCAGGTATTCCCTGCCAGCATGCCATCAAAGCATTGACACACAAAAAATTAAATCCAATCACTGAAATACATTGGTTTTATAGCAAGGAGGCTTACATGCTTACATATAAAAACAAGATGCAGCCTGTAAGAGGTCAAAAGTTTTGGAAGGTTGATCCTTCAAGTGCAATGCTGCCTCCTAATGTTGTGAAACAATTGGGTAGACCAAAAATGAAAAGGAATAGAGAACCAGATGAAGCAAGAAAAAGAAAGGGTGAATGGTCTCAGTCTAGAAAAGGCACGCAAATGACATGTAACAACTGTGGTGAATCAAATCACAATGTCAGGTCCTGTTACAAGGTAAGCACAATATTACATGTTTTTCCATGTTTTTAATTGTAAGCTAATTAATCTAAATACAAAAAAAAAATTACAGGAAAAGTGTGCCAAAAATAATGCACATTCGAAGAAAGGCAAAAGGCCAATGTCTAACAATGAACATGGTTCTGATGTTGAGGGTGGAATTGAAGCTGAAACTGGGGCTGAGGCAGTAACACAAGAGTTTGAACCATATGGTCCTAATGTTGAAGATGAAGAAGACCCACCTCTAAGACCAATGGTGATTTGTGAATCGGAATTGAGGGCTGAGAAGTTGAAAAAAAGGGTTGTTCCAACTGGTGCAAGAAAAATTCAGTTTTATGGAGATCACACTGGTGCCTCAGTGCCAACTAATCTGCCTTATTCTCCGATCAAAACAACATGGAAGGGAAAAGAAGCTGTCCCTGCTGGACATGTGCAAATGCAAGCAAAAAAGAAAAGAATCAAGATGATGGCGGTTAAGGGCAGAAATCCTGTTGTAGATGATGATTTATTGTAATTTATTTTCTATGTTAATTTTTGTGTTAATGCTCATGGTTAACAATTTTGCTAATGAGTATTAAGTTAGGTGTGAAACTTTCATATGCCTTCAGAGAATGGCATCACAGACACCTTTTTTTTGTTGTGGTTTGTCTTGTCATTGTGAATTTAAGACATCTTCTTTTGAGTGTGTTTCATTTGCCTAAGGTTTACATCAACACACATAGAAATAACTCAATATGTACAGAACCATATAGTCAACTAACACAATTGATGTGCCCCTAAACTTTTCGAAAAGGTTTAAATATGCCCCCGTTTAAAGGTTTAAATATGCCCCCCGTTTAAAGGTTTAAATATGCCCTGCGTTTAAAGGTTTAAATATGCCCCCATTTAAAGTTTGGAATATGCCCTGCGTTTAAAGGTTTAAATATGCCGCCGCAATTTCTGCAAGTCTTCAAGAACCCTAATGCGCCGCGATTTGTGTTCTTGGGGGAAAAGGAAGTTTAGGAAATTAGGGATTTGGTTTGGGGGGAAAAGGGATATGGGTTTTGGGTCAAATACAGGTAATAAAAGGGTAATAAAATTGGGGGAAAAGGGATAAAAGGGGTATAATTGAGCCTTAAAATATGGGTAAGTTTAATGGGTCCGAAAAGTACAGGGGCATATTTGACCCTTTCTTTTTTTTAATCTAAATGCCACGCTGTAATATTTAAATTACGTGGAAAATCCATTTGGGTAAATATCGAAAAGTAAAATGCGTTGGATATTGTGAGGTGGCCAATTAACGCCCATAAGGGCATATTTGTACCAATAACTGGACGGCGAGGGTATAAATGGACCAAACTTTAAACGGGGGGCATATATAAACCTTTTCGAAAAGTACAGGGGCATATTTGACCCTTTGCCCTTTTCATTTTCAATGCACATCACTGTTTACCTTCAACTCCAAAAACTTCTCCTTTCTCCAACATTGTTCCAGCCTTCAAGGTAATCTTCTTTATATTGTTTCTTTGTTTTCTTCAAACTTGAAAGTACATTAAAAATGTTCCCCAATTTTATCTTTTGTTGACCACTTCTTATTTCATATGGGGTTTGTTGTTCATGTTCAATTTTTCAGCTGCTTTCAATAGTTTCAATCATTGTGCCTTTAGTTTTTGTTTGTTCTTGTGTTTTCATCAGAAATCAACTTTGGGATACTCAGATTTTCATTTTGTTTTCTCACATGCAGTAACTAATTTGGTCTTCTTTCATAATAAATGTTTTGAACAAAATGAATTTTCCGTCAGAATCAATTTTTTCTGGATTCCTTCAGTTCAGTTGGTCTTCTTTCTTCACAATTCTTTTAAATTATAGTTCATATATGGGTTTTTCATTGAAATTAACTTTCTGGTTTCTTCATTTAGTCTTATATTGTTGAATTTTCTTCACCTCCTTCATTTTGAAATTATTTTCACTTGCAGTGTGACGTTAAGGATCTGCAACTACTTATAGCAAAATTTGAGCAAAGGGTATGTCCGTTAATGCTTTCGTATGGCCTTCATTTTAATTTTTGTGTACATTAGATTCTTCTATAATTTCGTAAAACTATGAAATGCCCTGTCTTTTAATGGTGAACTAATTTGTTGTTCTTATGTTTCGAGTTTTGTAAAACTTAGCTATCTTATATGGCTGACCCTAAATATTTTGTTATCTCCATTGATTAATTTTGTAGCAAAATTTTATGCTTTCAGAGTCAAAACATAACTTTTCATCTTGTTCGATTCTTTTGTGCTACTGGCACCAGATAATTAGTGTGAAGTATATGAGGTTGATTCTTTGTATGTATGTGTCTTATGTTCTAATTGTTAATAATTTAATTGTATCTTTTCATGAGTTGAGATCTCTTGTTTAGTTGGTAGTTCTGCCATCGACCTTCAGTTATATATGTGCGTATGATCATATCCATTCATTGTATTCTTATGAATTTTTTATAATAGTATCTTTATTTTTCTTTATTCTTATTCTGAGGGATAAAATCAGTGATTAATCACCGTCAAAATCTTGCTTTGTTCATATATCATATTCTCAAAACTGCGATGTTTGATGTCGTCTTTGTTGAGTGAATAACTTTCAAGCTGTCTTCTTGTTATTATTAATCACACCTAACAACTTGGTTAGTATTTCACATATGGTTTGCTGGACAAATTGCGTCCATATCAATAATTGTGAATACATACTATTCTATAAAAGCAACTATAGAATTTTAAGGATATAATACTTTATGTTCTGCTCATAAATTTGGCGTTTTCACAAACAGAATTATAGATTTCTTTTAATTATAAGGAATAGTTGACTCATTGCTATGTTACAGTTATACCATATAGTTGGAATGTTTCGGTACTAATTTATGTGGTTACATGTTTAGGCTTTCGCACAAAGAAAGAGGTATGGTAGTAGTTATCATGTAAGATCCCTTGTTTATGCTGTTTGTTTTCATTTGTTTAACCTCCAAATGAATGTCATTGTTCCCATAATTGCTATGATTTTATCCACCAAGGTTAATCATCTTACTTTGATGATATTCGTTTATGTTTGTTGATTTAGAAATATGTAGGGGGGGGATAAGGTTTTATGAAATATTGGCATCTTAATAGTATTTGAGTAAGTTTGCAAAGATGATAAATATGCTCAAGGAATCATTCATAGTTCAGTGATCGTTCAAGATATTAACTCTACAACTCCACAATGAATCAATACGTTTTAAATATCTTCTCATCTCACTAATTGCATACATGTAGTATGTGAATCAAGAAGATCCTATCTTCTTTCTAGGTAATAGACAAAAGATGAAGCTTAATCGAAAGTGTTAAAACTTTCAAGCAATATAATTATTAATCATCTATCTCATCAAAAGAAAAGAGAAAATTCAACTGAGTAGAAGAAATATGTAGGCAGAGGAAAAAATTTAACAAGAACAACAATTGTGAACAAGAATCAAGTAGAAAAAGGTCACTACAACATTGAAGTTGTTATCTCATGAAATCCAACAAATGAAAAACTTGTGGGCTTAAGGCAATAACATCAACCTACCACTATCGTCATCACTCCTTTTCAGAACCCACTGTATTCCCACAAATTCTCTGTTTGGCTGTGAATTCTAACATTGAAACTTATGTCAGTATCAAAGTCATAAGTAGATAATCTTATCTCAAAATAAGTTTGCAGAAAAACGTTTTATCCAACCTAACATATTTGTTCATATATAAGTAAGATTTTCTAAATGAAACAAAGTTACATTATCTAGGATCTCCCTATCTCAATATCAAAATATGATGTCTAAATCTCTGTCGCTCTATCTAAAATATCAGTGTCTTCTTTATTGTACATTTCTTTTTCATCTTATCTATCATTTGAGGTACAATTCATTATATTCGTTTTAGCTACAATTCATATTATACTTTCAATGAGAATATTAATGTGGCCGAATAATATACATCTTCATCAAATTTGTTTATTGTGTCAATCACTGAAAAATCTATCACCATCAACCTGCCATTAACTCTCATTATAACAAGCAGCAAAGGCAAGCTGAAATAGATTATGACAAAGACCGAAATGTATTCTCTACACATGTCTTCCATCTTTTCAATAGTCCACAGATTCTGTACTCGAGTCTATACTATTTTCATCTTCGGATACAACTTTTATCCAATTTATTTTTACTTGATACATATTATGGTAAGATGCAAATAGATATATATGTTGATGAAATATGAGGCCTCAACGAAATGGGAATGCTTTTGAGAGAGTACAATGAAGCTTTTCCACACTAAGAAATTGTCTCCAGTGATTTATTATAGGACATGTAGGTGTAATGTTAAGTGTGAGCTTGTTGTATTGATCGAACAGATCTGAAATTAGGAATTTTGAATTATGAAACACTATTTCAAGAGAAGTTATGAAGAGGAAGTAAGCTAGAACTTGTAGTCCTAACTCTTACAAGTGTGCTTTGCAAATTGCTCTGTGTTGTAAGCTGAATTTAGGTTTCAGAGCACAGAAACAGTCTCCTCAAATTGTTGAGAAGGCCACATATAATGACATTAAACGTATAGGCAATAAGATAATTGAAATAGTTTTGATTTATAAATAGCATTTTGCGGTAGCCAGAATAACTACCAAATTTAACTTAATACTAAGCTTTGTAATGTTAAACACCAAATATTTTCGCCAGTGAAAAATCATACGGAAATGGCTGCCTAGATGGAATCATCCAAGTAGAATAACGTAGAGGTGAAGGCTCTATTACAAAATGTTAGCAGCAAAGCCATGTTCACCGAAAAACACAATAACGTGAGAATCCTAGATAAATGAATGCATTTTCAGATGACACATCAATCATCTAATAGATGAGTGTAAGAGAGACAATGGTGTATATCAAATGATCACAGTAAGCAACTTTTTCCTTTTAAAAAAAAAAAAAATCAAAACAAGGTAGAGGTAACAGATAACAAGAAGACAATCAAATTTAGTCGGATACTTCCATATATTGATTATACTATCATGCATTATGTTGCCTTTTTTTTAAATAGTGCTCTTAATTAAGAGTGATATTATAGCATATTGTATCCGGAGAAAAAGTAGCAGAAGAATTTGGATACTTTGAGGCATTATGGTCAAATGCAGGACTAGAACATGACTTGATTTTGCTATTAAGTCTACATCTTAGTATATTCTCATTTTCACATAAATGGACATGTCGCGAAGGATTCATACATGATGGAGAGGTTAAAACTCTGTTATATTCTAGAAATTGGAAAGAACAACAAGAGCAAATGCATACAAATTTTCATATAGAAGTAAAATTAATAAAATGAAAACAATCAAATGAGTTAATTTACAACAGACAATGAAACTACGGAATTGTTTGTGGATGGTGTGGGACTTGCAAGGAATTAAAGTGAAATGAAATTCACTTTGGATTAGACGGGTGTACTGGACCAAAAAGATGACCATATGAGCTGAATTAGGGGGACACAACTTTTAAGTTATTATGCAGTACATTTAATGTGAAGTTGTCATGAGGTATACCGTGTTGTAAATACGGATTCATATAGCCGGTCTCAATTGGTAATCTATGTGTTAATATTTATGACCTCTAGCTGAACAAGTTAATAAATCGAGAGCCGTGGAAAATACATATCCTAATTTTTTGTGACTCTTGTTCTTTCAGATCTGACTGTAATTGGAAAAGAAAGAAAGTTTATTTTAGTTTCTCAAACTTCTTCCATTTCCTTGTATAGCCAATAAGTTAGAACTTTCATATTGACATTTGTCCTTGAAGAGGACCGAAGAGAGAACTAGAGAGCACAAACTCTTTTTTCCTTTTATGGTATCATACTTGCCATGAATTTTTTTTTTAAGGAACCGTTTTAAAGTATATTTGCAAATTGTATCATTATTATTTATATTTGTCATTTTTTGGGGTGTAAGTTATATAGGACATTCGAAATTTAATGTACTTGCGGCCTCATGGTATTGTCAAATTGTGAATGAGTTGATCATATATTTTATGTGAAATTTGTGAATGGCGAATGTTTTCTGATATTCCTAATAGTATATAATATTAATAATCTTTTACAGAAGTCGTGATCCTTGCGTTATTTATATTAATATTTTCAGAAGCATAGCAAGTGTATAGCTGCTTCACTAAACAAGTTTGACAATATTAATTTAACTATTGGGCCCGTGCTTGTCACGGGCCTTCTCCATCTAGTATCTATATTAGAAGAGGCTTGTTTCAACATGCTTGCTTCATTGTAAGGTTATTTTTGTCTTTTCAATTCTCAATTCTGAATACGTGTCCTCTTCTCGTTTCATCATTTTTTTCTTCTCCCTACGTGTCTTCCTCCTATGTTACAAGCCTCTTCTAATATAGCTAATGTACTACACAATACTCTGCTCTTATCTTTTCCATTTAAGTTTATGCTCCAGCACACCAAAGTCCACTTCTTTCTCTTCAGCATTCTTCAGGTATGGGTTCTTTCATGTTTCAATTTAGTGTTCTTTTTTGTGCCATCTTTCTTTTCATCAATAACTATATTCCCAAATTTGATATGAGTGTGTGATGTTCGCTTATTTTTTCCATTTAGGTTTGTCATTGATGTTGGATTATCCTTGTGTTTTGGAAGTGTGAATAATTTTAATAGTTGTGTCTTCAAATTTTGTTGGGTGATTATGCTTTCCGTGTTCTGTTTTAGATTGTCGAAAATATGTTCAGATTCAAATTTTTGATGTGTTTTTTCGGATGTAGTAATTAATTTGGTCTTTTTTAGTCGGATTTAACTTTATGGGTTTCTTTATTTTAGCTCGGGTTTCTTTATCAGAGTTCTTTAGATCTTCCTCTATTCATAGGCTCTTGTGGGTTTAGCTTGGAGTTTAAGAATTTTCAATTACTTCTACTCGAATTGACCTACTGGTCTATCGGTAGATCCAGGTGACTAATCAGGAAAAATAGATAGATATGGGAGAATATATTTAGTTGCATCCTTAAATGTAAGTACTTAGTGAGAACTATTAAATTACAATTAACAAAAAGAAAAATGAACCTACAGACACAATATGATCATATGAAAGTGAATGGTTTGGGATAGGAACAGAGCTAGGAGAAATAGGCGCAGACACGGAAGTGGTTACAGTTGAATGAGAAGTTGGATTGAGTATGATCTCTGCTACAACTAATATAAGGGAGAACTCTTGAGTAATTATAATCCTCTCATCTTTCATCATGTACCAGGCATAATACAAGCCTCTAAAAGTCATTGGTTTGTCGAGAGAATATGGTGAGATGATAAATTCATTTTGAAAATATCATTGTTGAAAGGATGTTGAATTACATACTACTTGTATCACTTTTCTGTTTTCATTGAGTTCTGTAGATAATAATGTGATAGTATTTTAAATCTCTTGTTGAGTAGAAGCATAAGATCAAAGAACAATTATCCATTGTTAAATTAATTTTCTGTCATTCTGAGATTAAC
The DNA here is from genome assembly GCA_032847665.1 of Solanum chilense. Classification (NCBI taxonomy): domain Eukaryota; kingdom Viridiplantae; phylum Streptophyta; class Magnoliopsida; order Solanales; family Solanaceae; genus Solanum; species Solanum chilense. The sequence goes on from CM064965.1 coordinate 3,358,052, forward strand.
AAATTGGCTTTTAGTGAACTACTTATTATTATTTATAATGTTTCAAGTTCCGTAGACGGTAAAATCTTCTAAATAAATAACAGTTACATAATCTAGGTGTTGGCACTAGAGTATGAGCTCTAAATTTGTCTCCTAATGCTCTGTAACCTATTTATTTTACTTGATATATGATATTGTGAGATGCAAATATATATGTTAATGATAAATGAGAGCTTAGTGAAATGGGAGAGCTTCCAATCTTTTATGTTTCTTTTGATGCACCAATATAATACAAACTTGTATAGGGAATACAGTGGAGGTGTTAGTTGTTGTTCTCGTAGAATATTTGTTTTGAACTGAATTTCACTTGCTTTTGTGAGGTATCATATTATTTCTAAGTCAGCTTTCAAGAATATGGTGCGGGGTGACTATTATTGTAGATAGGGTTCAATTTTGTTGCATTGCACACATACAACTCAATAGGGTAATGCTAAGCATCCCAAAGGTGAAAAGTGAAAATAAAATATCAATGGAAAACTTTCGCCACTTGCCTTAGAAAGCACATGCGACGATATATTTGGTACAATGAGATATAAGAAGCTTTGGAGAACCTTTGACTTTGGGAGTATTGAGTTTTTCTTTGTGTAAATTAGGAATTAAAAGTCATTAGTATTATTTTTGTCTTTTCAATTCTCAATTCTGAATACGTGTCCTCTTCTCGTTTCATCATTTTTTTCTTCTCCCTACGTGTCTTCCTCCTATGTTACAAGCCTCTTCTAATATAGCTAATGTACTACACAATACTCTGCTCTTATCTTTTCCATTTAAGTTTATGCTCCAGCACACCAAAGTCCACTTCTTTCTCTTCAGCATTCTTCAGGTATGGGTTCTTTCATGTTTCAATTTAGTGTTCTTTTTTGTGCCATCTTTCTTTTCATCAATAACTATATTCCCAAATTTGATATGAGTGTGTGATGTTCGCTTATTTTTTCCATTTAGGTTTGTCATTGATGTTGGATTATCCTTGTGTTTTGGAAGTGTGAATAATTTTAATAGTTGTGTCTTCAAATTTTGTTGGGTGATTATGCTTTCCGTGTTCTGTTTTAGATTGTCGAAAATATGTTCAGATTCAAATTTTTGATGTGTTTTTTCGGATGTAGTAATTAATTTGGTCTTTTTTAGTCGGATTTAACTTTATGGGTTTCTTTATTTTAGCTCGGGTTTCTTTATCAGAGTTCTTTAGATCTTCCTCTATTCATAGGCTCTTGTGGGTTTAGCTTGGAGTTTAAGAATTTTCAATTACTTCTACTCGAATTGACCTACTGGTCTATCGGTAGATCCAGGTGACTAATCAGGAAAAATAGATAGATATGGGAGAATATATTTAGTTGCATCCTTAAATGTAAGTACTTAGTGAGAACTATTAAATTACAATTAACAAAAAGAAAAATGAACCTACAGACACAATATGATCATATGAAAGTGAATGGTTTGGGATAGGAACAGAGCTAGGAGAAATAGGCGCAGACACGGAAGTGGTTACAGTTGAATGAGAAGTTGGATTGAGTATGATCTCTGCTACAACTAATATAAGGGAGAACTCTTGAGTAATTATAATCCTCTCATCTTTCATCATGTACCAGGCATAATACAAGCCTCTAAAAGTCATTGGTTTGTCGAGAGAATATGGTGAGATGATAAATTCATTTTGAAAATATCATTGTTGAAAGGATGTTGAATTACATACTACTTGTATCACTTTTCTGTTTTCATTGAGTTCTGTAGATAATAATGTGATAGTATTTTAAATCTCTTGTTGAGTAGAAGCATAAGATCAAAGAACAATTATCCATTGTTAAATTAATTTTCTGTCATTCTGAGATTAACAAATTGGCTTTTAGTGAACTACTTATTATTATTTATAATGTTTCAAGTTCCGTAGACGGTAAAATCTTCTAAATAAATAACAGTTACATAATCTAGGTGTTGGCACTAGAGTATGAGCTCTAAATTTGTCTCCTAATGCTCTGTAACCTATTTATTTTACTTGATATATGATATTGTGAGATGCAAATATATATGTTAATGATAAATGAGAGCTTAGTGAAATGGGAGAGCTTCCAATCTTTTATGTTTCTTTTGATGCACCAATATAATACAAACTTGTATAGGGAATACAGTGGAGGTGTTAGTTGTTGTTCTCGTAGAATATTTGTTTTGAACTGAATTTCACTTGCTTTTGTGAGGTATCATATTATTTCTAAGTCAGCTTTCAAGAATATGGTGCGGGGTGACTATTATTGTAGATAGGGTTCAATTTTGTTGCATTGCACACATACAACTCAATAGGGTAATGCTAAGCATCCCAAAGGTGAAAAGTGAAAATAAAATATCAATGGAAAACTTTCGCCACTTGCCTTAGAAAGCACATGCGACGATATATTTGGTACAATGAGATATAAGAAGCTTTGGAGAACCTTTGACTTTGGGAGTATTGAGTTTTTCTTTGTGTAAATTAGGAATTAAAAGTCATTAGTTCAATAATCATAATTTCCTTTCATACCAATTTGTATGTTGTTGATAGTAACTTATAATTATTTTGTATTTGAATAAATTTAGGCTGAGTACTCAATTCTTTTATAGTGCTAGCAACTTTCTTTTAGTTTCAATCTGAATTTGTGATTGCTTATTTATAAAATCAGCTCCAACACTTGAATTGTGATTTTCAGCAATTGATGCTTAAATGTTTCCTTTCATACCAATTTGTATGTTGTTGATAGTAACTTATAATTATTTTGTATTTGAATAAATTTAGGCTGAGTACTCAATTCTTTTATAGTGCTAGCAACTTTCTTTTAGTTTCAATCTGAATTTGTGATTGCTTATTTATAAAATCAGCTCCAACACTTGAATTGTGATTTTCAGCAATTGATGCTTAAATGTTTCCTTTCATACCAATTTGTATGTTGTTGATAGTAACTTATAATTATTTTGTATTTGAATAAATTTAGGCTGAGTACTCAATTCTTTTATAGTGCTAGCAACTTTCTTTTAGTTTCAATCTGAATTTGTGATTGCTTATTTATAAAATCAGCTCCAACACTTGAATTGTGATTTTCAGCAATTGATGCTTAAATGTTACTTAAAATACAGACAATCCAAACGGGTTAATTGTTGCTTGTTGATTTGAAGTTACTGTCACAATAGAACCCTCTGTGGAGAAGTCTTGGATCCGCGGCTAAATGGATGAATCCAAAGAAGAAACGAAGTCTTTCAAAGAATTAGGAAACTGTACTAACATTTAGCTACCAAAAAAACTTACCAAGTCAAGATATATTGCAACACTTTGAATTTTACCAATAACTAACTAACAGGGGATTCTTTGACTATTAAATAAAAAAATGAGTATAAAATATATTTCTATTCGTGTATTATTGTTAGATGACTCTCTAAAGCTGCACATTTTAGATAATCCTAATCGTTTGGATAAAAATGTGAAAGTAATTTTAATCTTATAGAGAAAGATGTCAAAATTTGAAACATAGTCTTAAAGACTACTGTTTTGCCTTGGATTGCAGTGGGCTGTTATGATTCTGCAGACAACACGAGTTTGATCTCCTACTCTTGTAGATGAGTCTTATAGTGTCTACATCGGTACTACTTTCTCTTTACTCATCTCTCTTAAAATTTCTTAAATATGTTGCCTCTTGTTTGTCATGTTTTGATTTGACATGGATTTTTAAATCTTGTGATCATAAACTAAAGATGTATATAATATACCTACATTTCCTATGAATCTTATTGCATGAAATATGTCACGTAGATTGTTGGTCATAAAAGTTGCTAAATATAAAAAGTGACATGACTGAAAGCGCCTCAAAAAGCAAGAAATAACATGTAACACCTTCGTTTGAGCACAAGTTCTATGGATTTTGTCCAGTGAACATCTAGAATTCAGGAGAATATTATTGTTGGCGTCTTTTCTTTTATTTCCAGAAAAGTTTAGAATTATACCCTTATAATCTCTACGTTTGTAGGCAACTCTTCACTATACTACTTGCTGCATATTTGAGTTTTACACCACTGGTGCATTTTCGCTATGTTTTGTAAAATATGAATCTATGCATCTATAATGATCGTGTAAATGTGTTGGACACCTTCCTCTTCTCCTCTTCTATAGATAAATTGTTCATATTTACTACATTGGTTTACACCTGAATAGACTTCTTAGAAAGAGTGAAGTTATAAACAATTATGTTCTTCTATATCGACCACATCATTTTGGAATGTCTTGGAATCTTAGCAAGTATCTACTGTTGGAAAAGCCAAATGAAAGAGATATACAAAGATGGTGTTGCTTAAAAATGCTACTTGCAACTTGGTTATTGATAACTGGGATCAGTGAATTCTTTTAGCTTACATATAATTTGCAGAAAAAAGTTAAATGTCTCCAACCCATGGCCACATTTTATAGCTTCCCCATAACTATTTCTTTCATTAAATTAACAATCTCTCCCCTTTGTAGGTTGCATGGAAAGAAAAATATATTGTTCCCATATTTTGTACTATTACATTTTCTTAACTAGTGTTGTATTTGATATTCATAATGTTTCGTATGCTAAACTCTACTACCTTATTATACCAGAAAATAGTACGATGAATCTTTCCAATCGGGTGAAAAAATGATTCCTCAAAGTTACAAATCAAGATGAAACATAGAGAAGGCTTGGCCAATTACCTAGGGGGTGTGGAGAGGTAACATAAAGAAGAGAGATTGGCCAGTGTGTGTAACTACTCTGAAAGTATAAGAGACATAAATGCTTTCCTTCTACAGATGAAAATATTGTTATGCAAATATGCATTTTGCAAAGTCATAATTCCATTGATTGTTCTATAAAAGTAAAGTTCATCATTTACTGAGCTTATTTGTTTTTACATTAGTTAATTTCTTTTGGAGTTGAGAGTAAATTTAAAATCTTTATACTAAATTGTATCGTATCTCTAATTGTATGTGGCAATTCATAAATATAAGATACAACATAATTATTTGCGATTATATATTTATTAACATATTTAATTAGTTTCTATGAAATTCATTAACATCTTCATCTTTTCTTTTGATATTTCTAAAAAAAAACAAATATAATACACAAAAATGGGCTCGTGAATATATAAATATTGGGCCCGTGCTTGCACGGGCAACTCCTACCTAGTATATATATATATATATATATATATATATATATATATATATATATATATATATATATATAAAAGTTAAAAGATGATCATCACATGTGAATAGTATAATAGTACTATTCATATGTGACCCCATTTTTGGTAAATCGCTGCCCAAGGCAGCGATTTATGTTATAAATTATTTTTTTTTTGTAAATCGCTGCACTGGCAGCGATTTATTTTATAAAAAATAAATTATTTTTTTTTGTAAATCGCTGCTTTAGCAGCGATATACCTTATTTTTTAAAAAAAAATAATATATAATTAAAAAATAAAACAAAATCGCTGCCAAGGCAGCGATTTGTAAGAAACAAAAATTTGAAATCGCTGCTTATGCAGCGATTTCATTTTTTTATTAAAAAAAAATAACTTTTGTAAAATCGCTGCCTCAGCAGCGATTTTACTTTTTTAGGTGAGGTAAGTCGCTGCATGTGCAGCGATTTTACCGTTTTGGTTAATATAAAATTTTATATACCGTTTTGGAATTTTTGTTAATATTTTGTACCCTTTAAGTTTCGGACTCATATAAAATATCTACTTAAATATTAAACATCGATATTTTAAATAATATTCAAATAACATATAGTTATACTTCCAATAATGTAATAGAAATTTTTTATATACCACTGTAAATATTACAATAATAATCATGAAGATCATTTCTGTGTAATAATTAGGGCATATATGAAAAAGATAGAATTAATATCAATATGTAATTGGGGAGCATAAATAGAAGGTAGAGTTCACATAAACACATTAATTGATATAATATTTATCATATTGAAAAATAATGTTCAACATGAGATTAAACTTATGTAGGGGAAAATACACTCTTCGCTAAAAAAAAAAAAAAAAACCTATTTAGATTTTATATAATTATAGGGGAAAATGCATAAGTATCCCCTCAACTTATATTCGAAATTTCAGAGACACACTTATACTATACTAAGGTCCTATTACCCCTTGAACATATTTTATAAGTAATTTTCTAGCCCTTTATGACATACGTGGCACTAGCTTGAAAACAAAGTCAACCAACGTTGAGCCCACAAGATAGTGCCACGTAGACTGAAAAGGAGTAGAAAATTATTAATAAAATAAGTTCAGGGAATAATAGGACATTTGTATAGTATAAGTGTGTCTCTAAGATTTCGAGTTAAGGAGGTACTTGTACATTATCCCTATTAATAGAGGTCAAACATGCAACTACAATACACAGTTCTCAAAACTAATATTATTAAAAATACTCAAATATCCTTTTATCTCCACTTCATATTTTTTCTAACTAGAACTAGAATACTGAAACTTACAAGTTATATCTTCTTGATCATGTGTTAGGAGAGTTTTGTATTTTGTAAAAAAACAAATTTTTATGTTTTTCCAACAATAGATTGAAGTCCTATGTATACTAAAGACAGAAACGAGGGAGCCCAGATGATTAGTCTTGAAAAATAAGTAACAATATAAGATCTCTATCAGATTGAAAAAGTATTGTTCTTGAATTTATTTTTTTAATTTTCCAGTCGCTAAATTTAGAATTATAATAAAATTATGCCAGAATTTGTTAGTGGACATTTCATAAATAGTTAACAACAGAGAAATGATCAAGCTCCTTAGTTAATGTTTTTCTAATTACAAATTGTAGCTATAGTTTATATGAATATGTGAAACAAATCCGATTTTACAATATCAATACTTATATATAATATAAATAGATAAGTCTTGCTGAATACTATTACATATGATAAGACACGATAATAGAAATTACAAGAAATAACGACTTAGGGAAATAGAAAATTAAAAGTTTAGAAGGGGTTCAGAAAAACAGAAAAAGGAGATGAGTTTATTCAGAATCACAAATAACTTTATTTTTCCTTCGTATCTGACATATGTTGATAGTGAAAAATAACACATATATAATGAAATTGATCGATGTGCATGAAAATTGATCTCTCTCTCTTTATATATGTTAGAATTGAATTACAATTTTTTACTTGAGGTAAATCAAAAAGAAAAAAAATATCTACTTAATTAATAAACATTGAACGGATATACATATTTAAGCAACATTCAAATAATATATGGTTAAAGTTCCAAAAATGTAACAGATTTCTATATACTTACGTAAATATTACAATAACAATCACGACGATCATTACTGAGTAATAATTTCCTTATTATCATGATCTAGGTTCTAATTTTTTTTCTTAATTGAAAAGTTAAGAACACTTTGCAAATTGCATTAGTTAGCTCTTCAAATGCAAAGAACTTAGAGCATATGAAGAGGAAGACATAATATCAATATTTATTAGAGTCTGAAACCTAAAAAGTATAAAATATTAACAAAAATTCCAAAACGACATATAAAATTTTATATTAATCAAAACGGCAAAATCGCTGAAACAACAGCGAATTCCTCCGATCAAAAAAGCAAAATCGCTGTTATTGCAGCTATTTTGCAAAATATGATTTTCTTTAAAAAAAATTAAGATTCGCTTTTCATTTTTTAAAAAAAAAAATTCAAGAAAACCGCTGTCTTTAAAAAAAAAAATCAAGAAAATTAGGCAGAGATTTTCATTTTAAAAAAATAAAATTCAAGAAAATCGAAAAAAAAATCTACAAAAAATGATTTTTTTAAAAAAATGAAAATCGCTATTGAAAAAAAAAATTAAAAATCACATTTTGTAAAATCACTGCTACTTTTTATTTTTTCAGTTGCTAAATTTAGAATTATAATGAAATTCTTTTTATTTATTAAAATCTTAGTATGCCCTTCTTTTTTCTTTTTCTTTTTTTTGGGATAATCCACAAGTACCCCCTCAGCCTATGCCCGAAATCCCAGAGACACACTTATACTATACTAAGGTCCTATTTCCCCCCTGAACTTATTTTATAAGTAATTTTCTACCCCTTTTTAGCCTACGTGGCACTAGTTTAAAAAAAAGTCAATCATCGTTGGGCCCACAAGATAGTGTCACGTAGGTCGAAAAGGGGTAAAAAATTATTAATTAAATAAGTTCAGGGGGGTAATAGGACATTTGTATAGTATAAGTGTGTCTCTGAAATTTCGGGCATAGGTTGAGGGGGTACTTGGACATTATTCCTTCTTCTTTTTTTTGCTTTTCGTTTTTCTGAGAATCTTCTCATAAAAAAAGTTAATACTATTTTCAGTTTTAAAAAAAATAGTTAATTAAAGAATAAAATCGAAGAACTAAACACAAATTATGCCAGAATTTGTTAGTGGAAACTAGGGGTGTATATCGGTCGGTTCGGTTCGGTTTTGAATCGGTTTTGCTTATCGGTTATCGGTTTGTGGACTAACTAAACCATTAAAGAACCATTAAGTTATCGGTTAATCGGTTATTGGTTAATCGGTTATCGATCCTTCTCGGTTCGGTTATCGGGTTAACCGTTAACATATCACACATTTTTTTAAAATAAAAATCACATGAAGAACAGGCAAAAGGTCCTGCAATGGTGCAACACTGCAACTAAAGTGACAAAATACTAAATACTAAAGCATACTAAAGTGACAAAATACTAGCAAACACTTTGACACTGCCTTTCTTTTACTTGCTAAAGCACAAAGTCACACACTAAAACACAAACAAAACAGTACATGATTCAATATTCATCACAACCTTTTTATACATGAGACAAGTCCTTGCAAGATCACAAAATGAGTTCACAGTAAGGCTATCACTATCAGTATGCATTTATGCTCAACCAACTCTCAACACAACACAACATTTTCTACTAGAAAACACTCGCCACAACAGTCAACAAATCCCCAACAGCCCACACAGGCGCAAACAAAATTTCACAAATTCAAAATAGCAGTCACACAATCTGAAAATTTAGTCCAAACATAGTACTAATATTTCATATTCAAGTAAACAAAATAATATCTAGTAATCAATAAGGCGTAGACTAATTCATTTTAATAAGATATGCAAGAGAATAAATATTGCCACATTATGTTTTATAATAATGATCAACTATCATTGTTTACTGTGATTTAGAATGTTCTTTCAGAAAGAATATTTTTGTTCCTGGTGCAGATGGCACATTTTGTTCTCCACTGACCATAAGTCATGACAATAGTCACAACACAATCACACAAAAGACTCATAATATCACCCATTCAAAAATATAATACTAACAAGACAATAACTAAAGATAATAATAACAAGTAACAAGACATGATATACAGTTGTGCATAACACTTGTTCAAAGTAACTTAAGCTTGACAGTAGACTAACAAGACAATATTATGTTCTTTCGTTTGAAACTTTGAGTCATGAAATGATGATAAATGGAACGAATACAGAAATTACAGCCTTGTGAGACGTGAGTTGCGTTAGTCGTTACCTTGTGAGACGTGAGTTGCATTCTCGCCTGAGTGACTAGAGAGCAGTTGTCGCCTCGCCGGACGCCTGAGTTACTCGTTGGTTAGTCGTCGCCGACTCGCCTCACCTGAGTTTGGAAATTGGAAAAACTTTGGAGAGCGGCGGGATATGAGAAGAAGGTTTCTAACCTAACCCCTAACTTAGAAATTACAATTGTGATAGAAAATTAGAAATTAGGGGAAAAAAGAGGTTCTTATCGGGTAATCGGGTTACCCGAGATTCTTTCTTCCCAAACCCGTCACCCGAACCGTTAATCCAATTAAGAAAAATACTGAACCGGTCCCCTAACCAATTACCCAATAGCCCGACTCGTTAACCCAATAAACCAAAAATCGGTTCGGATTAATGGTTTGACCCTTTTTTTGCACAGGCCTAGTGGAAACTTCCTAAATAGTTGACACTAGAGAAATAATTAGACTCCTTAATTACAAATTGTAGCTATAATTTCATTAGCATCGAGATTAATAATTGTGTATTTCATATTTTTTGTAGTTTACGTGAATATGCGTTACAATTAATTACTTGAATGACATGATATAATAATTTTTTAAATGAAGAATATCCCACAAATTATACTAAATATAATTTCCTTAGAATATCTTATCCAAATAGACTCTTCCGTGAGAGTTTTTCTTTTTTATTTTACATGAAATTTAACTCCCTAAAAATATGACAATTAATTTCTTCATTGGTGCAATAAAATAAATTTTAAAACGGAAAATATTTTATAAATCATGCTTAGTATATTTTCTGAAATATCTTACCGAAATGGACTCTTTCTTGTGAGTTTCTTTGACATGAAATTTAGCTCCTTAAAGAAAAATTACATAAATATACTGTAATTAAAAAATATTTATCATTATATCAATAACATTTTTTTCACTTGATCACTTTTAATTCATTCGTAATACAAGTTTAATATATTTTACAAAGAACAATTTATTATTCACATGTAATATAAGTTTTAATGATGGATAGTACATACACATTTTAGTACATTTATAATACAATGTGTCAAATTTTTACCAAACAAACATAATATATTTCAAAAAATAATTATAATACATATCTATGTTATATACATAATTCACTTTTGATACATATTGCAGATTTAACATAGTATTATTATAAATGATAATAAATAAAAAATATTAAAATCCGTAATTATTTATTAAAATGTATCATGTAATTTTTTCAAAATTAATTATATGCTTATCGAATGAAAAAAATTTGCAACGCTTGTTAGGAAAAATTACTTGAAAAGACAAACATTTATACTATAAATATATTATGAGCCATAGATACAGTTTCAAATGTTTATGATTAGTGGTTATAGTTTCTTAAAATTTTTGCTATTCAATTTCTAATCGTATAAATTTTTTAATTTTGTATAATTCAAATTATTATTGTATAAATTCAAATTCTGTATATACTTACCTTATTTATTTGTATGGAACTTGTTGATACATTTTATTTGTGTAAGTTATGAAAAAATCATAATAAATTACCATGTTTGTATATTGGCAAATGAAATATACAACTGGAGTTCTGAAAAATTCTTATGACGACCGAAATATACAAACAAAGTTATGAAGAATTCCTTATAAATATAGGATTTGTATATACTTACCTTCTTTATATATTGAAAGCTAAATATACAAACGAAAACACCTTTAACAAGCGAAACTATTGCTATGAAGCGTAATTAAGCAAATTGTAGCTATAGAGCGTGGTTAAGTTTAATCTCTATGATATTTATGCAATTTTCTCTATTTATTATCGGATCAGTAGCATCATGTGTCATTTAGTGCTAATCAAGTTTAATGATTAACTTACTCTATAGTTTATAGGGATGAACTAGGTTCAAGATACATCTCCTATCATAATATTTGTTGCACCATATTTCGAATTGAACAAAATAGTTGACAACTTAATGACTTCCCTATCATAATATTTGTTGCACCATATTTCGAATTGAACAAAATAGTTGACAACTTAATGACTTTACGAGTTAGGAGCCTAAAGGGTATAAAATATTAATAAAAATTCCAAAATGGTATATAAAATTTTATATTAAACAAAACGGCAAAATCGCTGGAACAACAGCGATTTACTCCACCGGAAAAAGTAAAATTGTTGCAGTAGCAGGGATTTTGCAAAATGTAATTATTTTTTTTAAAAAAAAAATTCAAATCGCTACCTAGGCAGCGATTTTCAATTTAAAAAAAAAATAAAATTGAAAATCACTGCGATTTTCAATTTTATTTTTTTAAAAAAAAAAAGATTTTTTGGAAAAATGTAAGTCGCTGCCTTTGGCAGCGATTTTCAAACAAAAAAGAAATTATCGCTGCCTTTTTTTTTTCAAAAAAAAATGAAAATCGCTGCCATGGTAGTGATTTGAAATTTTTTTTAAAAAAAAAATCACATTTTGCAAAATCGCGGCAGTAGCAGCAATTTTGCTTTTTTCGGTAGAGTAAATCGTTGTTGTTCCAGCGATTTTACCGTTTTGGTTAATATAAAATTTTATATACCGTTTTAAATTTTTTGTTAATATTTTATACACTTTAGACTCCAAACTCATGACTTTATTACTCTTGGTTTAGAAAATATTCAAAGCAGCCACCTAATTTTTAGAAAAATATAATAAGAAGAAAACCATTAGCAAATATAAATTTTGTTTTGGTCTCTAATAACGGACGAGATTCTGGATGAGGATTTTATTTACTTTGAAGAGAGGTGTTGTTATACAAGCCTTGGAGCCTATTTTAAAATAGACAAATGAGAGTTATTTATTTCACTTGCTAAATAAAGATAGTTAAAAAATAATAATTAAAAAATAGAGTGGCTAAAACAATTGGTAGTTGAAAATATACAAGGTATATTTGTAAAGTACATATAAAGAGGGGGCAGAATATGAACATGTACTAGAAGTATGTGTGATTAAAAATGATTTATTTGTATTTACAAGTAAAATATAGTATGTAGCATGTTAATATGTTTAACTAATATATGTTTGGGAAACTAGTAGATAGTAAAATAAGGTATAACATAATAGTATATCAAGTATATTGTAATGTATAACTCATACTTGAGCCTAATTGGACTGATTTTCTACACATTATTCAGATACATATTTTTATGGTATGGTAGATCAAAGTATCACTATTATCTTTACATCTTTGAGGCTTGAAGGATCATAAAGAAACTCAGTAGTTTACAAGATGCAACTGCTAAATCTCAAAAGTATACATTGTTACAATAATCTATATGCTACAACAGATGCTGATATTGATCTATTCTAACCAAATTTTGCCTCATCCAATCAGCTAAAACCTGAGAAAACTATCTCACCAGCTACAATATAAAGCCAGCAACAGCAGACTAATATACATTTAATTATTTCCTAGAATTACATTGTAAGCAGCTAATTTGAGAAGGAACAAAAACCTGGTCAGAGGTTGTTTAAAAGGTTCCTCCTCGAACCCATCGAGTTGAACCTCCCTTTGCTGCACTGGAATGATAATCACCAACGTTAGCTACGAATAAAGGATCCCTCTCCTCAAATGTTATTTCATCAACATTATTCCCAGATGAGCTTTTCTGATCTGTATATTCCAGTTCTTTCGTCAAATCCTCCATTGTCTTCTTCAAAGTGGTTTTGCTCACCTGCCCACCCTCACCCATTGAGATACCAACCATAGTAATCTTCGGAAGAAGAGGTGATGGATGTACCTCCCTGTATTCCCTGACAGTATTAAATCCATTAAAAATCTTAGATTTTTTTCCAAAAACATAATTAATTTTTTAATGGCCCATGTTATTTTCATGGAAAAGTAAACTGAATAGGACCTTGTATCTTCCATCATCTGCTGCTTCTGTCCTTTACTCCATGCAGGACTCAACCAGCCCCCAAAAGGGAGTCGGATATCCAGCCCTAATCGTTTCTTATTGGAGACATTATCAGCTCCCTCGACTGCTGAGGTGCCAATGCACTGTAGTTGGTTATTATTAGCCTCCAACGGAGAATTATTAACAAACCCCGAAATCCTACTTGCTCTCTGGAAAGACGCTGCGCTCCTGCAAAATCAAACAATTTTGGGGATTGAAATATTGCAATCAAATGTTTATACCATCCAAATCTTTGCTCAGAGTTTGGAGAATTCTGAGACACCCGAATCTAGCCACTGACAATGTGACATAATATGATAACATAACGTCACTATTAAAAGATTTCAAGGCCTGAACCATGTAGATCACTTCTCCCTACGAAGGAACTCTTGAAAATGAATGAGCTACCTCTTTTCAAACGAGTCAACCATGTAAGGAAACTTGGGTTGAATTCCTGTTGCTTTCCGCAACCACCTGTTCCCTAGAAGAACCTTATCGACAGCATGTAAAAGCTGAATTTCAGCAGCCTTTGATATGACACTCAAAGGTATCGCTGGTGGACCCACTTCATCGAGTGCATCTTGCACCTGTCAATCATTAAACCAATGGGTTGGTGATATTTGTATTTTCCACAGCACAACAAAATAAACAGATTGCTAAAACAAATAAAATATAAAAAAGAACCAAGGCTAATTGCTGATGGGTACACTTTGATCAAAGATTATAGCCACTCATAAGATCACCACATTTGTGGTTGGCGAACTTTCCCTACCCTTCAAATCCATGTAAAAAATTCAACAGATTCTACAGTGCATCCATCTCTACCCCACCCCCAAAGCAAACTAAAGGGGGAACCACCTAAGAAAATTTATCACCATCCTCCTTTTTAAAGTAAAATTCATCACTATTTGTGTTCCTCCTTACACATTTTCAATCTCTGACCAGTTTAGTACCTCAGGAGGCTCCCACATACTATCTCCCATCTCTTCAATTACATCGGCAGCCAAGTTGTCATCAAAAACATCCCTTCGACGTTGCATGTGTCTTGTTTGAATCAGTGAATGGAAATGTTGGTCAACAGATTCTTCAAGAATGTTATCTAACATGTTTTTGTTAAAGAAATAAGGAGTATACCTGATAAGAAATGAAGAAATTCATATAAGATGACAAGGAAAAAAAAGAAAGAAAACTAGAGGTTGAAGCTGCCAAAGAAAACAGTTAATTGGAAATTCTTATTTAGGATTCTTCTTTAACAATTCAGTTTTTCAGAAGAGTTGGTTGATAAAGTGGTTTCGACAAAAGGTGAACTGGACACTCCACCATTAAAATTAAAAAACAAATAAAATAAAATAATATAAGTGGACTGGACAGTCTAAATTTCATCCACAGATTATGTTGTATACTTCAAAAGTTTGTATTCTTAAAACTGCTTCACCCACATTTCAATCAGTCTCACAAATTTACAGAATAATTGATGAAGCAGGTGGTTAATTTGAGAGCCTTCGCACCAAAAGTACATTCAATCACCTCATCCTTGAGAGTGATCCGAATTGATATTTTGTCCACTATTTTTATAGAACACCTTAGATAAAACATGGTTACAAGAGGATAGTCATTATAGGGTAATTGTTCAATGTTAATTTGGGCTATAACTCATGATCCTCTGTTTCTCAACATTGATCATTTCCCGATGGATCACGAAAGGCTATACATTTGGATCCCCCTGTTTTACTGTACCCAGAATTTTTCTTCCATTTCAAACCTCTCCTCACTGAAGGGACAAGGAAAGCACTACCAAAATGAACACATTTACTGACTTGTTCATGAATTTTATGATGAACAAATTACAAATTACGAGACTGAGTTTGTAGACACACTACATCAGCTTTCCATAATTCCATGTATGTAGAATGTTTCTGATTAGCCTCCTCCTTCTGCCAAAATTTAGCCCCCTAAAATTCCAAGGCATTCTTTCCAACTTCATTGATCTTTTATTGCTAGGTATCCCCACCCCCTCCTTCTTGAGCCATAACTCCAGAATTGGCATCAAGCTCTAACCCTTTCAGTTCATTCACCCCCCTTCTTTTTTACAATGGCTTGCTCCCCCTTGTTCATCCGGTTGTTGCTGTCTATCTTCATAAATAATTCTTTGGCCTTCTTATCACACCCTTTAAGATCTACACCCAATTCTGCACTTAGTTTGATGCTGTGTTGTTAAATCCATTCTGAAGTGTTGGTGTCTTGAACAACCTCCTCAACTAGTAATTAGATTTTCAAAGGAATTACATCTTCTTCGATGCAACTTGCTACTTCATCCTGTTCCTTCAGTTAGAGTCCTCTTTGTCTACTTGCCCAGATGGAGGATTATTCCTACCTGCATTCGGTGGACTATATGGAGAGAGGAATGACAGATGCTCCGAAAACATAAGGAGCAATGTGCAGGAGTTAAACTTAAATGTATTTTGTTATTCTGTTTTTGGTGAACAAATGTTTATTCTAATGAGACTAAGTCGAATTCTAGATGTTTTAGGGTCTATCTAGAGTTGGGAACAGCTTTTTGGAAGTTTTTTTTTTACCTTCCTCCATCGTCAATATGGTTTTTGTCCAGTACCTAAATACTAATATCAATATGAATATTAGGTTAAACATGTTTAGCTAATTGGTCATGTAAAAGATGACCTTGGACCCAACTCAACCCTAAAAGCTAGCTCATGAGATGGATTGTCCAAAAGACCATATAAGGAGGCAAACAATACACCGATGTGGGACTCCAAGAAATGCTTGACTTATATTTTATTCCATTCATTGGCGTCAAGTTCCATTGCAGATCATAAGCTCTTTGGTTCAGTCTCACTCATGTAAGTGATACACTCCTTGAAGTGGATCAACATTTGTCTGATCTAGCATTGCACTGTGCTGAGTCAGTCAGTGTTAGGAGGCTATTCAATTAATGTTTATTCATTTGTTGATTAATATACAAACCCAGATACGAAAATCAAAGGTATCACCCTCTTTGCAGATTTTATTGAATGTTGCAGATTCTTTCACAGTTCTGAATTAAATTAGCAAATAACTCTCATCCCCTTGTTAATCGTAATTCTCAAGATCACAACAAATTTCATCCTGTTGACAATTTATTTCAATTTTTTTTTAAAAATGATGGGTTCCTTTGGCCAACAAATTTATAGGGATTAAGGGACCAATCAGCTATCTTACCATGACCATGAATCCAAAGATGTTTGTACCGTGCAGTAAGCTAGTATAGACTTATTGAGACACTGTTATATATCAACAACCCAAAGTGGCCTTTAGTTAACAAGGCTAGTATGATAATATAGTGAAGCTCCGGATGTCACAAATCAGAAATACAAGTGATCGAGCATAAGAAGATAAAAATACCATTTTATACCATCTGTAGTTGCTATAGCAATATCTAAGTTCTGAGCACTGAAAACAGGAACACCGTCCACCTTTTTCCTTCCATCAGACTGCTGCATAGCCTTAAGCAGTTTGTTGGCTTCCTTGACCTGAACGTGCAGTAAATATTTGCAGAAATTTTAAGCTGATGAATAAGTAGCTTTAACAGTTGATTCAAAACAGCATCAAACCTGTTTCTCATTCGGAACAAATTGGAACAGGTGTGGTTTTTCCTGCACAAGAAAATAATAAGGTGGTAAAATTGTTTATGGAAGATGATAGCATCCTGAAGTTCAGTAAATAGTGGCATTGACAGAACCTAGTACATGTACAAATAGTTTTTAGGTGGAAGGGTATCTTTAGACTCCAGCAGGTATCATTTTGCTTAAAACTGTCTTAGACTATTCAGAACTAGCAAATTCTCATCTTTTATTAATCAACCACAAACTAGAGAGTCATGATGAAAGCTTCATATCTAGATAGCACACAAGGTAAGTTGGTCTTATTTCTGTGACAATCCAGTCCACTAGTAATATTATTTATTATCCGATTTAGGCCTAGCTCTGCACGGCTTTAAAGTATGTAACCCAGGTCTAAGATTTGCTTCCATATATACCTAGAAGAGATCCTAGAAGGCATATGGCAAACTAGCTTGCACACACCTCGAGTAATTCCACGAGGTACCTGCTACCTCACACTAGCGCAGGTAACATGTCAAGCATAATTGATATCTTATAGCTTAACATGCATGTTTTGACCTATAGTAAGCAAATTTAAATTCCTCATCTTTAACCACTTGCGTTTTTAAATGATGTGGTTCACACTGTTCAACTTGGTATTAGAACGGCAAATATCCAACATTTTTGTTCGCGAATCAACAAAATATTTCTACATGCCAGTATTGCTTGCCCAAGAAGAATCAACCCACACACGAGGGGACATCTTACAAATTAGTAGAGTTATATGTGCCCCTCCACTATAGCAAAAGGTTTAATACTGTCGGCCCGATATACTCTTACTAACTTTTGTAAAATTACGGGCATATATGGACCGATAGTATAACGTAGAGCAATACCAAACCTGTTTCAATAGAAGAGGGGCAAATATGACCCCTTTTTTCACACAAACAAATTGTTCCCTTCTTAATAGTTTAAGAAGCTATAGTTAACACGGAAAAGACAATTCAAGGTAAAAGTAAAACCAAAAGATATATGTTTACCTACGCATAAATCACTACAATGTGTTTGATATTTCAAGCCTATATAATATGTTGTCATGCAAGTGATGAATATCTCCTAAACAACATTCAATTAATTTGTGTTTGTCAGTCTCAAACTAGACCGTAAAGCAGTACTAGATTCAACATGATTCTAATCCCAGATCTCCCACACAAATTGGTGGTGCTTCTCTCCAATTGCTTGATGTTCAAGATTAGTTTGTTTGTTTCTTCTACAAGTTCTTGCTGTTGGATCTTAACATCTTTACCTAACAATGAACTTGTCTTAAAAACTCCAGCGTCCTTAATTCCTACATTGACCCCCCACCCCAAACAAAACCAAAAACTCCTGTCTCTTTGTTTTTTGTTCTTATCATTTTTCTTTACTTTTCCATTTAAATGCAGTGTGGTGATAATGATCTGCTTTTTACATTTGCTTGACTATACTGTAAATTATTCACCAGCAGATATTCTGATCAGAAATATAAAAATTGAAATATTCCGATTAGAATACGACAGTGAAGTAAGCATACTATCTGTTGAACCAATCAGTACCCTTTAGTACACTTTTAGTACAAATGGAGGTGATTAAGCTCCACAAAATAAATGCTCCAATTTCAAAACAAAATACAAATTATATTCACAATTTTGACCAAGAACGTACCTTAAAATGTTCATATGCTAAATCAAGACGGCATGCACCCACCACTCCACTAGGAATATTCAGCTTTTTAACATAAGAAACTGAAAAAACAAGAAGGCAGCATGTAAGAGACCTCAACAGACAAACCATTATTAAACAGGATATGAGGGGCTTCTCCATCATGGAATTATTCAGTAAGCAAAAGAAAGAGTTTTGAGTTGCACGATTTTTTAAATAAAAAAAGATAAAAAGAGTTTGAATCACATGACCTAAGATTTAAAGTGATATTTTCAAGCAATCTAACCAACAACCAGAAAAGGGAAAGGGAGGAAGAGAGATGGAGGGTGTAAGCTAAGGACCTAAAGAGCTCATTGATTATACCGTTACGGGCATCTTATCATTTTATAAAAAAAAAACACAGCAAAGAGTATCCATCCATGAGATTAATATGTTCCCTGGGAGAGTGGTGGCACCACATAGAAAACAGAAATAAATATCTAACTGGTTCAGAAAAGACCTGCATCACCGAGATCCATAAAAAAACGAAATACTGGACCATTTCTTTCGCTCCTAGTAACTGCTGCAAACATTTTCTTCAGCCATTCTGGAGTCCTGGAAATCACAAAATTAATCTTATGAGTGACACTATACACTCAACATACAATCTTTTCGAACTACAATCTAGTATAAGAAGATATGGTGAAGATAAGATACTGATATAAAAGATCATCACTATACTCTGCAAATATTATATATACACTGGCCAGCTAAGAATTTACTTGTAATGACAACCAATTCCATCAAAATTCAAAACTTCAGCAGATATCAAATAAGATATGATTTCCAGCTGCATGCTCAGGTCATGAATCATATTAAGCACAAGTAGTTTACTCGACCCAAAAATAAAAGATCCAAAAGAAAGATAAGACACCTCTTGCTTCATGGACCCACCGAAAAGGTTTTTAATATGCAGCTGCAGATCAAATGGAATTCACATACAAGACTATCAAAAAAATGTCAGTAGATAATACAAAAGACCCCATCTATCACTGTGACTCATATTTTTATGCAAGATACTTGCAGAAGTGAAAGAGACGACTGTTTCACATTTTTCGTGACAAGGCTATTTAACATGTGATTTTAGAAAAACTACTACACGTAACTTTTATTCACCATAGTTGTATTTCATTGCAATATTTGTCCACAAAACAGGTCTTGAATTAAGATGGTAAACATATTTCCTCTATTGATGGTGAATCTTGATAAACAGATATTAGGAGTCTATTAGGAGAAAAGCTAGTTGGAGGATGGTAAGAGTTTTTCGAGTCGCATAGCAACAACCAACAATGGCTTCTCGTTTTTACCCATAATCAACAATAGCTTTTCAGCAGTATAAATTTTACTCATAACTTCTATTTTAATTGAGTAAGGATCGGTTCTTACCCTCTTCACAACCACTATGAAATGCAAAATTGTGTTGCCTTTTAGTGCTAGGAAAGATGCCCCATTCATTCCTCTATATTCGATTATGATAGGAGTGGTTTCAAGTTTACTGAGCAAGCAAACTAAACTTTGCTCTAAGCACAAAATCTGACTAGCTTTCTTAAGACTTTAGGAGTCTTAAATGAATTAATGACTAGTAACGACTAATGCCCCCATTCTCCAGTCACTACCTCAATAAAAAGTCAGAAAGTTGAAACTTATTTAAGCAATCTTCCAAGCCATTGAAAAAGTCAGAACAACCTTATGACTTCTTCTGGAAAAAGTGATTACTGACACTTCCAAAGGGTAAAAATTTGAAGTGATGAACTCATATTAGAGCTTCTTAAAGCTTCATTCTTATTTCAATGCTTTATGACCTTAACTTCAAAAAAAACAATTCTTTTTTTATAACTGTGGTGTTTGGACAGCTTGGGCACACCTAGATTAATTTTACGGGATACCTATCACCTCCCACAAGCAACAAGTACCCGATAACTCAATCCACCAAAGCTAGAACAAATAGAAAGAAACCACCTAGTGTTTTGTCTCTGCTAGGAATTAAACTTGAGACCTCATGGTGCTCAACCCACTTTACTAACCACTAGACCACACCATGGAGTGCACCATAACTTAGATAATTGTTTATTGAATCCAGAGTAATTAGAATATTCTTTCCCTGTGTCTCTCTTTCTGATTGCTAGCATTCAAGAAATCACATTTATGATTTTTTTACTACACATTTTTTTTTTCTAAATATCCATTTAGCTGCTTCTCATTCTGTCCATCCCAGAGTACAATAAAAAACTGTGTTCATTCTTCAAGTGTTTGTACTCCCGTGAATATAGACAACTAATCACTCCCCCTTACACTAATGTTATATCTCTCAATTCCTACTGATGCCAAAAACATTGCAAAGGAAGAAAAAAGATAACAACTTGACTGTATCTATATCAATTTCAAACATAATCTGACATGACAGTACGAGAGAAACTCAAAGGTAATAGGAAAAACACATACAAGGATTACCTTTTGGAGAGAAAGGGTATGTCGAAATGGGTAGATACAGCCATAAGACCGGTTCCGGAAAGGTCACACATGCTAAAAACCTGACCAACAAACGCTGGTCCACCTTTTCCGGTGGTGTTGAGCCCAGAAATTCTTACCGACGATGGAAAACCCGACCCGGAATCCGAACGCATGTTTACGATGAGCTTATCAGGGCAATTGAAGAGAAGATTCTTGAAATTGGGCAGCAGATAAAAGGGAATCGGAAGGAAAAAAATTGGATGAAGATTGAAGGGGGGTAGGGATGAGGTTTTTAATTTTGGTTCTCTCTCACTAGTAGCCATGGAGGGTCCAAGGATAAATTGGACTTTTTGAGGAATCTTAGGGATACTTTTGTCATTTTGATAATTAATCTTCATAGTATTATTTTATTGTTTGGTTATCACGATACTAATTACTAATCCCGATATAACATAATTCATATTACATTTTATTTAGATGGTTATTACTAGGGGTGTATGCTATTCAGATTAAATTGAATAACCAAATCAAATTTTTATTCTGATTGATTTTTTGTTTTCTCGAATTGATTTTGGATTAATAAATTGTTTGTTTAATAGATATATATACTTATCAATATTGTGTTTTAAGTATTACTTATGATTTGTTTTAGAAAGTATATTTAAGAGATTCAATGTTGTCACTTTAGTTATTTTACTAATTATTGACATAACCAAATCAAAAAAATTGAATCGAATAGAGGAAAATCAAACCAAATCAAATTTATTTTGGATCAGATTGGATTGCACTTTTACAAAACCGAATAGTGAAAAATCAAATATACACCCATAGTTATTACGTATTGTTTCATAATGTATTGTATTATACCATATTTTATTGTTTGGTAAAGCTACTATGAATGAGTAGGGTAAGAGATTAAACATAATTGTTAAATTAATAAATAAAGATAAAATATGTAGAAAATATTAAGTATCGATGTGCTCTGGGGTGGTTTTATGGGTAACCGTGAGGTGTCACGGCACCCAATGATCTCGAAAAAAACTTTGTATGTATATATGTGTGTGTGTATAAAGAGTAGTATATACTTTCTTTGTCACCTACAAAATTATATGGTGAACAGTTCAATTGGCAAACCAGACAATTTGCTTCACCAGCACCACGGATCGAACCTCTTGTACAACATTCATTTTTGGAAGTTTTTTCTTTCTTTCTTTCTTTTGGTCATTCTTATTAATGTGCAAAGGTTTTGTTTTTTTTCCTTCCATAGTTCCATCTATTCTTATTTATTTAAGTAGTATTTTTTATTAATTAAAATTGAATCTTATTCACTATAATTAATTCTTAAGTTTTTTTATTTTATTTTTCATTAATTAATCTCTTCATATGTTCATTTTTGGAAGCTTTTTCTTTCTTTCTTTCTTTTATCATTTTATTAATGAGCGAAATAGTCTAGTAAATCCTTATACTTTTATCTGTTTGTATTCTGGACCCTTCTATTTACTCTTTTGTCATCTGGGCCCTAAACCCATCCAAATACAACATCTAAAACACACCATTTCGCCTTATTAATGTGTAAAGTTTTTTTTCCCTTTTTTTCCTTCTTATTTATAGTATTCTTTATTAATTCAAATTGAATCCTATTCACTATAATTAATTCTTAAATTCTTTTATTTTCTCTTTCACTAATTATTAATCTCTTGATATGAGTATCACATATTTGTTCTTTATCAATTAGTGAGTGCTAAATTATTAAGAATATATTTAAATAGTATTTTTTTAAAACATAAGTTTTAAAACGGAAAAGGGCCTAAAATACCTTTGAAGTATTGAAAATAGTACAAAATTACCCTTCATCCACCTATTGGCTCCAAAATGCCCTTCTCATCTACCTATTGGCTCCAAAATACCCTTGTCATCTATCTTGGGGTTCAAAATTGACCACTTATGTAATTGTTTTAAAATTAAACTCTTTAAATATTTTTTAAAATACTTGGCATTCAACTATGGTTATAATTTAATTTATTAATATAATTTATAAATCAATTCAGTACCCACTCATTACTAACTAAGCCCCACCCAAATATTAATTTGAAGGGGTTTAATTTGACGAGTTTATTAATTTGAAGGGGTTTTATCAGTAATGGGTGGATAGTGGATTGATTTATAAATTATACTAATAAGTTAAATTATAACAAATAGTTTAGCGCCACGTATTTAAAAAAAATATTTAAATAGTTTAAATTTAAAACCGTTAAATAAGTGGTCAATTTGAACCAAAAGGTAGATGACAAGTGTATTTTGGAGCCAATAAGTAGATGGAGGGTAATTATGTACCATTTCCAATACTTTGAGGGCATTTGGATTACTTGTTTAATTCATTAATATTATAAGTTTAATTTACTCTGTAGATCATTGTGTGTGATACATTTTTGATTCAACTCTGATATGTGTGTAATACATTTTTAATTCAAGTTTGATTTATTTTACAATTTGTTGTATCTCTTCATTTGTTGCGATTAAATTATTTGTTTAATTAATTAACTATTGATACAAATTTTATTCATTATATACCTATTGACTATTCAATGAAAGAAAGTAGAGAGAAATAAAACAAGAAAAAGAAAACAAAGAGAGAGAGAGAGAGAGCGCACCAAAAAGAAAGCAAAAAATAAAAAACAAAGCAAAAGAAAAAGTAACAGAGAAAAAGCAACAAAAAGAAAGGAGCGAGAGAAAGAGAAAAATTAAAAAGCTGAGAGGAAAAAAAAGAAGAGAAAGAGACGACGGAAGAAAAATTTAATAAAATATTTAGTGTTGCCTTATAATGCTATAAATGGTTATAATTAAAGAGTATATTTAATAAGTAATTATCTTTTAAAAGAGATCCACTCAAGTATTTAATCCATTAAATAGTGAGAAACTACACAATTATACATATTTCACTACCATATATACTATCATTATCTATGCTTCAAAATATTATGTATCTTACCCCACTAACTAAGAGTTTTCTACAATATATTTAGAAAAATACACTTTTATACATGTATTTTTGCGACCAGATACATTAGAAAAGAGAGAGAAGCGAGCGAGATCTGTCATGCATCCTAGATACATGCGAATCACACTAAATACACGTGTATGTATTTGGTGTGATTCACATCATGTATTTGAGATACGAAATACATAGGAGAGTGGCGTACGATATGGGAGAGAGGCAAGGAAGACGGGTGATATTTTGGTACGTATCCTAAATATATACGGATTCACTTGGATTCAAATGTATCTAGAATAAAATACGCCTAAATTCGAACCCATATATCTTGAGTTACATGTATCTAAATGTATATGAGCGGACAAAAATCTAATAAGATACGTAATATTATAAACTTAATTGCATCTAAGTAATTATCTTATAAACTAGTGAAATTTAAATTAATTTTCATAAAATAATATAACTGACATCTTCAATTAACTGGAAACCTCGAAAAAAGAAGAAGAGGAAACTAAACAAGTATCCTCATAAAGCAAAATAATGACTAACATATACTCCTTAACATTCATATGCAACTAAACAACTACACTATATATTCTTTTAATTAGTTTTGCTTAACTGATACTAAATAAGTATCATATATTATATTGATATTATATCATACATTGTATTAATATCATTAATCCAATAGTTTCTCTTAATTGATACTGTATTAGTATCATTGAAGTTTCTTGTTCAGAAATTACTTGTTTGTCAGTGATACTATAATCGTGTGTGTGTATATATATATATATACTCACACACTCATTATAATATAGTCTTATAGTATAATTGACTAATGAATAATTTCTGATAAAAAATTCTTAATGATATCATATATGTATATACACACAGTCTTATAGTATCATCGACTAATAAATAATTTCTGAAGAAGAAACCTTAATGATACCACAACACTATATATATCATCTTATAGTGTCATTGACTAATGATTAATTTCTAAATAAAAACCTCAATGATACCACAGTAACTAATGCTCCCTCCATTTCATAAAGAATGACCTGATTTGACTTGACACGGAGTTTAAGAGTATAAAAAAGACTGTTGTATCTTGTGTATTTTAAATTAAAGTTAGGTTAAATGTACAACATTGCCCTTTGATCTTGTGGCCTTAAACATGTCACGTGAAAAATTGATTTAAAATGTAACTAAAAAACAAAAAGATCATTCTTTTTGAAAAAAAAAAAAAAATAAAATTCATTATTTTTTAAACGAAAAGAATAGGAAAAAAAAAAATTAGGCGCGAAAATCTAGAAAATCACGCATGTTCCTTATGTTAAAATAGACGAAAAATATAAGTTTTTGGGTACCATTTTGCCCTCAACTTCATGGCTCAGTCCCAATGAAAAAGATTATAAAAATCTGTTAAGTAGTACTCTATATATTACTTTATTTATATTTTCCCCAATGTCAAATCCTTACAAAACTCACAATTTTCAATTGCAAGCTACACAAAGTAAACGGGCTGCGAGAAAAATAAAATCTTTGGGGGCTTACGTTTCGGGTTACCAGTCGTAGTCCCTCAATCCAATTTCAACATTCTTCATAGCTGATTTTGCTAAGTTGAAGAATCCATCACTTGTAAAGAGGCAAGTTTTCCCCTCATTATCCTGTTTCGTTTTTATGCAAATCTTGGAATTTCTTGATTTTTACTTTAAGAGGGGAAGGTTTTGTTTGAATTCAAATGGGTTTTCATCTTTTGACCTAATCCTGCTATTTGTTTTGTTGGGGGTCCGTCAAATGAGAGTCTTTCTATGGGTTTTGCTGTTGTCTGAGAAAATGAATAACTTTGATTTGTCCTTTTTTTTTTATCGGACTTAGGCTTGCCAATCTGAAGCTCCTATTTTTGATGATTTGCCCTAATGTTTTTGAGTTTACTCATTTCAGAGATTATTGTTAGGAATTAGTTTACCTATGTTTCTGTGATATTGAGGTTCATACATTGGTTTCACAGGTTATATGTATTAAGGGATCAGTTGATCGAGCGGAATTTTGCTGATAATTTCAGTTGTTTTCCTTAGAATTTGCCTGTTTGTGGTTAGGAGCTGGTACACTGTAGAATCAATCACATGTTCAATATGAAACTATCCATGTCCATTCCGCTTTCGTTCCAATACTAAATGACTTGTCTTTAGAAGCCCATTAGGGTTCTTTAAATAGTGCAGTATAGTTAGCTGTCATTATTGGAATTAAGGCTGCTATCCCCGTTTGGTGCAGTCCTAATCAATTTGCTTACTATCACTTCTGTTTGCAGGCTATAGCATCTGCGGAATATCTGTGGAGAAGTTCTCATGGCTGACACTGGAGAGAATAGTGCCTTGTTCCCAATTTTTATATTGTCAATAATTGCCCTGCCTTTAGTACCCTATACAATACTTAAATTATTCCGTGTTGCTTCAAAGAAGGAAAAGAGTATTCACTGTGTGTGTTCAGTTTGCTCTCGATCAGGAAAATATCGCAAATCCATTTTTGGAAGGGTGAGCTATCAACCAAGCATCTGTATACAATTTTATGTTGGATGTATGCATGGAGTTATATTATTGGTCTTGCGACCCAATATTCTGTTTTCTTATCTTTGAATTTCCTCGTGCAGATCTCTAAGTTTTCAACATGTAGCAACTTTACCTTGCTGTTGCTTTGGGTCATTGTGATTTTCCTTGTTTATAGCATCAAACAAAGTAGTCGTGAGGTGAGATTCAACCATGCTACAATTACTTCAGTTCTCTAAAGACATTGATAGGTTATCCTAGATTTTTCTCCTTGCATATTGATGTTAGGATCGGTTGCAGAACATGGAACTTAGATAAGGAGATACAATAAAATGCTAGATTCCCACTCATGGGGTTTGAATTTGTGATTAAAAAGTAAATTTTAAACCTCCTTTTCCACTATACTAGAGGCCTCCTTTTATTCTAAGGTGATTCGAAAACATATATATATATATATATACAAAAAAACAATTTTAACTCTATTTGCACAGTATGATGTGTTGCCAAAAGGAATTAAATTGAACCCCCTTCACTATGCCTTGGTTAGGAAAACATGTTTTGTAATTCCCCCTCCCCTCACCCAGCCAAAAGAATTGGGGAAAAGAAAGAGGAGCCAATATATGTTGCAAGTGAAGGTCTGGCTGACATTTGATCTTTTTCTTTCAAATCAGATTGAAGCTTTTGATCCGTTCAGTATTCTTGGGCTAGCACCAGGAGTTACCGAATCTGCAATAAAGAAAGCATATAGGAGACTTTCAATACAATACCATCCAGACAAAAACCCTGACCCAGGTGAGAAGTGTTATTGAGATGCAGTTTATGTGTCACTTTACCTCTAAATGATGAAAATCTCTCTTTCTCTCTCTCAAAAAGAGACAAACACAGAGAGATTAAAAAAGAAGAAAGAAAGGGGAAAAAGAAACTGAAATTGATGAAGAATCGGGCATTCTGTATTTTGATGTCTGCTTACCAGTTATATTAATCTTCTCTTCTTGATTTTCAGCTGCTCATAAGTATTTTGTGGAGTATATTTCCAAAGCTTACCAAGCCCTGACAGATCCGGTCTCAAGGGAGAATTTTGAGAAATATGGACATCCAGATGGCAGACAGGTGCTTATTGTTATCCAGTAATAAAATTATACAAGTCACCTTATCTATGGAATGAGAGAAATATGTTCAGTGCCTTGAAATCCATACACACATACTAACAATATTACGTCCTGCTGTAGGGTTTTCAAATGGGGATAGCACTTCCTCAGTTTTTGCTTGATTTTAATGGCTCATCTGGTGGTATATTATTACTTTG
Source organism: Solanum chilense (assembly GCA_032847665.1). NCBI lineage: Eukaryota > Viridiplantae > Streptophyta > Magnoliopsida > Solanales > Solanaceae > Solanum > Solanum chilense. The sequence continues at coordinate 3,386,197 of CM064965.1, forward strand.
GATTCTTGGAGGTTTTATACTATTGCCAATGGCTTTTGGTGTTGTTTATCTATCAAGAGCATCAAAGTATGGGGGAAATAATGTCAGGCGTGAAACTCTTGTCACTTATTTTGAATTAGTGAAGCCCTCCTTGGCTCCAAGGTAAAAATATTTTGCTACACATATACACTGTAATTGTTCAGTACATAAATATACATTTGACACGTTTCGTTGTGAAGTCTCCTGTAAAAATATGATGGTGCATTAACCAAAGAAGTAATACTAACTTGATCAAATTAACTCTCTTAGAATTTGTCTTAAACAAAAACTTCCTTTTGAATTTATACATCCTCAGCCGAAAAAGAAATAGTAACTCTTTGTTGGAGAAAACCATTGGTTGAGAGCTCCTAGTTATCCCTTGGCAAATCAAACACCAGAATAGAACTAGTCCTATTTTCGATAAGGATGGTGGGAGGACGTTCTGTAAGTGTTAGATGTCATCCGTTTTCATTTTTCCTCTCTAGCTTCTGGTGAATCCAGAAATCAGTATAAATCCTTAACTAACTGCCTCGTGTTTAGATTTTGTCCATGAATTAAATATCTATTTCTTTACTTCCCTCCATGCTACATATGCTTAACCAATGTAGATCAGCTATTTGTAATTGCTATATAGCTTCTATGGTTTCTCTAGATAAGATTATGTGAGCATCCAGTCAGAAATTTAATTATTTATTTTGTAAATTGTGTCAAAATTGGATATAGTTACCAAGTACATGTATTGGTGGGAGGTAGCAGGTACTTTGTGAAATTAGTTGAAGTACATGGAAGGCCCCAACACCATATAAAAATGATAAATAAACTAATAATTACAACATTGAGTTCTGGAGGTATATCTTTTGGTATCTTGAAGGGCATGTTTGGGGCTGCTATAGTTCCTTTCAGAAAAATGTTAATATTATCTCCTATGTACACAAGCAATTGTCTGTTAGCCTTACAACATTGTTCAAGGCAAATGTCTATGCAACTCATATTCATTTGTTCTTTGATTGATGTATCTGTCCATAGGACTTCCTAGGATTGAATTTTCGTCTTGTGAAGCAATTCTATAGTCATGTTACTTGAAAGCAAAGAATTTTGTTAGTGTGCATCTCCCATCTTCCTAATCAATCTAGACCAGCACTGTGTTACGATCCCTGCCCCATGTGTGACTTTATTAGTAAAGGGTTCTTTTTTCTTTACTTAAAGATCAAGTATAGGTCCTGACGTTTTGGTTTAATTTTCATTTAAATATTTCCTTTATTGTTTTTCTTGGGAATGACACATTGTCAAATTATATTATATAGAAGTCACCATCATCATCAGATAAAAAGTTATTTTCATTCACAATGACAACTAGTTGTGTCCAAAGAAAATATTTCCTTATTGTTCTTGATCAAAATATTTTCTTTGTTTTCCTTAATCTTGTTCCAATTATCTTGTTTCCTTTTTGTTAAACAATCTTGATCTTTACACATTTAAATCACATCCTACAGAAAGGTGTGGAAGGTGAGAGGCTGTTTGACATGTTTTAATCATGTACTCCTTCCTCAATCTTTGAAAATTAAGCATTTTGCCTTGGTTGATATTGAGCGTGTTCAGTATGTATGTGATTGTTTTTAAATGACTCGTGATATTTGAAATGACAGCAAAGTTATGGATGTATTCGTTAAGGCAGCTGAGTTCATGGATATTCCAGTTCGAAGAGCTGATGATGAACCTCTTCAGGAACTCTTCAAACTTGTGAAAAGTGAACTGAACCTGGATGGTAAGAATGCCAGACAGGAACAAGCAAAATTTTGGAAACAACATCCTGCTATTATTAAGGTGAAATTCAAAAGAGATATAGCCATGAGTCATGATACTTGAAGCATTTTGTATTTACCATAAATCTCTTGTAGTAAGCTTGTTTTCCTTTCTTTTTCAGGCCGAATTGTTGATTCAAGCCCATTTACTTCGTAAAGCAGACACTTTCTCTAGTAACTTGCAGCAGGATTACAAACATGTGCTGCAGTTTACGCCTCGCCTTCTCGAAGGGCTAATCAAGGTAAATTTGTGCGTTACTTTTAGTATCATGCAGTTTTACATCTGAGAGTTTGTTTCATGCTATTACTATTCATCAGATGGTACATATGCTGACTTTTGGTACTTTGAGTTGAATTTGATAGATTGAATTTGTTATGGAAGTACTAGGTTACTGGTGGGAAAGCTAATAGGCGGTCCAAATGGAAGTAATTCTCTTGTTTTTCTTGCTAAAAAACACACCACCTTTTATTTTCCAAATAGAACAACCACAACAAACACTCCAAAGTTAATAAAAGGATAACTATAAAATTGCCTGGAAATAGAGTAAGAACATTAAAAGGCAAGCTCAAACTGTAACATTCTTAGGAAACTGACCTGGGTTTGACATACATAAGCCAGTCTAGGTTGACAAGCTTTTTAGCAATTAAGTTTTGAAGAATTGTCTTCATCAAGTTTCCATTCTTTAAATTCTCCTTTCTGATCTTCAGCAATCCAGACTCCTAATCTACTTCTCGTTTGCATCATAGTAAAATGTAAATTGTGAGGGCAGAACGAAGATATTAGAACAGTATTTCACATTACTTGGCATATTTATGGCGGTTAGGTGGAAACTTTGAAAGATTTTTTTTAATCAGTATTATGTGTTTAAGATAGTTTAGTTGATATCTTATAGATGTAGTTTTGAACTTATTTTGTCAAACAACTTTCTTTTAGTTTGAGATGGTCTGATGTTATGCAGCCATCCATCCATTTTTTTTTTGTACATGAATATGATTTGCTGCTGTTCAGTATGTGTTGGCTAATATAAGTTGACTTTAAACTTTAACTTTTGGTTTCTTAATAACCCTCTTTTTCAACTGTGACTTGGAGTTGGTCATCTTGTTTATTGTTCATGCAGATGGCAACTGTGCCACGCACTGCTAAGGGACATGGTTGGCTAAGGCCTGCAATTGGAATCGTCGAGCTCTCCCAGTGCATAATTCAGGTCTTTCATCTAGTGCTGTTTAAGCAATACTTCTGTGATCGTGTCAAATGACTTATATACTACTAAAGTGTCTGTAAGCATAGTTTTGTCATTCAACTGCTAAAGTTTAGGTTGATTTAGCAAAGTCTTTACATCCATGAGGAGGTACTTTGATTATGTTTTGGTTAAAGGTAGGTAACCTACTATCTCTACATACACATGAGAGCAAATTAGATTTTCCATGTTGACTAGACCTGGAAACTGAGTCTGGTTGGCCCAGGAGACCGACCTAACAGGCCCAGAAAATGGTTTCCGAAACTGTCCCAGACAGGCTGGGCTGGTCCCAATTGTCTGCCAAAATCAATGCAGACCGGGCTAGGCTAGCTATTGGAATGGACCAGGACCGGGTGGGCTTGTAATAAAAAGTAACTTACATTTTGATAATATTTGAGGTTTCAATTTGAAGAATTATTTGAATAATCATCAGCTTCTCTGTAATCTTCTGCCGTTAAGTCGAGTTGCCAAATGGGCGGAATGGGCTGAATTTTGGCAGGTCAAGACGGGTTGACTTATTAAATGGGTGGGTTATTGATCCATTCAAAAGTTACTTTGGCTGAAATAGGTTGAAATGCGAGTCAAAGCCCAACCTGCCTTTACTAATAATGCTTTTTGTGTTCTTTCATTAATTTCTTAGTACCTGATAAAATTATTATTTTACTTCACGAGTATATATGACAAATCAATTAAAAAAATGTCTTTTTAAAAAATATTTTGACAAAATTTCTCATGGATTAATGTGGGTTACATATCAGCCCCAACTTTGATGGCCTGAAATTAACGGGTCAATAATCCCCCAAACTTGGTCGGGTTGGTCGGTTTATGATTTCATGGGCTGATTTTTCCACATCTACCGTTAGTATTTTTTGAAGTTTTAATTTAAGATTTGTAAATAATTGCATTTTACAATGTAATGTTACATTCTTCAAAATTATGAACAATAAGTTACAAACAAACAAACCCGGGGCTCTCCTAGTAAAAGCTAGTAATTTTGGGCTTTGAACCGGTTCCTTCCCGCCTGGAGTTTTAACTGGACCAAACTGTCCTAGTTGGTAGGTCACTGTCAACATGCCTCCTTCTCATTGTACCTTAAGGTGTGTGCGACCTCATGTTATCTGCATTGAGGTAAAAGCTTCAGATTTTCAGAATATTGAATCTTGTTCGTCTGTTGTGGATGCAGGCCGTTCCCCTTAGTGCTAGGAAGGCAGGTTCAGGATCCTCTGATGGTGTTGCTTCGCTTTTACAGCTTCCAAATTTTAATGATGCAGTCATCACAAAGATAGCGAAGAAGGTAAGCATCTTTTCCTATTCAGACATATCAGAGACGTTCCTTGAGAAGTTGGCTATAGACAGTTACTAGAAAAGTGTGGTTGTTTGCTTGCGAGTACATGCAGCATTCTTTCTTCTATTCATATTTACCACACTATAATTGTTTAATCATTATTCAAGACATGATTCTTGTCATAGTCATAACCTTTACTCTTTTTTGTCCATGGAAGGTGCGTACACTACAGAACCTCCTGGACATGACCCTTCAAGAACGTGCTGAGCTGCTTTCTGATGTTGCTGGCCTATCTGCTGCTGAAGTGCAAGACGTAGAGAAGGTGCTAGAATTGATGCCTCGTGCAACAATTGAAGTTACATGCGAGACTGAGGGCGAGGAAGGCATCCAAGAGGGGGACATTGTCACCGTGCAGGCATGGGTGACAGTCAGACGTGCTAATGGTTTGATCGCTGCTCTTCCACATGCTCCATACTATCCATTTCCCAAGGGAGAGAATTTCTGGTTTTTACTTGCAGATGCCAATTCAAATGATGTCTGGTTTTCTGAAAGTATCAACTTTATGGATGAAGCAGCAGCCATAACAACTGCTTCAACAATAACCGAAGCGAAAATGGAAGCATCGGGGGCAAATATGGAGGAGATTGCTGCTGCTGTTAAAGATGCTGTTGCGAAAGTTAAGAGAGGGTGCCGACTGATCTTGGGCAAGATCCAAGCTCCACAGGCAGGAAGTTACAGTTTAAACAGTCATTTGATGTGTGACGCATGGATTGGCTGCGACACAAAGACAAACTTAAAACTAAAAGTATTGAAAAGGAGCAGAGCTGGAAGTCGAGGTGGTCATGTGGCTGGGGGAGTGCAGGATGAGAATGACGTTGAAGATGAAGACGAAGATGACATTGAAGAGGACGAAGAAGGTGATCAGAGCGAGTATAGCGAGGATGAGGATGAGGACAAGGACGAAGACGAGGATGATGAGGTTGACAAACCAAACAATGATTCTAATAGAAAGGGCTTTGCTAACGGCTCCTCTCGAAGAAAGGGTAGAAAGTAAGTTCCAAGGCAAATCCGATTTGCATAATGGGGTCTGTATTTTAGTATCTGCTGAAATAACGCTATTCATTTTCTAGAGTTGGCTTCTTGGCACTGAATGGATCACAATTTGTGAAGCTAATTTAAGAGTTTTTACCTAACATTTTGACATGGTTTGGGCCAATTTTTATCCCATTCTCATTTCTTGGATAATCTTCTTCTTGGCATAGGGATGAGGTTATAGATTCAAAGCGATTTGCTCCTTTACGGCCATATAGCCATTTCTGCTGCAAAGGGTGTCTACTGGGCACGTTGGGTTGAATTGGGCGATTAGATTGGTCTGAACTAATAAATGTTGGATTACAGTTACTTGGGTTAAAATGAGTAAACAAATTATTTCCAAGTGTTGATCTCTTTTTGTTTTCTTATAATTTTTTTAAGTACCTCATAATTTCATCTGTTTATTGTTGTACTCATCAAACTAAAACTGTTCTTTTACAAAATATTTTGACATAGATCAATTTTGATAATATACCAACTCAAGCTTTTAAATGGGCAGATCAAAATGAATTGATTTAATAAATGAACAAACCAGGGACCAGCCTGAACTTGGAGCAGGTTTTATCATCCTTACTTACGACACTCATCTCTTGATATATTTGTAGGATAAAAATCCCTCCACTTGGTTCTTGCTCTCTCATTTCACTTGAATACATTGCTGTTATGGGGCAGATTAACTTAAATTGAAGCTACTAGGAATGATAAATTTATAGGAATTCAAATCATTAAGTTGACATAGAGGATTCCCTTGTTTCACTAGATACAACTGATATTTCACCAGGTTCACACTCTTCAGCGTCTTCGATTTGCTCTACATAATCTTCATCTGCTTGATCTTGTGAGTTCTCGTCGAACTCAGACTCATCTACCTCTTCAGACTTACTTTCAACATCATGATCGTGAGATTTATCAAGATCTTTTGTTCTTATTTTAACCCTCTTCCCTTTTATGTATCGATATTCCCACTTTGGGGGTGGGTATTTCTTATTTAATTTCTGGTACTTGTCCAACATTCCCAGTTTCTGAAAAACATTTCCCACCATTTTGACAACTGGCACAGTTGGCCTAATACCAAGCTCTTCCATGTCTGCGAATATCTGCAGATGAATACAAATCTAGATATCAGCAATGAAACAGACATGGAACATTAATTCAATTAAGAATACTATACATTGATGGTTCATGTAGAGGAAAAAGCTTCCTACCAATATATAGTGTCAATTGAAAGAAGAGTAAGAGAATCCCGAACAATTCCAATTGCTGTCAATACCTTCTCAAACCAAAACAGTCGAAGCAAAAGTATGTAAAAGCATTCAGTGGTATGGTGGTTTTCTCCACCTACACTCGAACTCTCACAAAGAAGCTTGCCCACAAGTCTTTCTTATGGTTGTTGAGGCCCGTGAGCATGCCCTGCTATAGTTTTGGCATTGACCTAATGCCAGAGCTCACTCTAGGAGAATAATTTCCCCCGTGATGGAAGGTACCAAGCCTATTTTGTTGTTGGTGCAACACTCGTACCAATAACCCCATACTAGCTTGGTGTTGCCCTAGAATAGCACTTACTTTCGCAATCCAAATCTTAACTTATTTTGAAGGCACCAACCCACTCATCCAACATGGTTGTGAAGTATTCACTTTCCATCCATAGCAACCTCAAGATGGCTAGGCATACAGGGAATTCCCTCATGATATATAGTTATCGTCTGGAAGTGATAGGTAATCCACAATTGAAGAGTACAATAATTGTGAACACCACCACTGTGTGAACACAAACATCAAAAGCTTAATCTATTTTACACATACAGGTTCTACTGAAATCATTCACTGAAGCCGAGTTTATTATATGAAATACTATCTTTTCGGCTTAGTTTCTATTTTCCTTCTTGTATTTCTGTGCTTAATCTGTAACTTCAATAAATCAGATTTGAGCTAGTTTAGTTGTTGCAATATAAACAGTTCTTTTGGCAGTTACCATCCTCAAATTGCTTTCTTCAGTCTTAACTACCCATTCCCTAAGCACCCTAAACTCCCTCACATATAGCAAACTTGCTACTATCTCTTATATATGTCAAGCAACCTCAAGGTATTTGTATGTGAAGAAGGCTGTGACGGTATTGAGAAATTAGGTTAAAAGAAGGGATAATACGAGGCACATTTAAGTTTCTATATGATATAGTTGACTCCTCTATCAAAAAACTAAACCAGGGTTTCATTCAAATAGAAAAACAAGTGTTTCTCGTTGTGGGAAGACAGACCAAGACCAAAATAAGAATACACAATGGTTCAAGTAATGAAATGTGAACTTCCTTTCATTTATTTGTTTTCTGAGAGCCACTTCTCTGAAATTTTATGTTTGCATTGCTTCTTAGACTACTATATTAATTTACCACAATCCTTCTTAGACTACTATATTAATTTATTGCTAGCTTCTTAAGTTTGTTAAAAAAAAAAAAAGAAAAAAGAGGAAAAGCACACACACAATGCTTCTTAGTTGCCAAAGTCCTGTAGCATATAGTTTGACTGTTCCATTACCATTGAACAAAATCACTTATCAAAAGGCACTATTCCAGGGAAATGAAAGAGAAGTACCAAGGTATAATTTTCACTGGAGAGAAACCAATTAATTGAAGAGAATGAGTACAGAAGCAAGAAAAAGGGAAGGGATAAAAAGTATAGGATACCTCAAACATCTTCTCATTCATCTCCTTGTGATAATATATGGCTATCATTTTCTGAAAGAAAATACGAGGCATGCTTTCCAGATTCTGAGAGAATAGTTTCAGCCAAAGCTCTTCAGCTTCCTCAAGTCTTCCATCCTCAGCCAAGGCGTTTAACAATGCAAAATAGCTTCCCATTGTTCTCCCTTGACCTTTACTCAACATCCACTTTGTCACCTATAATTAGATACCCTCGATTGATACAATTAAAACTAGAACCTAATAAGCCTTTTGAGGGATGAAAACTTAGGGCAACAGATAGGATGATACCTGAATTATCCTTTTCCACTCTTTTTCATTCTCAAGAATTTTTAATGCTTTCTTCACTGTAATCAAAGGGAACTCCAGTTCCCATGCAATGAATGAATCAAGCGCTCCGTAGACTTCTTCCTTCACATTTGATAATCCCTTTATCTACAAAGAGAAAATCCAAAAGTAAGCTAAAATTCTGTTAAACCAGACTTATATATTATATCATTATTCAGGATGCAGGTGCCTGTTCATGTTGGGGGTGATCAATAGTACAATTTCTTGATTATGTATGTACAGAAGGGAAACTAAGACAAGAACCTGAGGCAAACACTCATGTTAATGCAGAAGAAATTGAAACCTTTTTGTCTTTAAATCATACCAAAAAAAAGAATTAATGTTAAAGAGAATCTTACACACTCAACAAGCTTCAGTGACTTGGAAATGGTCCCTATTTTCTTTTTTGTTTTCCACACTCGAGGATACCTTGGTCGTGGACCTTTAGCTTCGCACACCTGAGAAACATCAGAATATGACAGAGAGGTGACTTCAAGAGAAAGAAGAGAGGAAATAGAAAAGAGCAGTGTGTACCTAAAAGAGAAAAAGGAAGACAAGCAAACAACATCGAAACATAGAAACCCAAATTGAGCATATGTCTTTTAAACGTCTAAGTCAGGCAACCTCTGATTCCTCCTGAAGGATTATTGAAGTCCTTTACAGTAACAATAGAGTTTCTCTAAACTTCTACAAGTTTTTTCATTTCCAAAATATTAAATCCTGTTCTCTTATTACTTTCTAATAACTTTCAAACGTATTGGCATTAGCACTGCAGCTAGCAGCTTAGCCTTTATAGGACTTACACAGCAGTGGGGAACAACGAATTTGTTAGGCTTCAAAAATATCTGCAGAATCTTACCACAACGTTACGATTATAATTCTTGGGGAGCTGAATTGCTTCCTGTCTTCTAGTAGTAAAAATTACCGGAGAATACCTCAGACAAAGCATTCTCAGTGGGAAAGAAAAAGCATCAGTTGAAACTCCTGCAACACACAATTCAAGAATTAGATAAAATAACACTCTTCCCTCATTTTAACACCTTATCCATACACTCCACACAGAAAAAAAAAATATATTTTGATGAAAGGGTTGCTTGAATGGTAAGCATCCTCCATCTCCAACCCCGTGGTAGTAGTTTCGAATCACCGAAAGCAAAAAGGGTGGGAGCTTGTAGTGGGAGGTTAAAAAGACGAATCTTTTTTTCTCTTTTTGGTCAATAACTGTAACCAACATGGTCCAAAAATCAAGAAGACTGAAAGATTTACCAGAAAATGCTCACAACTAATTGAGAGCTGAAAGTGAAACTGTATTTTAATGGCTTCCCAAGAACAAAGTCCGTTCGCACACATGGAGAACTGAGATATTTTCTCAGTTGGAGGGTTTATCCTAGTGACCCACCAAATGAACCCCAAGGGCATTACGGTAATTACACACCGTTATTTTGGAAGGTGGACTCAGCTGTAGGGACGGTATGGGAGCAGACATGGAATCTTTTATCGCATATTGCTAATGAATAAAGAAGAAGAAACAAGCGAGCGCTTTCAAATGGATAAAAGATTGATGGACGAAGAAGATCTTTGAAAATTCCCTCTACTTTTTGCTTCTATTTCACCGATCTCTCCCCGTTAATTCAATTCCTCAGTTGCTGAAAACTTGAAAAATGCTTATGGTAGAACCTGCCGCCGTCGCCGTTCGTTTCCCCGCCGGTAACTTCAACCGCACCTCCCGCCGGTTTTCTCACTCCGCCAGTTTCTTCATCCCTCGGTACTAGTTTTCCTTTTACTGTCTCTATTACTGATCCAGCTGATTATTGTTATATACTAACAGTAAAAAGCACACAGTGCAAGCTCAAATGATGTTGTAAACTCGTTGCGGTATATGTACTGTTTGCTTGTAGGAATAAGATAAGGAGGTTGACAACGGAGTATTGTGGTGGTAGAATAAGAACGGGTAAGGGAAAATGTGGAATTAAAGCAAGTGCGAGAGATCAGCCTAGTGCGAGTTCTGGACCAGTTAAACAGAATGCGAAGCCATCCAGGTATCATCCGTTTGAAGACATTTCGGATTCGGAAAATGGGGAGAATGAGGAAGCTCAACTGTCGCCAGCTGAAACTGCTAGAACAATCATTGAGGTACCTGTAAATACTATTGTATCATGCTTGCTTTATTTGATCGTATGTTGGAAGCATATGCTGTTTTTGAATGCAAATGTATAGAGATTTAGTCATTAGCTGTTGGAAATATTATAAAGAAAGAAGAAGAGAAAGTTTTGGATGTCTTGAAGATTTTATTTCCTTACTGAATTATTGTTTCACAGTGGCCCTTGGAAAGCTGGATAGCATCCAGGGTTATCCATGGTGGTCAGAGAGTAGTCATACAAACATCCAGTGTCAGGACATTACTCCCAGGCTCTCAATATTTTTCTGCTTCCCCTCTACCCTGTCATGAGCAAATATAATACTATTTCCGTTACCACATGATCTTTAGTTATACACCAGAGCAACACTAACGGTTTCAGGTTTAGTAAATCGTGCATGAGAACTTCTCCTGGCCAGATAACTGATGAACTCGGATAGCTATTTATCACTGTAGCTAGTTGTCTTCAGAAAGCTAATATTTGTTTTCCTACTTGATCTGTAGGTAAACAGCAAAGCAACACTCATGTTTTCAGGTGTGGTCAACAATGAAGTGCAGGAGAACATTTTCTGGCCAGACTTGCCTTATATAACTGATGAACTTGGAAGTAAGCTGCTCAATTCTTGTCATTTAGAATGTTTTCCTACCACTAGTACATTTTGGTAGTTATGAAGGTTTATGTGCTTTGCCTTTTGGTCAGACATCTACTTTCAAGTGAAGAATGATGAAGACATCCTGCAAACTCTGACAGCTGAAGAAAACGTTGTGGTATGGACATTGAAGTTAAAAAGTTCTGTTTGTTTCATGTTTGCAGAATGGTCAATTGATGCATTATTAATTTACATATTTTTGTGATTGGATCAGACCGAGCATACTGCCTTCTGTGAGTACTTCCAAATGATTCTGCCATGTTGCATACATGTTTCTTGATTAGTCAATGGTCTTCCAGGATGATATGTACTAACCTTTTGCAGAAGTTCATGTCATCAATGTATAATGGTGCAAGTTGTATTATTCTAGTTTATCTACCATCCAGGATAACTTTGTCTGAGTAAAGAAACTTCTTGATTGTTGTTTCTATAATCATCTTCCCTTGGAAAGACTGTTCTATCATGTAATTACTTGCCTGTCTTCAAATATCAGTTATTTTTAGACAAACTGGAAGTTTGCTTTTAAACATGTTTGTTGGTTCCAACCATCTTGGAGCTCTTTTAGCATTTCAGGAAAGGAAAAAAAAGAGAATTTTGAATAGTGAGAGGAAGCTATGTGTATGCATAATGTTAGTACCTATGATTAAGCTGACATAAGTCAGTTTTTTTAAATTTATCAAAAAAAGATCTTTTTTGTTACCTTGCTAGGTTGTAAATGACCAAAAGTTGATAAGAAAAGAGTTCTGAATGCTTGCTTAAATTTCAAATACGATGCAGCAAGTAATTATTGGCCTAGATACTGCTGAAATGCTAAGTGAACTAGAGTCATTTGGTCAATCTGAAGTTGATTATGGCATAGATGATTTTGACGATGAGGACAGTGATATTGATGACGAAGATGACCTCGATGAAGATGACAATGATGATGGTGACAGTGACGAGGTATTTATTTATTTCAAATGCTGTACTTTTTAGAATGCGAGTAACTGCACTTTCCATTTAATAAATCAGTTTAAATGCTTGTTGACAGGATTGGGTTGCCATTGTTGATGATGAAGATCAGGATGGGGATTCTGATGGGTCGTTGGGGGATTGGGCTAAATTAGAAACCATGCGCTCTTCTCATCCAATGTATTTTGCCAAAAAGATTGCTGAGGTGATTCTCTACATCATTGATTTCACGCCATGAAAAGTCAAAGTTAAATTTAAGAGAAAACATTAAATGGATTTCCTATTGAGGGAAATCAGCACTGTTAAACATTTATTTTTCTGCACATGCTGGCATTAAACCTTCTGCATCTGCTATCTAATTGGTAATTTAACCCACTTCATTTGTCGTCTTCTTTGCTTCTCAGGTTGTGACTGATGACCCCATAGATTTCATGGACCAGCCTTCTGCAGGTCTTGCTATACAAGGCCTTCTAAGGCCATCCTTCCTGGAAGAGCATACTACGATTCAAAAGCAGATATCTGAAGATACATTGAGTGACGCGGACTTAAACCGGATAGAAAAAGATGATGACCACAAAGAAAACGGTGGTGTTCATATAAATGGCCACAAACATGAGAGTGGATCATCACAAGAGAACCCAAGTTGGGAAGAATTGGAAAAGGATGAGATCTTAGGAAATGGAACTTCATTTTACAAGCTAGAGATGATCAGAATTCAGTTAATTTCTTCCAATGGGAATCAGGTAACTGTGTGTAGGTTTTATGTGGTTCAACCTTGATTGTTGTTGGTTAGCATTCCCTTCTTCCCTCTCCATGTGTCTCAATTTAGGTAGTGCAATTTCTGTATTTACATTAATTATTTTGGTCATCTCGAAACTTATTGTCATATGGAGAATCATTGTGGACTTCAATAAGTTCTGATGGCACAGAGAGCAACAATAAATGAATATTTAATTTAACAAGTCAGGAATATGAAGGAATAACTATCATTAGAACAGAATAAGGAAAAGAGGGACTCTTTTTCATTCGATTTCTGAACAGAAAAAATGTCTATCCTGAATTATACAAGTTTGTATGCCAAGTTGAAATCTAGTTTCGGAAAATTGACTCCATAAGCAGGATTCTGAAACTGTTTTGTGTCATGGAGGATGATAAATGATGTGATAATTTCACTGTGGATTTTCCCTACCAAGTGAATCTCGTACGCAAGATCCATGGGATGTTCTTTTTCTTTTTTCTCTTTCAATTGTTTTAAATGAAATTTGACCAGTTCTATATCGGCATTCTTTGACCATTTTCTGCTTGTGGGAGATTCATGTTTACATATTCACCATTATTCAGGGATTACGAAGTTGATGTTTTCTTATTTTGGTGCTTACAGATCTTTGTTGAGTTAGATGATTTTAGAAGAGCTAGGTCTGATGCAATTGTACATTCAGCTGCCAAAATAATATCTCGGCTTAAAGCTGCTGGGGAGAAGACTATGCAGGCTCTTAGATCTCTCTGTTGGAGATGCAAGGGAATTCAAGTGGAGGTAATGGTCCTTCAGCCTGTATTTCAGATTCAAATATTGTTCTGACATCAGTAGATTTACTTCTTTTTCTATCCTCAGAAGTTCATTGCTGCACAATCCGGGGATTGGTCTACAGGGAATTTTTTTTTAAAGAAAACCATGCAACTCAACCTCCCTTTGCTCATGCGCTGGAGAATATTTTAAAAATATAAGATTAAGAAGAGAAACCTGAACATGTGATTGGAAGATAAAATGTCCGAAACCTAAAACAAACTTTTTTTCCTGATAACAATGTCTGGTATTTTAGTCAGCATTTTAAATTGAAACAGATGATTTGGGGTCTGTTATTTATTTTGTTTTTTTTGAAAATACGAGTGTGCATCACTTGTCTGTGTTTACGATGGAAATGTGTCTTATACTGAAGTAGATCTTCTATTAAGTATGATGCTAGCCGGTGTATTCATCTAGAGTTTCTTCTTGCAATTTATGGCAGGAGGTGTCTCTGATTGGTGTGGACAGCCTTGGTTTTGACTTGAGAGTTTGCTCTGGAACACAAGTCCAAACACTTCGGTTTTCATTTAGAAAGCGGGTAAGATATTGTAATACTTTATCTTCTTAGGAGTTTTGGGACTCCATCCTTAATTTCTATTCTTGTTGAATATCTATTGTATCGTAAATGAGTTCCTTCTTTGTGGATCAAAGTCCTTGACATAAACTGAAAAACAGACCTATTGATGTGTGTGGTCACGACATCTAAAAGATTACTCTGATAAAGAGGCATATTTATGTCTTGCATACCTTCAGATGCATGCCTGATTCATTGTTATTGGCAAAATATGTGTGTGTTTTCAATGAAGAGTGGTTGTGAGAAACATGGCCACTAAGGATTAATATCTCTGACCCCAATTTTTTTTGGGACTGAGGCGTTGTTGATGTTAGAAGACAGTGAAACATGAAAGGAAGACTTTTGCATGCTGTGATGCGAACATGAAGTATGTGACCACTTTATTTAAACCCCAAGCAATTAGAGAGGGCACATTTATACTTACTCAATTATGTCTTCAATAGCCAAAAATTGAAATTTAATGTAAAACCACTTAAGGGGTATCCTATGTGAAATTTTTGAAAAGCCAAATTGAATAAGGAAAAGGGGAAGGCAACCTACACATACATTTTCTTATACTAGTTTCTACACACGTGCTTCGTACGCGTGTTTCATGTGAATTTTTATAGATACATTAGAATGACTAAAATTTCATGGAAATATATATGTAAATTGTAATGAATAATAAAATGTAACAATTACCAAATAAGAATAAAGACTTGTGGCAATAAAACATTCATAGAAAACTAAATTAAGAGGTCTAATAGAGAAAAAAAAAAGGACAAAGAAACAGATTAAGAAAAAATACAATGTAGACATTATTTTTATAAGACTGATGTATATATAGATGAAAGAATAAGTACAAAATTAGTACATAACTCTCTGAGTTCTTATCAACTCCTTCAATATCTTATCAAAATCCAAGAGTCTTCTTCATCTACTTAAACTATAGAATAAAAATAATAACCTAATAATCTTGGTAGGGGTTTCATGAGATTAAGAAGTTGAATTTATATAGATAGAGTAGAAGGAATATCAAAAGATATCTTAAAGTTTTAGTTTAAATATTTGGAGGTTATGAATATGAAAAGACGAGAGTTATGAACATTAAGAGTATAAAAATTGAATAAGTAGTTAGAAAATAATAATAAATAAATGGAGAATATGAAAAAAAAAGAGTTAGCAAACCATTTAGAAAGAACAACTTAAGTTCTTATCATGTAATTAAGCATCAATGAATTTAAATTTGTGAAGCTAGAGTCATTCTTTAATAATAATCAAGAGGACATTATCAATGTGTGTCTCCATTTTGTATATTTGCATCCTTTAAATTATTAAATTTCGTTATTTATCATAAAGGATAATACTTTATCCACATAAATTATATTATTCATGAGAGGGGTTAGGAAAAAGTTATAAGAATAGGAGAAGTATAGCAATTTAAGTAAAAACTTTTTTTTTTCAAAAAAAAATTATAATTATATATACATATAGATTATAGATGATAAATATTAATAAATTAGATATTTAATTAGCAATTAATCTTAGGAAGTCTAAAAGTCATTGACATTTAATTAAATTTATACAATCAAATATTTAAATATTTTATAACAATTTAATTTATAGAAGGGGTAAAATCGTAATTTAACTTTCAACTTTTCTTATTCATGCTTTTTATAAAATACTAGTCTCTGAGAACGTGCATCGCACGTTTATACCGAAATACTTAAAATAGTTCTTCTATGACAAATAATTAAATTACTACAGACTTCTTATGTGCTACAAAAAATCAAATACAAGGAAAACAAAATAACAAGCCCATAAGTCGAGATTAGAAATTCTTGCAAATTCGATAGTACTTTTCTGAGATATATATAATACTCTAATTTAAAGATAAATACATATTGTAATGAAAAATTATTTGTCTTGTGAAACTAACGATTTTGCATGAACAATAAAAACTAAATTGATACATATATTGAATCACATCATGACCAATCCAAATGTGGTTAAAAATTATAGAACTTTGTATTGATTCAAATAAATGAAAATTAAGAAAGTAAGCAAAAAAGAAAAAAGAAGGTGGGGTGGGTGTAAGGGATGGGGGTTGATAAGTACACGAAACTGAAGATGGTGAAGAAAAAGACTCAAGAAACTGTGAATTTTTTAGCCAAATGAAATAGCAAAAAGACTTATTTATAACGTGATTTTAAGAGTAGTAGAAAAGACAAAATTTATTATGAGATGTTAGGAGAAATAGAAGAGATTCACATTATTATAAGATGTTTGGAGTAGTTGAAAAGACCTAAATTATTATGAGATGGTCTTTTTTCATTTTTTAAAATAGAGATTTAATTTTTGAACTTAATGCATTATACCTACATCCAAAGAGAATGCTAAAAGCCTAAAGCATTGTCATATTAAAAGGAAATGAACTATTAGTCAAATGAAACTGGACTATACTTAATTTAATATACCCAAATTCACCATTTTTGGATTTTAAAGGAATAATTAAATTGATTTTTTTATATATTTTTTGTTACTTTAATTAAGTTTAGGGATAAAATGATAATTTAACCTTTTATTTTGAAGCTTTCCATGTTTAATATATATATATATATATATATATATATATAGATATATATATATATATATATATATATATGTTAAGGATGTTATACAGTGAAAACAATAAAGAAATCTAAACATTAAACAAAACAAATAAAAAGAGATAAACAGAAGAGAGCATAGAGTGTTATACATTTTTTTCAACTATTTTGAGTGTGTACAATCTTGTGTCAAATGTCACTGTTTATAGGTAGGATCGAAGCACACAAGAGTTGTCATGGATCATGTATATGACTTTAATTCATATGAGATCATGAATGAGATGTAGGAGTAAAAATCATAATGAAAATAATTAGTGAAAGTTATTATATTTACATAAAGGAGAGTTAGTGGAACATTAATACAAATATTTATATAAAAAAAATACTATGTATAGTAATATAGATTCCATTTTTTTTTATATATTTACATAAAGGAGAGTTAGTGGGACATTAATACAAATATTTATATATAAAAAAAACTATATATAATATAGGTCAATTTTTTTCTTTTTGGAGGACAAACACAACGATAAATATTTTCAATTGGAATACAAAAAGAACAAAAAATTCATAATTTACTCCAGCATGAAATCAATACAAAGATATTTCATGGACATTATGGTGGTTAATTCATGACTAATGTGATGAGTTACTATTTGATATCGAATTTATTAAAAAGTTAAACCTTTTAATTTAATATAGAAGTAAAACGGTCATCTATCTTTTGTCTAACATTCTTTCTACTTTTAAGCGTATGTTACTCTTACGAAGCAAATATAAACTTCTTAAAATTCACAAAGACATTATAAAAAATTCTTCAATTATTAAAATAATAAATTCAAGTTCCTAACAGTAATGAATGTAAACACTAAATATCTATTTAGCAAATAAAGAAGTCATATCCAATACTTATCATGAAAAATAGAAGCAACAAAGTAATTCAATTGCCTGCAAAAGCATCATATATTTATCTCTGAAATTAAAAATCTACCTCATAAATGGTGACAACAAAATTTTAATAGTTTATTTTCATGTGAAAGATCAAATCCTTAGACAACAATTAAAGAATTGAGCATGATTTATATGATAAATAAAAAATTAAAACATTAGACGGCATACAAAATACTAAAGAACATACATAAGAACTTTATGTAAAAAAAGGAGAGGAAGATGAGAGTATTATATTGTCTAAACCAAATTCAACTACACAATATTGTCTGTAAAAGAAAACCTGAAAGAGAAAACATACAAAATAGGGATAAAGAATAAATTTTTGGGGATTGTAATATATAACAATTTCTTTTAATACTTTTCATTTGAAATGTTTGAACTTCTACCTAGCAAATTAATGTAACCTATTTAATTCATTTGAATGACTTTTTATCTTCCATTATATCTTAATTACAATAATTTAAATTGAATACTTAACGTTGATTATTTAATTAGTTACTAAAATATATTTCTACTTTTTGTACATTAAAAAAATATTTAAAGATATTTAAGTGAAGGACAAAATGATAATTCAACTTTGAGGTTTGAAGCTTCACACTTTTAATAATATATGATGATATGATATGATATGATTTATTCATCTTACCTTCTAGGTTATTGGGATTATTCTACTACCGAAGGTAGTCCATTTTTGTTCATATTTCTTCTTAGCAAGAGAAAAGTTGAAACCTTGAAGACATATGGTGTCCTATACAACAACATACCTAATGTGGTTTCACCCAGTGGGATCTGGTAGATAGATTGTTTCTGATAGACCCCCGGCTCAAGACAAAGACAGTCTGGGAAAAGACACAATGAAAATACAATAGACAATCGATAGTAACAAAAAACAACGGAGAGTAACAAAATTGTACTATAACAAAATAATACTACAAACAAACTACACGAAATAATGGATAGTTGCAGAAATCAAAGAACAAGGAACTAAAAAAGTAGTCCTACGACTAATAGAAAGGGCAACAAGACAAGACACTTCTGCCAACTAGTAGTAATCACTTACTAACCTTCTACCCTAATTCGTGTCCTCCACACCTTCCCATCTAAAGTCATGTCCGCAGAGCATCCTCATGTCCTTATCCTGAATCCATCAATAACAACTCTCTCAAACCTCTACACTGGGGCATCCGTGCATCTCCTCATCGCTGCGGCATCTGTTAATCTTCTGAATGTGAGAGATAGTTGGTCTAACTACCACTTTGTAGAACTTCCCTTTCAAGTCTAGGTGACACCTTAGTACACAAAACTCCAAAGCAAGCCTCTATTTCATCCACCCTTTACCATATCCTCGTCAACCTCTCCATTTCCTTGGCTAATCGAGCCAAGATGAAACTACCTCTCTTCTGGATGATCTGCGTATCAAGCCTCACTTCCACATCAGTCTCATGCATCACATCACTGAACTTGCACTCCAAGTATTCAGTCTTGGTCCTGCTCAATCAGTTGGAAATGACGTGGGAGAGTAAACGGAAAATGACTTGTCTCCTTGATATTGTGCACGTCCTAGTAACTCACGTGAGTTATGCCTAATTTTCGCTTAAGCTATGATGCCTGTTACTTGACAGGTTTCTTCTAGCTATTTATTAGTCTAATAATTGCAGTGAAGTAAAGTCAGTGTCTTTACATCGTTACCTTCTAAAAAATAAATAAATACTGTTTTTACATGAAAACACCCAACTCATAAAGGCGAAAAACCACAACCTGCACCTTTGTAGGATTTGACCCAAATCCACTAAATCAATGACCTTAACATAATTTAAATTACAAGAGTTGCAGCTAGGAAGTAACTCTAATCCCCAAAGCAATAATATTCACAGATAGTTGCTTCGTTTTCAAGTTATCCCAACTTGAAATCCGACTTCTAATTCTGTTTATTCCTAAACAATTGCTTCTAGGAAAGCTGAAAAGGTACAACTCGATAATCACCCTAATTCGAGAATTTTTAGACCTGACAGTTGCATAGACTTCTAAGTCTGAGACAAGTTCTTCAATCCTTTAGACCTGACAGTTGCATAGACTCCCAAGCCTGAGCAAGTTCTTCAGTCCGGTTCTTTCTATCGAAGGCTGCTTTGAAAAATAAGTCAAAACTTGAGTCTCAATAGCTCTTGCTTATTTGATTGAGTTCTGTCTTTGCTTCTTGTGTGAGTGCCTTATCTTCTTCTGCGAAAGAGTTCTTTATTTATAACTTCAGATCATTGAGGTATAGTTGTTCACAACCACCTTGTGAAGTCAAACTCTTCCACACGCCGTATTTGAGTGGAAGACTTCTGCTTCACTTCAACATTTCTTTATCCACTTGTTTTGATGGAGTTCACCTCTGATCTTTTACCAACTTCCTTGGTCTTCTGATTCTTCTATTCTTCTAGCTTTCATTGGACTTCTATTCCTTCCAGTAGTCCTGCTTCAGCTAATGGAACAGATCAGCATTGCACCTGGTCCATTAACCTGTTCCAAGTCCAGTCTTGATCCAGCCCAGCTAGGCAGGCCAACACATTTCCAAAATGTTAAAACTAACCAAAGATGGTATTTTCGAGAAAATAATTTCCTCCCTGCCAAACACACTCATTGTATTCTTGTTGCCTGCATTTTTCTTTTACCCAGTGTACGTGAAAAGGTAATGGAATGTTTTTTTTGCAGGCCTCATCGGAGTATAGTGCTGAAAGACAACTTAATGATCTACTGTTTCCCAGGATCCACCACAAGTCGCGCCAAAAGAAAGAAAGTCAGCAAGCTGAATCATGAAAAACTGAAGCCACAAGTCTATTTATTCTCTAGATCTTGTTGTACGACTTCTGGCTCAGAATTGTACATAGCATGTAGTGAGTGTTTGATCGATTACATCATATCTATTTCAGTAAAGAGTCATAATTACTCAATTTTAATATGAACTCGACTTTGTACAGCTTAATTCCCATGCTGAAGCAATTTTGGTAATATGAGTATTCTTTTTAACCTTACTGTGTGAAACTACTTTCGGAACATTTTACTTATTTCATTGGAACAAAAGGTGTGATCGGTTGTACATTTATTTCAATTTGTATGTAAGAATCGGATTACTGTTTGCTCGCCTTTGCAATCAACCTATATGTTAAATGAGGTGTGTTGGAGGGTGGAGAGGACACAAACATGAAATGTCACGGGTAAAACTTATTTTTTTCTAGTTTTATTAGGAAATTCATTTTCCTCATTTCTTAAAGAACTTGTTTTCCTAGAGATCGAACATTATTGGAAAAAAGGCGATAATAATGTCATTTCCTAATCAACATGACATCAAACACTGCTAGTATATGGCTATGATAGTATAACATAACTCCATATATGAAGCTAATTGAGTGTTTTTTTTTAAATACAAATCAATTAAAACATATGTTGAAATGAACTTCGATGAAGTTTCTTACACCATTACTTTCGGTGTTTGAGACTATTTATTATTTATATGATCTAAGCAAATAGGAATATTTTACAAAAATACTAAACTCCAAATTAATGTTGTCGAAACTAAGTACTAGTACAACGTACAATAAGTACTACAATGACTCTATTAATTTAAGCTAATTAATGACTAGGTGCGTAATGCACACACTCTCTTGATTGTCGGTATAATATACTGTCTTACAAAATACTACGGTAAATTGGTAATATATCGTTGTGTGTTAAATGTCAAATTACAAATAAGGTCTACAATATATTTATATTTTTTCAAATCTCACTCGTAGAACTATATGATATATGTTATTATTATTGTTATTTGTCGTTTTCTTTCAACTTACTTCATAATTAATCGTAATTACTTGAATGTCATGGCCAAGTTATCGAAAATAGACCAACAGAGATACAAGTGGTGATGAAATCATGTTTAAATTTACACCACTCATCCTAAAGAATCACTCCAAAGAAAACTCTGAAAGTAAATAATGGGAGAACACGACATTTTCGTATAGACTAATCCAAAGAGCAAGCATAATCCTATTCTTTTTTTTTTTTTGGTCTAATTTATCGCCGTTTAAAGTTAATAGTAAAAAATATTAGTACTATAGTACTAAGTAGCATGACATAGACTCGTGTGAGACATGACATAATTTTTTAATTTTGTGATTCTAAAATAAAATTATGTCAGATATATCAAAGTGTTTTTTAATTTTATAGATTTTAATATGTCAAGTAAATAATTAAAGTTAAAATATTATCAGAAAGGAGCCATTCAGACTTACTAATTAAATGCATGCATACCAAGTACCAACATATTTATTTGCATCAACCATACTATGATTGTATGCTAAATTTTTTAAATTTATTTTTCAACTGCTCCAACATACATATATTTCAAAAGTTTTTTTAAAGTTTAGATAATATTATAATAGTGTTATGAATATTTGTTGTTTAGAGCAATATTTATTGGGAGGATGATGATCTCACATAATTGTCCACTTTTGTTCATCTTCACATAGGAAAATACCACGAAATTACCAAAGATGACATGGAAATTGTTTAAAAGAAATGACACGATCGAATAATGGTAACTGAGAAAGACGTCTACCAAGAAAATTTAATCAGGAGGCGATTTGATAAAATTAGTGATCTAAAATTAAATTTTAATTAGAGATTTCAAAATTACTCTATAAAATTCATATATTTTTATTTGCAGAGTATTCTTCTAAAATATTAAGATGCAAAACGAAATCATGGCGAGTCATGTGTATTTTTTATTTACAATTCATTCTTACAGCTTTATTTAGACAACAGTGCTAAAACTGAAAAACGAATCCATCACAAAAAGAAAAAAAATGAATCTATGTGGAGGAGGAAAAATCATAAACAATGGAGATATGTATATAGAATTTGAAATAATAATTGTATAAATAACGCACAATTATATGTATACTTAATAGAACTGGACATTTAAAACTATTTGCTTATTATACGCAAAAATAATTTAAATATTTTATTTTTTATTACAAAATTGCTTACATTTAAAATCTCAGAAAATATTCACTTCCCAATAATAAAAAACTAAAGCGTGCTAATACATCATTTATAAACTTTGATCCATATAAGTATGAGTGCTCATGATTTAGTTTGGATCGTTTATCCGTGAAAGTCAAAATCAAATTAAAATCAATTTAATCAGTTATTAAATTTCTTAAAACAAATCAAATGAAACGAAAAAAAACAATACCACCGGTTTGGTTATAGTGTCAGTTTGGTTCAAAAAAAATTATTTTTTTGATTTGAAAATAATAAATTTGTTGAGGGCATACACATCTTGATAGACATAAACACTTATTATATGAACATCCATTGGAAAATCACTGTGAATTCAATTACACAATAGTACTAGAGTTATTATTACACGAACAAAGTGATTTAATTTAGTAAAATTGTGTAATAACCTGATGTGAGGTAGGGTAGATAAAAACTAAAGTAATGAATTTTGATGGACATGAAATTAGATTTTAATAGTTGAACTAAGAAAATGATAAAGTTAAATACTTAAGTTAATTAAAATACTTATATTTTACTTATGAATAATATATAAATGATTATAAAATTTATATAGTATAATTTCTCGATTCGGTTTGATTATTTTTGCAGACTTTTTTTGGTAAAATCAAAGTCAAATCAAATAATATCAATTTTTAAAATTTAGAACCTAATTGAACCACCCCAACTATCAATTTTTTTAAATCGGTTTGATCCGAATTGCGATTTGATTTGATTTTTTTAACCATAACCATGAATCGCCCTACTTATAAGATCGAGAACTTTTGCTGAATGAAATATAAATTTGAGGAAATCTTTCAACAATTTTTTAGAGTAAATTTTAAGTTTACCAAACATAAAAGTTATATTTGTATGATATAACTATAGTTTGCATAATTGCGCTTCATCACAAACTTTACGTTTGCTATAGAGCATCTGCAGCATCTCAATTTGTATAAATCGCAGGCAACATCTCGTTTTGTATAAAAGTACAGCTATTGTATATGTATATCGGTTAGATAATTGTATGAATGTAACTACTGTACATTTATCAATGATTGTGTTTGTATCTCTACATAAAATTTGAATTAGTATACAATTAAATCAAAATAAAATATTTGTATATTAAATCTCTCGCTCGCTCGCTTTATACAACAAATAATATATTGTAATTTGTATAATTGTGTTTTTATAAAATGAGAAGAGAATTAGTAGGAGTAATATGTATTTGTATAATTATAAGTGTATAAAATGAAAATACATGTATTTGTATATACAATTTTTTTTCGCTTTATATAAATAGAAACACAATTTGTACATATGTATTTGTATAAAGTGAGAGAGGCGAGGGAGAGCGGAGAGCGAGATATGGGAGAGTGGTGATCGATATTTCTAGGGAGAAAGACGAACGAAAATATATGTATATACACAGTTTTCTCTCGCTTTATACAAATACAAACATAATTTATACATTCGTGTTTGCATAAAGTGAGAGAGGCGAGAGAGTAGCAAGCGAGAAATCAAGAGTAGCGAGAGAGACGAATAGCAAGTGTTTGCGAAAGATTAGAATTAAATGAAATTATGGTTATAATATTTAATTTTAATTAATAATTTGCTATTTTTTCTAATTTTTTTTTACTAAAGTATGTATTGATATAATATTCTTTATGTACTGATGTATTATTCTTCGTCAAAAATGGCATAGCATATTAAATTTTCAAAATATTTGGTCAAAAATACTAGGCCTATTATTAGTTAACTTACATAGTCTATTTCCATGTATGACTTTATGACAACAAAGCATCAATTAGTAGTGTTTCTTTATTAAGAAAGTAAATGTTTAGTAACAAAAATGGAAAATAGTAAACTAAAATCAACTAAACTAGAGTAAGGATGGGGGGTGATTTTTTACAATAAATAAATAAAAAATATATTGCTATATAAAAATGAATGTTGTCGATATAGGTAATATGCTGTTATAAATTGGTATATTATAACATAAGAAAATCATTTTCTATTATTATAATGAAATATTATTATAAATAATAATTATTATAAAGTAATTTAAATTTATTAACTTTATCCTTAAGTCGTTCCAGTAATATAGCGTTTTGTGTTAGAGAATTAATAAAGTTGATATATGTAGTAAATTTTGAAGTGTTTTCCGTGTCAATATGCACTAGCAAGTTCTTTGATTCGATGTGACATGGGGTCGATATCTTATGTTATGTTAATTAAGTTTTAAGGCACTTAATGGTACATAACAAAGCGCACAAATAGTCATTAAGAAATCTTAAGTGGGGTTGTTTAACCAAATTTGTTCAATTAAGGAATGTTAGTTGATCATTAAATAATCATTTTACATGGTTAGGGTGAATGCCAGGTATATAAATCTCAGATGATTAGATTTTAAAATTGCACAACTATTATATTTAATTAATCCATCTCAACATTTTTTTATAATTTTTTTTTTAACTTATCCATCTTTTCCTCATTATATAAATTATAGTGGTTCTGTTCCAAATTCCAGTCTTTTGTACGTTAAAAACAAAGAAAAAAAAAGTTGTCAAATTAACACAAAAAATGGCTGCAAATGATGTGCCATGTTGTGAATCTATGTTTTGGGTATACTTAATTATTTGTGTATCACTTGTGTGTTTTGCTGGACTTATGTCTGGATTAACACTAGGACTCATGTCTCTTAGCCTTATGGATCTTGAGGTTCTTATTAAGGCTGGTCAGCCAAATGATCGAAAAAACGCAGGTAGTCCTCGTTTCGATTTAATAATTATATTTTACTTTCTAGTCCTTACTTAAAAAAGACGCGATTGTCCAATTAAAAGTTAGTCAGAAACGTTTCTAGTAAGTCAATTTAGTGAGTGAGTGATGTGATGCCACTTTTGAGTTCTAATTACTCTGTTTCTAACTTATCACAGAGAAAATTTTGCCCATTGTTAAGAATCAGCACTTGCTCTTGTGCACCCTTCTAATATGTAACGCCATGGCTATGGAGGTATGTTACTAACCGCGGGTCCAACTATGGATTCAGACCCTACAACGTCTAAATTTTGGATTCGTGAGAGTACCATTTTTCGAGCTGATTAATGTTTTATATTATTTTCATGAAACAGGCTCTTCCAATATTCCTTGATGCTTTACTTCCTGCATGGGGTGCTATATTAATATCAGTCACCCTCATACTAGCCTTTGGAGAGGTTATTTCTCATGAATTTATGTTGGTTTAATTATAAGATTGAGCGTTTAAATAACTACTAACAATTAAACTTCAATATTTTTGCCTCCCACAGATTATTCCTCAGTCCATATGTTCGCGCTATGGACTGAGCATTGGTGCAAGATTGGCACCATTGGTTCGTTTGCTCGTCATAGTTGTCTTCCCTTTATCTTACCCCATCAGTAAGGTATAGAGAAATAAAAGATTTTACAAGTTAATTTAACCTGTTGTAGCAAGTAACATGCCTTATTTTCTAAGTTATTTGATTCCATTTACTCCAATAGACAGTTGCTTTTAGTTTCTATTTCATATGACTATGTAAAACTTCCATTATACAGTCAATGTATGTAAAAAGTTGTTTATTTGTTCACTTGGTCTGATCAGTTGTTGGATTTACTCTTGGGGAAAGGGCACTCTGCACTTCTACGACGTGCGGAGCTGAAAACTTTGGTGAATATGCATGGTAATGAGGTTAGTATTTTGTACCTTAAAGACTAGACCAGCTCTGAATCACAAATTGGTTAGCAGTCTGAGACTTATCTAAGAAAAGTTATTTATCCAATGCTTTCGGTTCAATTATGTACGCATATAATAAGATCAATACTTCTAAATCCTGGATTCGCCTCTTGATTACAGGCAGGGAAAGGCGGGGAGTTGAGCCACGATGAAACAACCATAATTGCTGGAGCATTGGACCTGGCTCAGAAATCGGTTAAAGATGCAATGACTCCCATGTCCAGAGTTTTTTCCCTTGATCTTCATTCTAAACTTACCGAGTATACTACTAACTCCGCCAAATTTTGCCTAGCTAGCTTCAATTAGCACATCATGTTTATATGTATAATAATAACCCGAATAATGTTTGATGATTCTCAGTGAGATGATAAATCTGATAATAAGCAAAGGCCATAGTCGCGTACCTGTATACTCTGGTAGTCCAACAAATATTGTAGGCCTAATCTTGGTAAGTTTTTTTTTTTTCCCCAGAAACTTTACTAGTACTTCAGTTATCACTCTGCAACATTTTCATTGCATATTTAACTTTCTTCAATTTCTTTACCGTTTGTACAACCTCTAGGTGAAGAATTTGATAAAATATCGTCCTGAAGTTGAGGTACCAATCAAAGATCTCACTATAAGGAGTATACCAAAGTACGATACTATTTACTTCTTGCATTATTTGATACTCTTTTTCAAGCTGTTCCAATGTCAGGGGTTGATTTTGCTTAGACATGAGTCGTGACTTGTAAGAAAATACTCGAGCTGATCTCTCATATAGTCAATTAACTAATAGTTATTATCTCAGAAAGTCACTTGAGAATTCAACACCAAAATAGTTAAAATAAAAGTCAGTCCACAGTGAAACGGAAAGTTGACTTAATCTTTATTTGATCTCCTGCAGAGTCCCAGATTCATTACCATTATATGATCTTCTTAATCAGTTTGAGAAAGGGCACAGCCATATGGCTGTAGTGGTAAAGAGTAGAAGGATCACTAAGGAAACTGCGGAAAATGCCACTGCTAAACACGATATAATCAAGATAAATATCCTTCCGGCCAGTCCAATTCAACAGCTTCATGCATTTGAAAAGGGTACGTTATACATATTAGTACAACGAACTTAATTACTTATTTCATGTTGCAACATATCCAGTGTAGTCCGACAACTTCTGCAGGTAAAATTAATTAGTGAACTATTGGAACGATCTTTAATTTTAGGAGAAGAAGCAATTGGTATCATTACAATGGAAGATGTCCTTGAACAACTTCTGCAGGTAAAATTAAAAATCCATGTTTGTTACGTAAGTTTATTTTATGTTTTTTTCTTAACTGATACTCAATTACTGATTTGTCTCTCAATTTTTTCTCCTGGAAGGAACCAATATACGACGAGACAGATGACTATGTTGATGTTCATAACAAGTATGTTAGCAATATCTGTTTACATTTATCTTAATCAAGAATGTCATGATTACAGATTGAACAATACACATTTGCTATTTTTGTGTCCAGAATTAGGATCAACATTCCTCCATCGATGATATTTTCACCTAGACGATCTCCAGGAGCAGTGGCAACAGGAGCTACTAATTATAAACCAAAGTGGCAAAGTCCAATAGCGTCTCCAACACATTCAAGCGCTCATCAAAGTCCTATGTTACAGTCACCTGTTTCACCATACTTGCAGTCACCGTATATTGCCCCAAAACTATCCCCTGCACACTTAAATAGTACAAATTCTCCAAGCAGATTTTCACGCAGCTCTCCATCATCTAATGATCAGGTACCTGTAGTAGTTATCATCTAAGTGATCTGACACGGTGTAAAAGAATCTTTTTATATAATGTTACAAAAATCTCTAAAAGATTCATGAGTACCTTAACGTTAACGAAAATTTAAATCTGTGTCAGGTTTTTCCGAAATCTTATGAGAAGTTGGACAAACACGGAGTTTAGTACTTGAGGAGGATATTCAGGATGAATATAATTTAGAGATGCATGTAAGGAAGAAGAGGATATTTTATGCAACATCATGGATGATACCTTTTCAATTTCAAGTTTGCAAATATATTCTCTTTTAAACGCCTTTCAAAAACTGCATGCACAACATGATTGTTTATCGATGCAGTTGAATTTGTTAACATGGCTCAAGAAAAGCAGATTGAGATAACCAAACAATAAGTTTGTTTATGCTAAATTGATTATAAGTAGACGTGATTAAGATAATAGGAGATAAATAACAAAGAATTAATCCTATGGCAATATGAAAAGTAATGAATTAGATTTAGTGTCAACTCGTGCGCTTTCAATTAAAGAAAAACTACAAGTATTAATTTACCATTTAGACATAATATCTGATAGAATACCAGGTCAGTCATCTTTATTCTAGACATTGTAAATTTGCCCTTTCCTCGATTATGTTATTCGTTATAAACTGCCAAGAAAAGGTGATATCGAATTGAGCAAAACTAAATTTTAGGCCTCCATCAAAACTAGAGTTGTGGGAGCTATCAGAAAACAGTAAAAAATCTATATACAAGGTAAGCAAACACAGAGTATGGCTAATCTTTGGATTTCAACCCATTTTAATATCTCAAATTTCAACCCAAATCTCCTATTTGACACCCCTAATTTATACATTTATGTTTGTAGAAAAGTGAGAGAGGCGAGGGAGATTAGCGAGCGAGATCATGGAAAGTGACGAGCGAGATTTCTGGGCAAAGAGACGAATGACAATTGTTTGTTACGATTTAAAATTAAATGAAACTATGTTACAACATTTAATTTAAATTACTAATAATTTGGTATTTTATGCAATTTCCCTATAATTAATCATGAATAAATAATTTTTACAAAATTTGAGGGATATATTTGTAATTCACTTTTAATTTACGTAGCTTTTCACCATTGCACGTGTATCCGTTATAAGTTTCTTTATAAATAACGGAAAAAAAAAACGAAAAGGGGTTGGTTGGGTAGATTTAAAGTAGGGCTATTTGTGAAAAAAAATCAACTTCGGATTTTCTTGTGTAAAAAATTTTGTTATGTGAATCAAAGAAATGTATATTTGAATTCTTTAATTATATCGTGTAGGTCAGTCCAATCTTCATCTCATTCTTTCACAGAGTTGTCTTGTTCATAATCCAGGTAATATGTCTAATTTTCTTATGTTATTTTTTCTCTGTTCTAACTGGGTTCTTGAAGAAGAAAGGAAATAACTAGAAAAATGTAAACGAAATGATAAGTAATTGATTGGGTAGATTTAAAGTAGGGCTTATTTCATGTGAAATTTTTTTTACCAACTTTTGGTTTTATTCTGTCAAAATTTTTGTTACGTGAATCAAGAAATTCATGTTTCAATTGGTTATTTTCTCTGGTTCAGTCCAATTTTCATTTTCAAGTGGCATCAAGAAGTTCAATCTTCATCCCATTCTGTCACAGTAGTGTATAGTCCATAATCAAGTATATCTTCAAAATTTTTTTCCTGTTTTAACTGGGTGAAGAAGAAAGGCAAGGATTAGAAAAATGAAAAAAGGAAATAAATAAAAAGGGGTTGGTTGGGTAGATTTACAGAAATTAGGATATTTCAGGTGAAAAAGATACAGTCTCAAATTTACGTGGACAAAATATTAGACGGTGAATTGCATTCTTACAGGTTTTGAAATGAGTAAGGAAATATGTTTTTCAATTGGTGATGTGGTTCTACAAATCCTATCCAAGCTCTCTACCAAAGAGCTAATTCTACTGAAAGGTGTATCCAAGTTATGGAAATGTGTCATGTCTGAGCGTTAGTTCGTGAAAATACAGCTGAAAAGGGAGACTATTAGTGGATTTTTCTATCAAGGTCGGGGCCAGTGTGTTGAAGAACACTGTATAAGCTTTTTACCTGTTGGTCAATCTGAGACCCACAATAATGTTCTTGCTTTTCTGCCGGAGCCTACTAAGATTTGCAATTCCTGTTATGGACTACTTTTGAGCACTATGTGATGTCCCGCCACAATTCTAGCCAGATTTCACGTCTAAACGGGGAGGAGGAGCTAGAGTCTTGAAGAGGTTTTCAAGAAGGCTCTAGAACCTTCTAGTTTTGTGGAGAAGACTAGAGAACTTTGTAGAAGTCTTTAGCATATTCTAGACAATGTGGAATTCTCTAGTATATGGATTAAAGTGTAGTTAGTAGAAGGACTTGTATAGTAAATTTTATTTACACTAAGGCCCGTAGGATGTAGTATAAATAGGAGGGTCATTTCATTTGTAAATCACCCAACAATTCAACCAAGTAAAGAAGTAATACAAGGTTCCTTCTTCTAAAGTTCTCTTTGCCTTTTCTAAGTCTTTCTTTGCATTCTCTTAGCGTTCCGAATTTAAAGGCTTACTTGAGCTTACGAGATCGTGAAAGAATCGTGAGTAAGTTGTCAAGTGCCGCACGGAGTCTTAGCAAATACTCTAAGTCCGTGACAAAGTGGTATCAGAGCAGGTTGATCATAAGAGAATGATGAACGAAGGAGACGTTAACGGCGCTAGCACCACCAACGTCCGCATGGATGGAGGAAAGAAGAACCGGAAAGGGAAGAAGCACCAGAAGTGAAATGAAGAAATGCTGCCGGAAATCACACCTAGCGAGGCGCTAACATCCCATCCACCTTCGACTGTCGGAGCGAGTGACGAAGAAACGGGCGAGGATGTCGTCGACGTCACTGCCGGAGAAGACTGGGTCGCACGGGTAGAAGTGGATAGACAAGCCGTGGAGATCTTAGGCCGGCGCGTGAACGCGAGCGATAGTAAGTTCAAGACCCTTGAAGACTTCACCCTTGAGGAGAACGACAACATCCGGAAAGAGTTGGAGGCACGCTAACGGGCCGAGTTCGAGATGAAGGAGGCGATTACATCCTTGGAGTGTCGGCTCATGGATGCGCTCAGCATGATTGAGGCATTGAAGGCCGAAGTGAAAACACTCAAGGAACACCGAGAGGTTGGAGGATCCGCCGGCTTGACAGGGAAAGGGAGGCCAGAGTTGAGGCTCCCAAGCCACCTATGTTCAAAGGCGTCCGCGACGCACAAGAGGTGGAGAATTTCCTATGGCACTTGGAGAATTACTTCAAGTGTAATCGGGTGCGAAGTGACGAGAGTAAGATCGACACGGCTGTGTTGTATCTTTCGGAGATGGCCATGCTATGGTGGAGGCGTAAAGAGTCCGACATCAAGAAGGAGACATGCACCATGAACACGTGGGAGCAATTCCGCGAGGAGTTCAAGAAGGCGTTCTTCCCTAACAACGTCATCTATGAGGCAAAGTGCAAGTTTAAGGAGTTAAAACAAAAGGGCAGCATACGCGCGTATGTGCGGGAGTTCACCACCCTTACGCTTCAGATTCCTAACCTCACGGATGACGACATATTGTTCCACTTCATGGATGGGATGCAAAGTTGGGCCAGGACGAGTTCGAGCGGAGACAGGTCAGGACTATTGATAAAGCCATCACACAGGCCGAAGCTTTGATAAACTTCAGGCAGGAGAAGTCTTATAGTGCCAAAGAGGAGGACGAAGGAGGTAGTCATGATAATGGTGGGGGAGATCGTGGCAAAGGCGAGGAGCAACGACCACAACCCAAGAGGCGAGGCGAGGAGCAACGGCCTCACAGGCATGATACCTATAGGTCCAACGGCAAGAAGTATGGAGATCATGGCAACACGGTGAAGAAGACACAAGTTGCCAAGGGAGATGGTTGCTACATATGCGGTGGGCCGCATGTTTATGCAAAGTGCCCTGAACGGAAAGAGAAGGAAGCACATGAGGAAGATGAAGTCGAGGAGACTAAGCAGTTGGGCTTGATAAGTCTATGCGGAGCTATCACCAAGCAACCACCGAAGTCGCCGACGCAAGAGGAGCCGAGGCATGAGGAGCAGAAGCATGCGAAATAGGGACCTGCTAAGTCTGAGGCATGCGCTCAATATGTCGACATCACGATCAATGGAAAGCGTGCTCGTGTGTTGGTCGACACAGGTGCAGAGGCCAATCTCATGGCCAAGACGGCAGCAACGAGGTTGGGGTTGCATTACAGTCCAAGCAACGTCCAAATCAGAACGGTCAATGCACTACCAACTCCCGTGGATGGAGTTGCGCACGGAGTGAACATCACGATAGGCGATTGGCAACGGAAAACCAAATTCACTGTCGCTCCCTTAGATATCTTTGATATTATTCTTGGGCAGGAGTTCTTCCAGCAGTGCCATGCGGTGATCGATCCTTATCTCCAACAAATGGTGATCATGGAGAAAGGAGGAACAAGTATGGTTCCCATGGTGAAGGCACAAAAGACGGAGGGACAGGTTCGGCTGACGGCCATGAAGCTCGAAAGGGTCGACGAGAGGAAGAAGATAACATCGGCAGCAACCATTGCAAGTTCGGGAGAAGACAATGGGGCTGAGAAGTCCTTGCCACTGCGCACGAAGAAGGTTCCAAGAAGGAACGCTGCCGTGATGAACGAGAAGCCGCCGAGGCACTTGCCTCCTATGAAGGAGGAAGTTCGAAAGATCGGGTCGAGAGAGATCGGGCAACCAATGAGGAGGCTGCTCGAAGGAATTGATCGAGTGCGTGAATTGATGATCGCACGACAAAACTCGGACGCCGATACAGCCGCACTGCGACGCGGTCGTCGCATCAATAGGTGGGGGAGAGTGTGATGTCCCGCCACAATTCTAGCCAGATTTCACGTCCAAACGGGGGAGGAGGAGCTAGAGTTTTGAAGAGGTTTTCAAGAAGGCTCTAGAACCTTCTAGTTTTGTGGAGAAGACTAGAGAATTCCCTAGAATTCTCTAGAACACTTTAGAACTTTGTAGAAGTCTTTAGGATATTCTAGACAATGTGGAATTCTCTAGAATATGGACTAAAGTGTAGTTAGTAGAAGGAGTTGTATAGTAAATTTTATTTACACTAAGGCCCTTAGAATGTAGTATAAATAGGAGGGCCATTTCATTTGTAAATCATCCATCAATTCAACCAAGTAAAGAAGTAATACAAGGTTCCTTCTTCTAAAGTTCTCTTTGCCTTTTCTAAGTCTTTCTTTGCATTCTCTTAGTGTTCCGAATTTAAAGGCTTACTTGAGCTTACGAGATCGTGAAAGAATCGTGAGTAAGTTGTCAAGTGCCGCACGGAGTCTTAGCAAATACTCTAAGTCTGTGACAACTAGCTGCGACTTCTGCCCTGATCATTCTGTGTAAATCTGTAACCCACTGCATAGGAAGTGGAGAAAACTTCAGTGGCCAAATCCCTCCAGAGAAAGCTCCATAATATTAGCTTTTGATCCACTTAAAAACCCAATTGACACTATCACAAATTTTAAGGTTGTGTTAGTTAGCCAAAACGTGATTAGCACAGTGCCCTTTTCTGACGAATCGTATAGTTTTACAATTTCATCGACTAAAAAGGTTATCAAATGAATTGTAATTACAATTGAAATGATCGAAAAGGAAAGGGTGCAATATTTTTCTTTCGACTTCTATTCCTCAGAAACAGAAGTATGGAAGAGATCAATAGAAACTTGTCTCTGCAATCATAACTTGCGAAAGAAGGGTAGCATCTGTATAGAAGGAATTCTGTATTGGCTTACTAATGGAAACCAGATCATCATGTTTGATCCAGAAATTGAGAAGTCCTGGTTGATAATGGTACCATTGCCCACCACCCAAGTCACATCAAGACCAGAGATGTGCATGGGAGAAGCTGAAGGGAAGCTGCATTATGTCTTTATTTCTAAAAAAGGACTCCAAGTTTGGTCGCTGGTGGATTATGGCACGTCCAGCTGGGAGCTTGTTTTTACCAACACTTTAGAAGTGTTGGATACTGAATTATAAAAGCAAACATTTCTCCCATTTTAAGATCGGCGAGAAATTGGCATATGATTACATGACTGATTCTGCCGGGTGGGTTGAGACATTATCTTTCAAGGATAATATTTTACTGAAAAGAGTTGGAGGTGATCTCTTTTTGCATAAGTTCAAGACAAGGAAACTGAAACATTTCGAACGTCTTGATGCTCTTGGCAGAAAGCTGTTTTATCAGCTGCTGCTTGCGCATATACTATGAGCTTGATTCCACTTGGTGAGGCATAATAAGTAACTCTTTCTCCTTTTATTCCTTTAGTACGTAGGCCATGAATGATAGGTTTAGTGTTCTTTCTTAAATACGCTTGAGATATGCATCAGTAAAGCAATATTACAATGTATAATGTGGCAGTCCTTTGATGAATAAAGATCCTGAGTTACTACTGAACAGTCTCTTCTGTATTTCTTCCTTTTATATCAATCAAATACAACTCAGGCGCAGAATTAAGTTCCTAAGCAAATAGAGGAAGTTCCCAAAAAGAAAATAAGATAAATTCTAAATAAGTTAGGATTCCCTATTGTTCTTCTTAATATTAATTTCTTTCAATTAATAAACATTATCATGATGACTTCTTTAACCGTTATATCAAAATAAAATATTAAGAAAACCCATTTTACTACTACTTTTTTTTTACCAAATAAATCTGCAGGTGTTTTTTCCGCTGCTCTTTTATTTTTTATACCTTTTTATGCTCTTTAATTACAGATTTTCCTTTTTATTAAAAAACAGCCTAATGCAATTTATAATCTTTTTTGTTTTTCACTCAATATGATGGAAGATGTAAAAGTTTCACGGGTGTCTTATTTTAGTTTTTTCAATTATACTAACTGTTTTTTTTTAAATTATTATTACTTTACACAAATATTTAATATTAGACAAGTTTTAGGTGAAGATATACTTTGTATATTATTTTTGCTTCTACATTTCGACATATCTGATTAATATGCTATCCAATTTTAATATATGTTTCAGTCATATTTAATTGAGAGCATGCGAAAATTTGAAAGTGTGTTTAATGACTTTTTAAAATTTATTGTTATATTGAAAAATTGATAATGGGGTTTGTTCTTTATGATGAATTATAATGCTTCAACTATACTTAATATATAGTGTGTATATATATATATATAAAAGGGTATGATATACCCCTCAACTTTGTCATTTGGTGCTGATATACCCCTCGTTATAAAAGTGGCTCATATATGCCCTTACGTTATACAAACGGTTCACATATACCCCTGGCGTTACAAAATGGCTCACATATACCCTTCATTTAACGGAAGTTAAAAAATTAGTTTTAAATTTATATTTATTACTTCTAATTTTTTTTAAAAATTATTTAGGGGTATATATGATTATTCTATCAAAGTTCAAGGTATATTTTAATTTTTTTCATACATAAATTATTTTTTAACTTCTTTTATTATAATTATTTGAATTTCTTATTCTTATTTTTATTTTTTTTCTTCATTCGTTAGTTTAAAGAATAAAAAATTAAACTATTTTTTTGTGTGTATTGTAATTTAATTTCGTTTCCGAAGAAAAAAATTTGATCATCTACAATAAGTTTTATAAAAATATTAATGAAACATAAATAAATTTGATTATCAAAATAATAATTATAAATTAGTCATTGAAACAAAAAAAAAGTCAAAAAAAAATATGTTTGACGAGGATTAAATTTACTCATATGAGATTATATTTTTAGAAAAAATAATAAAAATTTAGATTAAAATTATTTTCCATTTCCGTTAGAGGAAAAGGGTATATGTGAGTCGTTTGTTTACGCATGAGTCATGACAAAATTGGGAACCTTTTCCCATAAAAAAATATCTTGAAAATGAAAAAAAAGATTTAGGCACAACCATTCATGTATTTGGATAAGACTACTACTACACTACTACTCATTTACAAACTCCATAAACAAAATTAATTAGCTCATATGGAAACTCTCATATGTCTTCAAATCCCAAATCTCTTCATTACAAACTCATTTCCATTGAATAAAAAACTCCCAATCCATTTTCATAAAAGAATAAACAGAACTCCAAACCTCCAAGGAACCACATGGAAATTGAATGCCGAAGCAAAAGGCTTCGGCAACGGAAAATCTGAAATTACAAAAAAAGGAAAGAGAAGGAATAATAACAACAATGACGATAGCGACGAGAAAATTCCGACGGAGATATGGGAAAGGATTATCGGAAGGATTCTGTTTTACGTCGGAGCTCCGTTGATCGGCGGTGTGATTTTGCTGCAGATTTTCGATTTAATAAAGCAGCAGAAACTGTTGGATCTGCCAATTTGGTTGCCGTTTTTGACGACGTTTATCACATTTGGGGCTTCAGCACTTGGAGCTGCTTATGGGACTTTGTCAGCCAGTTGGGATCCGGAGAAACAGGGGTCGTTTATTGGGCTAGAAGAAGCTCAGAAGAATTGGGTTGATATGTGGGCTGAAGATGGTGCTGATAAAGAAGAAGAAAATAGGTGGATTGATTAAGAAATGTAAACTAATGATTATTATTCGGCAACTTTCATATATACCAAATAAAAAAATTTATATTTGTATGCTATAACAAAGTTTGCATAATTGTGCTCCTTAGCAAACATAGAAAATGTATAAATCGCTATACATATACAGTTAAAGCAAATTGCATAAAACGAACTGTATAAAACAAGAAAGAGAAAAACACTTGGGCAGAGAACTATATAAAAACAAAATGTATAAAACGAATTGTATTATTATAAGTGTATAGAACAATTATATACAATTTGAATTTGTATAAAATGAGAAAGAGAGAAAGACAAAAGAGACTTGACAATGAATATACAATTGAATCGAATTGTATAAAACGAGAAAGAGAGAAATTAGATACAATTTGAAAATTGTATAAAACGAGAAAGAGAAAAGACAAAAGAAACTGGGCAGGGGAGTATTTTATTGTATAATTATAAGTGTATAGGACAAAAATATATGTACTTGCATGTTTATATACAATTTTCTCACGCTTTATACAAACAGAAACGAAATTTATACATTTCGCTTCTGTTTGTATAAGTGAGAAAGACGAGGGTGGCGAACAAGATTTGGGAGAGTGGCGAGCGAGATCCGAAAGAGGGGAGAGAGGGGAACAAAAATATATGTATTTATAGGGGTGGGCATAAACACCGGAAAACCGAAACACCGAACCGAACCGAATTTTTTTAGAATTTCGGTTTCGGTATTTCGGTTTTCGGTTCGGTATTCGGTTTAATTTTTTGTATTTTTTGGTATTTCGGTTCGGTTTTCGGTACATATTACTTTGGAATTCGGTATTTCGGTTTAAACCGAAATATTATGCTATAATTTACTAATTTATAAATTATATTATATTAATTAATAATTATTAATATTAAATAATTTTTTTAAAAAAAGGTAAAAACCCTAATACCCTACTTTGGCTCTTTCTCTTTTTACCAGATATTTTCTCCTTTCAATTCACTCCTCATCTTCTTCCTCTTATTTTCTCCTCTTCCTCTTCTACTCCAACCACTCTTCAGCTCCAACCACTCTTGTCTTCAGAAGCGCCGCCAGGCGCCAGGCGCCAACCGCCGTCCACAACAAGGGAAGCAGGCAAGCAGCAGCCAGCCGCAGCCAGCAGCACAGCAGCAACCAGCCGCCAGCAGCACAGCAGCAACCAGCCGCCAGCAGCACAGCAGCACAGCAGCAACCAGCCGCGACAGCAGCACAGCAGCAACCAGCCGCCAGCCGCGACAGCACTCAGCAGCAGCCAGCCGCCGGAGTTGAAAAATGAAACAAAAAAATTGAAAAAATTGTAAAGTTTAAAATTTTAAAAAGCCCACTAAACAGGCCCATTAAAAAACTGAAATAAAAAACCGAACCGAATTAATAAAAACCGAATTAACAAAAACCGAACCGAACCGAAAAATTTTGGTTCGGTATTCGGTACGCAATTTACAAAAACCGAAAATCGAAAAAACCGGAAAAAAAACCCGAACCGAACCGAAATACCGAATGCCCACCCCTATGTATTTATACAATTTTTTCTGCTTTATACAATTAGAAATAATTTTTATACACTTGTATTTGTACAAAAAGTGAGGAAGCAAGCGAGAGACTGGAGGAGAGTGGCGAGCGAGATATTTGAGAGAGAGAGAGGCGCCTGACAATTTTTCACAAATGTTTGCTATGGAGCACAATTAAATCAAACCCTAACTACTCCATTTATTTTAAATTATTAGTTTGCTATTATATATAATTTTACCTTCTTTAATTAAATATGTGTAATTTAATCCAAATCTTTTTTTGATCGGTGGTTGTTTATTGTATAAGTGGTTGACAAAAAATTAGGGATTGGGTATCATATAGTTGATTAAATTTAAAAATTTCTCCTCTAATAGATAATTAAGAGATCGTTTGATTTAAAAATAAGTTAGCCGATAAAGAACAATCTAAGATAGTTCGCTCGATTCATCAGTATTAGGCTACATAGTGTACTGAATTGGTTTCTGCCATTCAATTACTTTGATGCCGAGTCCAACTATTGTCTGGTATTATTTATTGGGAAATTTATCGAAATTTTACTAATTTAAGAATTCATTATTTACATATAATTTAATTTATAATATTATGAATTTTACTAAATTTTAATTTATTTAGATAGAGAAAATGGCCAAAAAGATCCTTGATCCAATTCTTCTTTATTGAAGAAAACAAGTCAATTATCGAAATCCTCTTTGACTTACAAATTAAAATTTCTTCAAATTTCTAAAGAACATTTTTAAAATTCTACTTTTCACTTTATCTTATTTAATTTTTACTTTATATTTAAAAAGTAAAATCATGAAAAAAAATTATTAATACTGAAAAGGAAAACACAAAAAAGTTATATTTTTCCGTATAGAGTTTCATCAAGAGACTATATGATTAAAGCTCGAAAAAAACTGATATATGGTAATATTTGAAGAGGAATTAATGAATTTTTTTTTAAAAAAATTATTTTGTTTGGATTTTGTGTCAGTGATCACATATTTTTAATTTTATTTTTGGTATATATGAAAGTGCAAGCTACAGATAACTTATGGGACTTTGTCAGCCAGTTGGGATCCGGAGAAACAGGGCTCCCTTTATTGGGCTGGAAGAAGCACAGCAGAATTGGATTGATATATAATATAGGAAAAATAACTTATATACACAATTTTTATACATACTATATTGTGGGTATATTTGGTATATATTAAGTATTGTACTTTAATAATTAGTACATTTAATAGTATATATATAGAATACTCACATTAAACAAATAAACATGTATAACCAAATAGAATATATGTGAGTATTCTATTATATTAAATAGTATATTTAATATACGTTATAAGCATTCTATTGTAATAGATAGTATACAGTGGTATATATGTTTATTTGGTTAATGTGAGTATTCTATAATTATATGCCACCGCCAAATATAATATGAAATTTCTGATGTTAATCAAATTATAGACCTTTGCAAACTTGTAAAAGCTATAGCCTACAATACAAACTAAAACTAAAATCAAATATTAAGCTAGCGTGCGATCTTAAATTTTAAAAATTTATCTCCAAATGTTTGTTTATACATTAGCCATAAGGTTGGTCAGATTTCAAAATCTCATCTTCAAATATATTTAAGTTATCGGAAACTCATCTATTTCAAGAATTTTCATTTATTTTAAAATAACAAAAAGTTATTTTTATGATTTCCCCCCAAATTAGTCACAAAAATTCAAAAACCACTCTAATTTATTTCATAGCCCAACCTAACTATTTCCAAAATAATTTTTTAATTTAAAAATAATTTTTTTTTCTATTTTCCCAATAAAACGTAGCTAAACACCTGTACTTGGAACAATTATTTTCCTCTTAATTTGTAAATTATTTTGTGCTCCAATCATGATAAATTTGAACGTGCAGGAATATCAGAAGTCCTAGCTCAATGTTAATTGTCATATATGCTAAAGCTATACCTACTAAAAATACGAAGAAAAACGGATCAGATTGCTTTTTTATTTTTCACATTTTTTTCATTTTTAATTATCTACGTGACATGTTAAAAACTTCAAAATCATTAACTGTTTTAATATATTTGATATATCATAAACTTAAAACACATAATTTAATATTTTTTCTTTTATTTTTTAATTTCATTAAAATAAAATAAGATAAATAAATTAAAACGGAGCGAATAAATATCAAAATACAGTCACGAGGAGAAACTCAGAAGTACATATTGTATTAGAGATATTTGTCATTTGCCTATAATTTGAGTCTGTTTTAGGGTCGGCAGAAGGTGTTGGCCGGTGGACATCGTCAAACAACACAGAGATTGCAAAACTTTGATTAGCGCTACGAACCCGTACGGCCGTACAAACTTTTAACCCACTTAGGCGTGCTTACTAAGAAATTGAAAAATAAATCGAAAATTAAATCAAACGGCAAAAGTTATGTTTTTTTTTATTCAATGACTTAGAATTCGTTTGGATTGACTTAAAAAAGTGTAGTTTTTAAGTTAAAAGTAAAAAGTCAAACTGAATTGATGTTTTTAATCAAAAAAATAAAAAGTAAGAGGAGATCTACTTTTGATTTTTGACTTATTTTAAGTCATTTTTTTATCTCGACACTTTTCTAACTTATTTTAAGTCAAAATTGATATATTTTAATTTATTCCAGAAATAAAAAACGGACTTTAAAGTACGTTTGACTAATTTTTAAGTCAAGTAATATACCCTCTTAATTAGGTTGCGTATCGGTCGGTTCGGTTCGGTTCGATTTTGAAGTTTATCGACTTGGCTTATTGGTTTCGGTTTGCAGAGATACTAAACCGTTATCGAATTATTAATATATTGACTTATCTGTTATTGGTTTATCGATTTTTTGATTGTTATTGGTTTAACTGTTAAGATTTGACACATAAATAAAAAAACATTGAAAATAACTTAGAAATAAAGTGATAAACCAAATGAACCATGTACATGAATTTACAAGTTACATCTTGCTCAAAAACAAACATTGTAACATTGTAAAATAAAATGTAGCTAAACACCTGTACTTGGAACAATTCTTTTCCCCTTAATTTGTAAATTATTTTGTGCTCCAATCATGATAAATTTGAACGTGCAGGAATATCAGAATTCCTACGTCAATGTTAATTGTCATATATGCTAATGCTCTATGAAGAAAAACGGATCGGATTGCTTTCTTTTTTTCCACATTTTTTTCATTTTTAATTATTTACATGACA
This sequence comes from Solanum chilense, assembly GCA_032847665.1. Taxonomy (NCBI): domain Eukaryota; kingdom Viridiplantae; phylum Streptophyta; class Magnoliopsida; order Solanales; family Solanaceae; genus Solanum; species Solanum chilense. The sequence goes on from CM064965.1 coordinate 3,428,000, forward strand.
CGTTAAAAACTTCAAAATCAATAACTGTTTTAATATATTTGATGTATCTTAAACTTAAAACATATAATTTAATATTTTTTCTTTTTCTTTTTTAATTTTATCAAAATAAAATAATATAAATAAATTGAGTCGGAGTGAGTAAATTTCAAAATACAGTCACGAGGAGAAAGTCAGAAGTACATAATTGTATTAGAGATATTTGTCATTTGCCTATAATTTGAGTCTGTTTTAGGGTCGGCAGAAGGTGTTGGCCGGTGGACATCGTCAAACAACACAGAGATTGCAAAACTTTGATTAGAGCTACGAATCCGTACGGCCGTACAAACCTTTAACCCACTTAGGCGTGATTACCAAAAAATTGAAAATTAAATCTTAAATCGAAAATCGAATCAAACATTAAAAATTATGTTTTTTTTTATTTAGTGACTTACAATCTGTTTGGATTAGATTGACTTAAAAAGGTGTAATTTTTAAGTAAAAAGTAAAAAGTCAAATTGATATGATGTTTACATTAAAAAAAATAAAAAGTAAGAGGAGACCTATTTTTGATTTTTGATTTATTTTAAGTCATTGTTTATCTTGTCAAACACTTTATAACTTATTTTAAGTCAAAATTGACATATTTTAATTCATTTCAGAAATAAAAAGCGGACTTTAAAGTACGTTTGACTAACTTTTAAGTCAATTACAATACCTTCTTAATTAGGTTGCGTAACGGTCGATTCGGTTCGATTTTGAAGTTTATCGACTTTGCTTATTGGTTTCGGTTTGCAGAGATACTAAATCGTTATCAAATTATTAATATATTGATTTATCGATTTTTGATTGTTATCGGTTTAATTGTTAAGATTTGACACACAAAGAAAAAACATTGAAAATAACTTAGAAATAAGGTGATAAACCAAATGAACCATGTACATGAGTTAATAAGTTACATCTTGCTTGCTCAAAAACAAACATTTTGACATTGTAGAATAACCAAGTGTTTGAAACAATCAGAAATAAAAGCAGAAAATCGAACAATAAATCAAAAGACTTTATATAAAAAATGATATAAATATAATTATTTAATTTACTATCAAATCATCGATTAATCTGTTAATTACATAATATATCAAAGAAAGTTATCACATGAGAGACAAATTAAATATGTTCATTGTTATAGTACTAAATATGTTATATACAATACTTAAAAACAATATATAATATATAGACAAATAGATAGATATATGACAAACGAAACTTTAAGGGTTCAATACAATTAAATCTGTACCAAATATTTACATTAACTTAAAAAAAATTATAAATTTCGGACCTCGTCTAAATAGGAATCCTAAAATGACTTTTTGTACATTTTATCCTATTTTAATACGATACGGAAGTCCGATAAAACGACTTTAATAATTCAACTAATTATTAGTCAATGTTTTTTTCTTATAATATTAATGATTTTAATATTTTTGCTTACCTCGTGCTGCCAAGCAAGAACTGTCGGTTAATTTTGTCACTAATCTTTAAACGATAATATCAAAGAACATTAGCACAAAGTATCAAAATTTGGCACACCAAACCAAAAGACAAGTGAACAATTTTTGACAGGACGACTTTTAATTTTGTTCATTTTTTTTTATATATAATTAATAACTATACGTCTTTTGTCATTATCAATTAAATTTTGTAATTATATCGTTTCGAATTGCTCTTATGCTGACATATTGAATTATGCAATGACCCCCCAATTATTTAATTTTGTTCTTCAGTTTCTCAAACAACTTGTTAGCAAGATTTTTCTCACAATTGATTGAGACTTTTCTTTTAAGGGGATTTTAACGTAACATTAGCTTTTTGTGGCCAGCAAAAGTTATACGTAGGAGAATATTATTATTTTTGATGCAGCAGATACTCACGGTACACGTAATAATTTTTTTCTAATGCCGCCTATAGAAGATATGATCCGGAGATCTATTTAATAGATAATTTTTAAATAAGTTCGGAGCTTAAATGTTATAAAATATTAATAAAATTTTTAAAATGTTATATGAGTTTTTATTTTAATTAAAACGGTAAAATCGCTGGAATGACAGTGTTTAGTTCGCTGGAAAAAGCAAAATCGCTGCTATAGCAGCGATCTGCAAAATTTGATTTTTAAGATTTTTTTTCTTTTTAAAGAAATGGCAGCGATTTTCAAAATAAATTTTTTTAATAAAACGCTGCCTAGGCAGCATTTTTCCTTAAAATTATTTTTTTAATTATTTATTTGATTTTTTTTTAAAAAAAAATTAAAAGCAAATTGCTGCAAGGACATTGATTTGTATCAAAAAAAAAATTGTTTATTTTTTTGTTTGTTAAAAAAATTATTTTAAAAATTGCTGCCTCAAACTTTGCAAATCGCTGCTATAATAGCATTTTGCCATTTTGATTAAAATAAAAATTTATATATCATTATAAAATTTTTGTTAACATTTTATACCCTTTAGGCTCCGGACTCATCTTTAAATACTTTGCAAAATATAGCGGTCTATGTCAATCCTAATTGTTTTTATCACCAATAATCGCATAGTTTTCATCTAAAATTGACCCTTTTTGTTCTTAATTAATTGTTGCATGGTATAAATCTAAAATGGCGTTTTCATCACCAATTTTACTTTCTTTTTTTTTATATATAAAGACAATAATTGCATGATTTTCATCTAATCCAACGTTCTATTCTCAAATAACAATATAACCATCTCTAAGCCAAGAAATATAGATGGTAATTCTATTTTAAAAAATGCTAAATACCTACATGCTAAAACTTGATGAGAAAATGATCTTTTATACACACTTAAATCTTAGTAAATAATATTTTTTTTACTCAACTCAACAAATATTTCTTTTATTTTATAATAAATATAATTTTAACATTATATTATAATTGTAATAATAGACTTGAAGCATATTTTCAAAGAGGCCAGTGAAGTTGACCTGTCGATAAAGGCCTACATATTTTTTGGAGCCTAATGTCCTATCTTGTTCCTCATTTTATTATTTCTGCTTTGAAAAAAAGACTTCAGAAACTTTTTTCAAACTTGTAATGATATTGTTGTATTTTTTTTTTTCAAAAAAAAATATTTATTACACAAAAGAAAACTTGCCATTACCATGGATAATCAATTTGGCATTGATGAAGCAGCACGTAAAAAATAATTGTGGGGGTACGTTTTTTTGTGGGTTTATATCATTTAACAAGTCCATTTCATTACACTTCTTAATGATAATTTGTCAAATTTGGCGGCTAATTAAATCATATTTGGCATAACTATAAAAATAAACTACTTTAGAAAAAATTTCACAAATCTAGAAAGAACTAATTGACTCTTATGTTTATAAAATTAATTCTTTATTTGGAAAGCATACATTGACCAACATTGAGCTAGAGTTAGACTTATTCCATGGAAACTTGAATTCCATAGCCAATTCAAATTATATTGTTTCTTCCCTCTTTGCTTCAAAATTACTCGTTTTTACCAAATTAATGATATCTTTTTAACTTCGATCTACTCTTTACTAAACGAATCAAATTTTTATTACGACATGTTATGATTTCTTTTTCATTACTACTAAGTTGATATGAAGTGCGTGTCCAACATATTACATATATTGATCTGATCAGTCTATAACTCAAAATAGATAACCTTTAAATCAACGTTTAAATATATATATATATATAAAGAGATGTTATAATAAACAGTTTAATCGAACAAAAATGTGATCATGGGTAAAAAGAAAACATAAATTTGTACAAAGCTATTTTTTTGTTCTTAAAAAGTCACAAAACTCGCAGGGAATATATATTAGACTAACAGTAATAACATGATATGAATCAAATTCATCGCATATCCAACATACGTATATTGATCTGATCAGTCTATAACTCAAATTAAATGACCGTCAAATCAACATTCAAATATATACATCAATAAAGAGATGATATAATAAACAGTTTAATCGAACAAAAATGTGATCATGGGTAAAAAGACAACATGTATTTGTACAAAGCTATTTTTTTTGTTCTTAAAAAGTCACAAAACTCGCAGGAAATACATATTAGAGTAACAGTGATAACATGATAATGAATCAAATTCATCATGAATATCCAGTTCAACAGATGACACAAGAATTTGGATCTTCTTCAACGCTTCGTTGGTGATAATAAGCAGGAACAGGGGTTTGATAATGTTGATAAGGATGCTGATTATAGTGATAAAATATAGGAGCTGGAAAAGCTTTCATTACTGGAAGAGCTTCTTCTTTCGTCTTATCGGCTCCTCCTCCTCCTCCCTTTTTATCATCCCCTTTTTTAGCCCCATCATCTTTTTTGCCGTCATCCTTTTTAGCCCCTTCATCTTTTTTAGCACCGTCGTCCTTCTTTTTCTCAGGCTCTTTTGCTGGTCCAACTGAGACGATATCAGTGTGACAGAGCTTCCTCAATTTTGAAACTAGTGAAACTGGATCTATGTTCCCTGTTATTGTCAATTTCTTCTCTTTTGAATCTATTGAAATTGATTCCACTCCTACAACAAAATTCACACCACAAAACCATCAAAATTCAGTATCTTAACTTTTGGGGAATTCATCCCGTTTCAATTTTTCAACAGCCATCGAAATTGAGTAATTATAAAAAGAATAGCTTAATTCAACAATACCTTCAAGACCAGACACTTTCTTCATGGCTTTTTGTTTGATTTTCTCGTCGAAATACTCCAATTTCAGAATTACTTTCTGTAAAATAACGTTTCGAGTTTAAATTTTAGTATTTCCTTTGAAAATCAGAATCCACGAATAGCGTGAAAAATTGAAACAGAGAGAAAAACTAACCTTCATCTTTTAATATGCTGATAATTAGAGATCTGCTTTTGCTGGTGTATCTTAGAGAGTATCAGATAAAGAACTGCTTTCTTACTTTTTGTAAGATTATTATTATTCCGTCTCTAAATAGAAGAGAATATTCAAAGGAATGAAAGACAAATAGAAGAAAGAGATAAGAGAAATGAGAAACTTGTTGAAGTGTAATGAATAATGAGCTTATTTAGTTGTATTTATATGAGTGATATTTTCTTTTATTAGTTTGAGTGGTCATGTGAGGAAGAAGCAACGTAACTCATAAAAGTCAAGTGACATTAGAGAAATGAAGAAAAGTAGACTTATTGGTCAATATGTTTTAAGTCATCAAATGTGGCTGCCAGCTTCTTTTACTTTTACCGTTTCACCAAAGAAAATTATTAAACGCATAGTATATTGAATGTGATTTTTATCTTAGTTTCAAATTATATTTATGTTTTTTAATTTTATATGTGTATAAATATATTTTTAAATTTGTATAAAATTGAATAAATAGATATACATGTCATTTTTTATTTCACGTGATATGCTACATATATTTTGTCATGTATTATGACTCATGTGTTTATTTATTTAAAAGTTGGATAGTTAAAGTGTATTATGTCATTATTAAAATATCTACATATTCCACTGCGAAAGCGATGCAGAAGAAACTAGAATGTAAATTAAAAAAATATTGATTTGGCCAAACTCGTAAACTATATATTAGCTCCACCCATGGACGTGAATAAACAATAAACGGATCGATCCCATATGTTCATTTTCTCCTTTAATTTTTGAAATAAAATATTTTTCTTCTTGAAATATATAGTTCAATGTTGTTTTTTTATCGTCGTCTGAATAACACTATATACTTCAATTTAAAATATTTCAGGATGGTTTGTACTATCAATCAATTAGAGTTGTAGAGGTTTTAGTAATATTGGTTACAATTATTTTATCTTTTTTGCTCACATAAAATTATGCTTCTAACATATAGATTTTTGAATTACAAATCAAAGTCATACTATGAATGTTAACTTACTCAGTTACTCTTTAACAACTATCAAATATGACGTTGTATAACTCATACAAAAACTAAAACATGAATAAGTTGCATCCTTACTAACATGGCCAAAAGAATATGCACATTATTAGTAACATTAAAATAGAGGGAAGTTTGTTGAGAAAGCAGAGTGGTGCACATTTATACGTAGAGCTGTCAATATGGGCTAGCCCACCTCATTCGGACTAATCTATACAGGTTTTGATATTTTATGGATCAGGCCGGGTTAGCTCGTTTTTTGTGTGGGCCAGAAAATGATTAGATCAGACCGACCCAACAAGCCTAACCTATATTAACGACTCTATTTATACGCTTGAAAATTCTTATGCGTAGAACACTAAAAAAACAACAATTTGACAGTATTTGGCATGTACCTAAAAGTAAAGGATGATATTCAATTTGTAATGGAGAAGCAACATTTCATGTCCTTTGGTCAATTGTCACACACCAACTTCTTTAACTTTTTTTGTCATCTCTATCCTTGTTTTCATTTTCTAACATGTATACATTTTCCTAATGAGCTAGTTTGGTGGGACTTACTAATATAAAAATTCATGTTTTATAATATGAATTTCTTAGTGGAAAAAAGATTCTATATTTCTAATATAAACTAGTCTGTTATATGGTATTTAAAAGTCCCATAGTATTAGCAAAGAATGACTAAATTGAACACAAATTAAAATAACGAGATGTTTTGAATATTATATAGGACTTCACATAGGCATTCGCTAGTGCGAGATTGGATTTTTTTTCCTAACACTATTTTTCATTGGAACTTCTGTCTGAAAAATATTAGGTAGCTATTTTCACGAATATTTTAAGATTTCATGAGAAAAGTAAAATGTTGAGCGGCTATTTTCAGTATTTGAATGGAAATTTATTTTTCGTTGTGCAATTCGCGGTGAAAGTATGATTTGATTCGGGTAAATCTGTTAACTGCAACCAGCTTGAAAGTGTGGTTTGATTCAAGTAAACTAGAGGTGTTAAAAATGAACCCAAACATATGTAACCCGTTCAACTTGTCCAAAATTTAAGAGTTGAGCTCAATATAATTTGAATTGAGTTTAATCTCAACCCATTCAAGTCTAATCATTTTAAGAAAATCCTCAATTGAGCTCAATTTAATCTTCAATTTCAACCATTTTTTAAATTTTTACTAAGATATGTTTCAATATCACACGTATAAATTATTATCTATTTAACATTTTTATGATTTGTCTATCCATTTATTATTATTTTTTTAAAAAAAAATCTTTGAGCGGAAATTCGAATTATGATTATAAAAGTTAAATATCATTAAATTGATATTATTGAGATTAATCGGATCGAATTGGCCAGGTCAAGACCCAACTCATTTTTTCGCCTATTTGAACCCAATCCATTTGAGCCCAAAGTAAACATGGACGGATCAAGACGCAATTCAATTTCTATCCCAACTCATTTTAATATCCCCAATTTCAACTCAACTCGCCTATTTGACGTCCGTAAAATAAATCATATGATGATCTTTGCAGACATTTCACATCTTTGTGTCCGACTGAGTTGTATAACTCTCTGAAACTGATTCAACCACAGGATATAGAACAACGGCGGATCAAGGATCTGTAGGATATTACTATATAGCAGCCATGGATTTAGCTTAATAACAAGTACTTATATATGCGTTGTTGTTTTCACCTGTGCAGTTTGTCCATACTGTAAAAAACAAACAGAGATGAGAATTGTGATGCTGAAAATAGAAGAAAGAAAGGAGTCAGTGATATTCTATTTCCATCAAGGTTATTTTAGTATCCTTAATTAGATTATAATCTAAAGAGTATCTGATTATCTAACCATTAGTTTGTTTAAAAGACAAAGAACTTGTTAATTGCATTGCAGAAATCGTTCAACTCTAGTATGTTTACATATACTGGTAACTGGTATGAATCAAGATATTGATATCCAGAGATAAGAACTGAAGTTTGATTTATTATACATCCTGATGAATGTTGTGTTATCCTATAGTCAGTTACTTTTGCTACTAAAAAACAAGTGCCTGCAAGCTGCCTTTCTGTCCAAACCTAATGAGGGTGTTATCTACAAACTTCAGCAGGAGGTGAGATCTGTGCAATTATTGTCAGCAAGCAATTGCGCACTCCATCAAAATGATCATATCTACTACATACTAATATTCTACGGCGCATTCTTTGCTGCAGAGACTGGAAGTTGGATAGCTGCAATTGAGTTCCGGTTATACATCAGCAGCATCTGGATAATTTGCAGTATGATAAGGACCTTAAAATCTTTGTCTTCAGATGAATCTAGCAGATGGAAATAAGAAAAACAAAAGAATAGGCATGCTAACGTATTGGCAATTGCTTATAGCATTATGATTTGAGGCTGAAGCTGTTTTGAACATCTTCATCCAGCATGAAACTAAAATAAAGACATTACAGTTGATACAGTTGAAACTTATTGAGAAGATGGTCTTATGCTTTACATGGTGCTAACATAAATGTTTCATCTTCTTCTTCATCATAACATGTGCTACATAGCAATGACTGATCTTGAAAAGAAATTCAGAGACTGCTAAATGTAACATGGATTAGAAGCAGTACTAATCATATGTCATAATACGCTAGATATGTAACTACGTATATACACCATATAGAAGATACATATTAACCGCTTAAACAGAGTTATATAGTTGAAATGTTCTTGGTACTTTTCAGTTAAACATTTAACTTTCCTAATACAAAAGAAAATGGGAAAAGTAGCTGAGATAAGTATGGAAGGCAAAACCTGAAGTCACTGCCCAGATGATCAAGTTATCATAGCCTTTTGAATTTCGAAAGGAGTCCCAAACAGTTGGGAATTGGGAGAAAGAGACTACTAGAGTAGGGCATTTGAACTTTCTTCTAACCGAAATTTGGAAACATTGCAATGATGAAGAGAAATTGAGTAATTATTCAAACTTTTTTCCCGCTCGTTGGGTTTGGGTGGTGGAATCAATTCCCATAGAATGACATATTTTAAACAATCCAGATAAAAGGAAAAGATGTTTGCATGCAGTATCAAGGATGGAGAATGACCAAATAAATACAAGTTCCTGTCTTTCTCCTATGACAGGGTCTTATGTATAATTTGGAGGTAAGGTCGGAAAAGGTACCTCACTTCATATTCGAAATCCAAATCCGGGGTAGTGTAATTGTTGATGATAAGTCTCAGGTAATTTTTGCATGTCATCCCATTGTTGTACAACATCATAAACGACATGCTCAATAGGATCTGCTTGTGATTCACGTAGCAATTCCATTTGCTGAAGAGAATTATCTGGCTGATACAACATTGGATACCGTTCAAGATGTTCATATTTCTTTTCCATGGCAGGTGCGGTTTTCATGGAAGACTCGTGATGAGTTTTAGACCAAGGGTAAAAATATATTGCAGGAGGGTAATAATGACCAAGTTTTTCTTCTCTTATATTCTTGAAATGACTGCAAGTAAAATAAAGATCCAATGGATGAAAAGTTGGAATTTCTGGATTAACATGGATACACGGGGTCTTAGAAGAGATCTGACGGGGATATGGTTTCCGGTGGGTTGCAGAGCTTGAAACTTTCCAACCAGGTAGAAAGGATTTTTCATAACAATGAGCAACTTCTGGGTGTCCAGTACAGTCAGAAGTGAAATTAGGCTTCAATCTATCAGTTCTACCAACAGAAGTTACCTCTGAGCAATGGTCTGAGAGGGACAAAAGATGGTCAACAGAAATCAAACTGTCCTCATCAGGCAAATTGATTTCATCTTCCACAAAATCTAAATCAATAGAAGTGTCCACATTAGCGATTTTGGGATCTTTTGGCTCTTCCTGATAATTGAGCAAATCCAATTCATCTTCATCCTGTATATGCAGTGGAACTTCAGATTCAGTTATGTTAACTGTATCAGCTGAGTAACTGTCCCTAGATTCTTGCTCCAAATGAATAACATCCAATATTTCAGTCCAAAAATCATCAAAAGGACATTCACTCTCCTCGATCTCATCCAACTCAAGCTCACAATCAAAGATAGAATCTGCAATGCCTTCACCATATGTCCCAAAAGCTCCACAATCGCTGAGAACTGATGCTAAGAAGAATTCATTGGGCTGTAATTCTTTGGTTTTAGATATCCTCTCATACAAATTTTCCTGTGAAGGAAAGAATGCTTCTCCTAAGAGCAACTCATTATTGATTTCAGTTTCAAAATCTTCCTTGGACTCCCAATTCAATTTAAGATTTTCATGCCTTTCTGCTGCTAAAATGTTGGCTGTATGAATATCATTCTCCATTCTACCAGTACATGGCCCCTTCAAGCATCTTGTTTCAATGCCAGGAAAGTCAGTATGTTGCAGTGATACTTCCTTCTGCAAAGAAGATGAAACAGGACAAACTTGCATCACTATAATTGCAGTTGTGAGTTAGGATGTATCATGCTTATCTAACTGAATGAAAATGGACTCTACAGCCACATTTCATTTGTTTTCTCAACCTTCCTACCCCTCCCTCGTTGACTTAACGAAATGTCATCTAAATGTCAAAGCAAACTATAAAATGTGATACTTGCAAGGAAAATAAACTTTCAAATCTAGGAAATGTCCCTAACACCACTTACAAGACAAAGCTGATAATTTATCACAAACCTACTAAGAAAAGAGGGAAAAGGGGATAACAAAACGAATATTGGGACTTAAGTATCTCTTAGTAATCAACATCTAAGCATGTCCACAACTTACCTCTAGTGACTCTCCAAATTGTCTTGTTTCAAATTCTTCCAGATTAATAATCGCAATTGCTGCTTTAGGTTCAGAATCAAGAAGTTGTTCTTGCTGAGTAGTGATGGCACCATTGATAGAACCATGTGTTTTGCAATGTGACTTCTCGTCATCCACAAACTTGATGACAGATTTTTGGGCTTCAGATAAGTTTGCAATCTGCTTTCTCCAATGAGTACTTCTATTCCCAAGTACATCATCTTGAAAAGTATCATTTTTTGATTGTACATCCTCTTGAACAGTACAGGCCGTGCTAGTCAGAGACTTTGTTCCTTTAGATGAATGGCTAGCATATGAATTGGAACCGCCAACCTGCATAATAACCAGTCTTAATCTATAAAAGTTAAATGCTCTTCATGGAACACGTACAAAAAGATCAAGCTTATGTAGGTCACATACAAGTGAGTTATTCTTTTGCTCAAGAGGCGTACTAGAACATTACAAGTGAGTTATTCTTTTGCTCAAGAGACGTACTAGAACATTATAGTGTTAGAGGAGCCATAATCATGACCAATTTTGAGTGCATAATAACCAGACCTTGTAATACTGTGGTGGACGATAAGGGTTCTTGCTCTTACTAAGAAATGATCCCAAAATCCCAGAACAATCATTCTGCGCCCTGGAATCTGCATTACACATATTATCAGAACAGGGCTATGAGCACTACTTTCTTAGCTACGTATTAGTTAAATAGTGAACCATCTGTGACTGAGCCTTATAAATGTATGCAACATCAACACGTAGAAAAATGAAGTGTGCTATTGAAGCATTGATTTAGCCAAGTGAAATTGATCCACCAGAACATAGAAATCTATTACAATTGTTTCCTGTACATAAAAACTCTGTTTCTTGAAAGAAGCTTGATAATACAGTTCAAGTGCTCTGTGCATAAAGATTTTACACTTAAGCCTGTTCCTTACATGGTTCACAAAGTGAAAATGTGATATCAAGGATTGAGTTTAATTGATCATAAAGAAAAAGAACAAATTCGATGCATGCACTGACTATACCTGAATCACAGCATCCCTGTGAAACTTGTTTTCCCAATCTCCCACAGCATAATCGAGAATCGGCAACCAAATCACATCTAAGAACAGGTGATGAGCCAGTGTAATAATTGTTTGAAGTATATGGGGGTAGGATTGTAGATGTTTGTTGCATTCCCAGCTTACACTCAGATAAACCATCAAGTTCGCTGTTTCAAAAGCAATTATAAGAACACAGAACCACCACGTCACGAGAAACAAATAAGAAAATTTTTAACCTATCAGTGTCGTGCGTCCACCAGTCAACGTTGGCTTTGAATATAATATTTCTGTTTTCATTTCATTTTCTTCTTTTTCGTATCATTTTCTTCTTTTTCGTATGGTAGGAAACTGAGTTGTTATCAGCTAATAAATGTAAGACAATAACGACATTAAAATTCTAAGACGTACATGGAAATACACAGATTAAGTTCATGGTGGCCAGACAATTAAATTCAAGTGAAATTTCTTCTTTTATCAGCAATAAGTGGCAGTTCAGCACTTTTTCTCGCAGCTAAATCATGATGAACTAAAATGAGACCAATAATGCAATGTCAACAGCAGAAATCTAAGCAAACAACAAAAAGTTGTGAATCATCACTCACCATAAAATGGATGGATCAAAATCTTTGGGCAAGTCTTCACAAATTTGCAGGTTAGACAATGATAACATGAATGTTTTACTGTACGTAAGCCTTGAATATCTGCATATAAAGCGTGATGAGATAAAGCAATTAAGAATGCAATGTCAAAAACAGAGACCTAATCAAGCAACTGAAAGTTATGATTTATCACTAATCATTACCGTAAAACTGATGGATCAAAATCTTTGGGTAAGTCTTCACAAATTTGCAGGTTAGACAATGATAACATGAATTCCTTAGTGTACGTAAGCCTTGAGTCTCTGCAGATAAAGCATGATCAATTGATGATATAAAGCAATCAATAATGTATTGTCAAAAATAAAGATCTAATCAAGCAACTGAAAGCTGCTACTTATCACTCACTGTAAAGCTGATGGATCAAAATCTTCGGGCAAGGCTTTACAAATATGCAGGTTAGACAATGATAACATGAATGCTTTAGTATAAGTAAGCCTCAAATCACTGCAGCACAAGAATTATAACAGAAATTCATGTCAACAGATGCTAATTGATTAATCGCTAGTATATATAGCTAGTTTCCGTTAAATAAACGCAATAACTCAAAAAAGTACTAAATATCACTTTAAGATCTCTGCAGTAGTTCTGGTTTCCTCCGATTCCAACTGCTCTTCCGAGCTGCATTGTTCAACTTCCACACTCATCCCAAAGTCACAGCACAAATTTTCACAGTCCGTACAAGTTCCTGCAAGCTTATGCAGTTCCCGCATATAACTTTCCACTACGTTCATCTTCGATGCGTCAAAATCCACACTCGCAACCAAAATCAACTCTTTGAGATAACAAGCTTTTGTATCGTCAACGTTGATGTATATGTTCTGTAAAACCCTAGCTACCACACCTGTGCAGAACGAGGAAACTAGAAAACTCGATTTCCAAAGTCCAAACGAAACTCCATGGAAATGCGCAGAGACGATTACCTGTTTACATTCTTTTGCAGTGACGAAGATGAGAGAGCTTTACAAATGGCTGGAAAACGTGTACTTTTTTCATACTAAAAGCGGAAAGAAGATTGTAGAACAAGAAATAAAAGCATGACTCTCCAAGAGTAGCAGAGGTGAGAGGTATCTGTCTTTATAGTAACAGACTAACCAGAGGTACTTTTGCTTCTCCACCAACGTACTGAGGTATAGGCGGGGTTAGAACAGTCTTTACACTAGAGACATATTTTGAACAACATTTATTTTATTTTAGAAAATTTTCAAAAACTTGCCGATAATTAATTTCATTTTCAGTATACAGTCTCAGGCCTGTTTCCAATGGCAAAATAGAGTTCTATCGTGTTGTGTTAATGAAAAATTTTTCTTTAAAAAGTTCGAAAAACTGACACAAGGCAGAAAAAAACTCTAATAGAAGCAAGTTACAGGTCGTTGCAATTATTTCTTGCCACAGCCGATTTTTTTTTAAAAAAAAAGACGAAACAAATGAGTAATAAGAATAAGAAAAGAGACCCCGAGAAGGTGATCTCCTGTCTTATAACACCTATCATAATGTCAAAATTACTTTTTTTTTTCTTTAATGAAAATGAAACTAGACTTTTCTCTCTTTCTTTTTTTTTCACTCTCTTTAGTTGAAATGATTAGTGCTTCAATTTTTGGTATTTACAACTTTTCTGGAAAATATTAGAACTCATAATAATTTTCATTTAAACGATTTATATGGTGAGAATAGCCAATTGTGTTATGTGTTGTACATGGTTTTTGAATATATTTTTTCTTGAGCGGTATCTCATACATTCATTCTTTCAATGCTTTTATCATTTAAATCGGTGGAGTAAAATAAAATGGATGAAATAATTTCTGTAAATTACATGATAATTTTGGATTTCAAAATTAAGTTCGTTATTTTTTTGATTCGACAATATAAATATATATCATTTATTACACAGCTGATATACACCCCTTTTTCACTCAAATGCCTCTGTATTTGGTCCCTTTGGGCAATCATTTTATGCTACAAAGATGGATAAGAGGACGGAATCAGCTAAGAACAATCCATACTATGTTACGATTGACTGCAGGAACTTCTCCTCTACCCAACTCCCCAACTAATACAGTTTGTTAATCCAACGTTATGTTTCCCTAGTATTTTTTGAAGACTAACAGTTGGATTATGTATACTGGAAAAGAATAGAACCGAATGAGAATAGCTAGAACCAATGTGACCAAAATAGAACTTTATAACATTTCGGTTAACTGATGGACATATTCTCTTTAACACTTGGACAGGACACAAAAACACATTAATTACACGACAGAATAACCCATCCGAACCACTAGCCAAAAAAAAACCTATACTAGACACAAGATGAGAAAAGAAGCAACACGCTCAAATTGTATTCACGCATCTCAAAAGTCTCAATTGATTTCAATGATTAGTCCACTTCTTCCATCTTGCTTTCCTCACCAATTTCCTCGAGTGCCGGCATGTCGGCATCTTCACCAGTTCCTTCTTCTTCCTCTTCTATGCTAAGACCCAACTTTAACATCCTGTGAATTCTTGCGGCAAAGGTATTGGGATCATCAAGGCTAAAACCAGATGTTAGTAGAGCTGTCTCAAAGAGCAACAACACGAGATCCTTCACTGATTTGTCATTTTGGTCTGCCTCAGCTCTCTTCCTCAATTCCTCCATGATTCCATTATCAGGATTAATTTCCATTGTCTTCTTGCTGGACATGTATGAACTCATGCTGGTATCCCTCAAAGCCTGAGCCTTCATGATCCTCTCCATGTTGGCTGTCCAACCGTATTCACCAGTCACCAAGCAACATGGAGAATCAACAATCCTATCAGAAACAACCACCTTTTCAACCTTGTCACCAAGAATATCTTTAATTATCTTGCAGAGATTCTCAAAAGACTTCTTCTTCTCCTCCTTTTTCTTCTTCTCTTCTTCACTGTCATCATCAAGCTTCAATCCCTCCTTGGTGGCAGAGACCAGTTTCTTACCATCATATTCTTTCAGCTGTCCCACAGCGTATTCATCAATAGCATCAACCATATAGAGCACTTCATATCCTTTTTTCTTGAGACGCTCCAAGAACGGAGAGTTCTCAACTGCCTTCTTGCTCTCTCCAGTAATATAGTAGATGTCTTTCTGGCCCTCCTTCATCCTAGTAACATAATCCTTCAGGCTGGTCAGCTCATCACCGCTCTTGGTAGAGTGGTAACGAAGGAGGTCAGCCAACTTGGCTCGGTTCTGGCTGTCTTCGTGAATGCCCAACTTCAAGTTCTTTGAGAATGCCTCATAGAACTTGTTATAGTCCTCCTTGTTCTCAGCAATCTCATTGAACATCTCAATACATTTCTTCACCAGGTTCTTCCTAATCACCTTGAGAATCTTGTTCTGCTGCAGCATCTCACGAGAGATGTTGAGAGGCAAATCATCGGAGTCCACAACACCTTTCACAAACCCAAGGTACTCAGGCATAAGTTCCTCACAGTTATCCATAATGAATACCCTCCTGACATAGAGCTTGATGTTGTTCATCTTTTTCCGGCTGTCAAAAAGATCAAATGGAGCTCTCTTGGGCACAAAGAGGATCGCCTTGAACTCAAGCTGCCCCTCAACAGAGAAGTGTTTGACAGCAAGGTGATCCTCCCAATCATTGGTCAAACTCTTGTAGAAGGAGGCGTATTCCTCCTTTGTTATATCCTCCGGTTTGTGCAACCAGATAGGTTTCTGCTTGTTAATGAGCTGCCACTCGTGAGAAACCTCCTTGATCTTCTTCTTCTTGCCTTTCTCCTTCTCTTTGTCCTCATCAACCTCCTCAACCGCACCCTCTTCGTCTTTCTTGGGCTCATCATCCTCATCACCACTGATCTCTTTCTCAGTAGTTTTCTCTGTCCAAAGGTAAATAGGGTAGCTAATGAATTCAGAGTGCTTCTTTACGAGGTCCTTGATTCTTCTTTCTTCCAAGTACTCCAGCTGCATAGTATTAACCCAAAATTAATAACAATCATCTCTGAGTCAGGTCTAATGAAATTATGTACAATCATGTAGGAAATATTGCTGCTTACCTGGTCCTCCTTGAGGAAGAGAGTTATTTTAGTTCCTCTGCCTAATTGCTCTCCACTGACATCCCTTGTAACAGTGAATGAACCACCGGCTTGTGATTCCCAGACGTACTGCTCATCATCATTGTGCTTGGTGGTCACAATAACCTTCTCCGCTACGAGGTAAGCAGAATAGAAACCAACACCAAATTGACCAATCATGCTCACATCAGCACCAGCCTGCAAGGCTTCCATAAATTCTTTGGTGCCGGACCTTGCAATTGTACCCAGATTGTTCACCAAATCTATTCGGAACCACAAACAGAGACATCAGTACCGTTATCCCAACTGAATCTAAAGACCAAAAACACCTCCTCCTAAAAATATTCACCATTAGTACCAAACCGTTCACAGTCCTACTCTAAAGGATCAGATTAAGTCTCTGTGAAATTAAAATTTCTAGCAGGATCGACAGGAGAATAATTAATTCTAAATGCAGAACATATTACATTATTTCGAAATCCAAAACATATCGCAAAATCCATAGCTGGTCGCTAATCATTGAGAAGATTGGATATCACAATTCACAGGGACCAAACGGAGAGCTTAAATATGTAATTATCACTAAAAGGAAAACCGATATGTTCAGCCGAAGCTAAATTTCATCCGTGCATTATTTATTTCAGATAAAACACAAACAACGCATGCAGAAAAAAAACGTCCATCGCCAAAATACAAGTGCGCAAAACTTGGCTCTCACAATTTTCTATGTAAAATAAACAAAGCATTTATGCAAATAACAGAAAAGGAAAAGTAGAACAAATGCGATTACCTGCTTTGGTCATGCCGACACCGCTATCAATAATGGAGAGCGTCTTGTTCGCCTTATCAGGAACAAGGCGAATGAAGAGCTCAGGTTGAGCATCGAGCTTGCTCTTGTCCGTCAAACTCTCGAATCTGATCTTATCCAATGCATCAGAAGAATTGCTAATAAGTTCCCGAAGGAAAATCTCCTTGTTGCTATAGAAAGTGTTGATGATCAAGCTCAATAACTGGTTGATCTCAGCTTGGAAAGCGAAGGTCTCTGCCTCAGCCATTTGAACATCTGCCATTAGAGAAGAAGTTTTAAAAATGTAAGTCGTTACTTGCAGAAAGCAATGGAGAATGAAAGCCGATTATGAATGCACTTTTGGTTGATATTTTCGTGAGGAAAGGGAAGGAGGAGGGGTCATTTATATATGAGTGTAGAAGATTTCTAGGCTCTTCTAGCTTGGAGAGAGGTGACGACTGTGCTTCTGGATTTTTTTTATTTTTTTTATCTTCTGGAATATTCTGCGTCCCTCTACACATATTTCTTACTTCTACTCGTCTCTTCTGGTACAATCCGACCCGACTCCGTTTTTTAATGCCTTCTCATTTAGTTTGGAGATAAATTTAGATTTTAATTTTTGTGATATTTGATAAAAACATTTAATTTTGATTAATTTAATATATATTTAAAATTATTTTTTAGCTATTGAAAATGTCATAATTATCGATTGTTTCACTACTTAGTACTAGCGTACCCGTTCCCGCAAATAATAATCGTTATATAAATAAAAAATTGAATATAACATTGTTATAATTTTGAAATTTGAATAACTTAGAAAAAATGAATGTTTTTCACTATTTTCATTCTGAATTGCTAATTAAAATATTAGTGGTAATTTTAAATTATAATAATATTTAAATCTAACTTTAATTTTTAAAAATATTATTTATAACTTGAAAATATATATTATATTACTTTCTTCGAAATTTATAATTTTATGATTAAATATTTATTAATAATTTAATGACTGATCCATGTAAATATTTTTGAACGCTAATCTTATATCAAATCGGATTATATCAATATAGAAATTCAGAATTTAGTATATAAATAAACAATGAGCATTAATATGATTAATAGTCTCATTGGCACCATGATTAAGTTATATTTCAGGTCCGATATAAAATTCGAAGTCAAGACATTTTCTTAATATTAAAAAAACTGACTCTCTTCTCATTATTATTATTATTATTATTATTATATATTCTCACTCCATACTCCCTAGTTTAATTGGTTTTTCCCCTTTCATTCCGTTTGCTACTTTTTCTAAATAGAATTTGTATAAAATAATTTTTTTCCTTTTACTTTAACATTATATTTATTGTAGTTTTTTTGTTATGGATTGTTTTACTACTATGTTTAAATATGATTGTCTTTTTTATGATAAAGTGTTGAATATATACACTTGCATTTTTTAATAGTTAGCTAAGTACAGGGGAGTGGAGCCACCTCGTACAAAAGGGTATATGATCCTTTTTAATAAAAAATTATATTATTAATATATGATTAAAATAATTTTATATGTATATATAGTAAATATTGAACTCTCTTTGGCTATCTCATATGTATATTTCTACAGATATTGAATCCATTTATTAAAAAATCTGCCTCTGCCTCTGACTAAGTGAGGTCGGAGCTAGGTAGATGTTGAATATATATATATAGGTGTTTAAGTTAGAATTTCTCACTTTTAAGACTTTAGTCTTATAAGTTCAAGCTAGCGTTTAGCCATAGATATTTAAATATTTTTGGCAAATATTATTTAAATGAAATTCACCATGTGTTTTGTCATAGTATTCAGAAAATATATTTCATTTTTTTAGAAAAATATGATTTACATTTATAAGTTTTAAAAACTATAAAAAATAACCATAAATTTGTATTACAAGTCAATTGGATCTTCGTTGCAACAAATTGCAAGGAGTGGCCATGAAACTAGAGCAACGTAGTTAGGTGTGAATACAACAAATATCATTCCATATATCGTGAAGTAGACAAAGTACATACTTTTGTTACCCTGAGCCGAAATTTCATTATTTTCATCAACAATCATATCATCACTTTCATATTCATTGAATATTTCATCACCTGGTGTTCACATAAAAAAAAATATGTACTAAATGCAAACACTACTATAGAGGGTGTTCTTGTAAAAGATAAAGTTTTGTGTAAAATTTCAATTTTCAAAAGAATTCAAATAATGAGATTTGACATAAATACTAGAAAAAAATAGTATTTGAAAATTTGAAATATTTATCAAATAATAATAAATTAAATGGACAAATACTATTTACCAAATTTTTTTCCAAATATTATTTAAAAAATCTATAATCAAACGATACTTAAAGAAAAAACCCAATCCAAACTGGCTCTTTAGTTATATTGGATGGGGGAGGGCTAAAGCTTTGATCAAGATCACATCATTAATTATTGATAGAATTTTAATTTAACCAAAAATAAAAGGTTGAACATAAATTTAATGAATTATTTTAAATTTTTTTACTGAACCAATGTTCATCGTTTAAGGGTTTATAAGAAAGAATAATAATCTCAATTACTATAAATTTTATATAAATATGAAAATATCAAATTGACTTGGAGTGATTATTATCGAGTCCGAAACTCAAAGAGTAGAAATTTTTTACAAAAATTCCAAAACGGTATATAAAATTTTATATGTTACCAAAACGGTAAAATCGCTGCAGGAGCAGCGATTTACAAAGTAAAATCGCTGCTCCGGCAGCGATTTAGCAAAAAAAATTTATTTTTAATAAAAAAATGAAATCGCTGCCCGAGCAGCGATTTCAAAAAAAAAAATTTTTTTTTTTAAATAAATCGCTGCCGGGGCAGCGATTTATAAAAAAAAAAATTTTTTTTTTTAAATCGCTGCCCGAGCAGCGATTTATTAAAAAAAAAAAATTACATAAATCGCTGCTACGGGCCGCGATTTATTTTAAAAAAAATTTTTTTTTTATTAAAACGCTGCTAGGGGCACGATTTATTTAAAGAAAAAAAAATTCCTTATTAAATCGTTGCACGAAGCTTTTTTTAAAAAAAAAATATTAAAATTTTTTAATACAGCGATTTTATATTAAAAAAAATTATAATATTTTTTAAAATTTAAATATATAACTTATAAGAAAAATTTTATTAAATCGCAAAAATGTTAATACCGTTTTGATTAATATAAAATTAAAAAAAAATTATTAAATCGCAAAAATGTTAATACAGCGATTTTATATATATAAAAAAATTATAATATTTTTTAAAATTTAAATATATAACTTATAAGAAAAATTATTATAATTTTTTTATATATATAAAATCGCTGTATTAACATTTTTGCGATTATTATAATATTTTTTAAAATTTAAATATATAACTTATAAGAAAAATTATTATAATTTTTTTATATATATAAAATCGCTGTATTAACATTTTTGCGATTTAATAATTTTTTTTTAATTTTATATTAATCAAAACGGTATTAACATTTTTGCGATTTAATAAAATTTTTCTTATAAGTTATATATTTAAATTTTAAAAAATATTATAATTTTTTTTAATATAAAATCGCTGTATTAAAAAATTTTAATATTTTTTTTTAAAAAAAGCTTCGTGCACCGATTTAATAAGGAAATTTTTTTTCTTTAAATAAATCGTGGCCCTAGCAGCGTTTTAATAAAAAAAAATTTTTTTGCTAAATCGCTGCTCCTGCAGCGATTTTACCGTTTTGGTTAATATAAAATTTTATATACCGTTTTGGAATTTTTGTAAAAAATTTCTACCCTTTGAGTTTCGGACTCGATTATTATCCTCATAGTCTTAATGTTTAGTGTTTGACAACATAAATATGAAAAACTGGCAAATAAATTTCAAGCTAATGATTATTTATCATCTATGGAGGTAAAAATTTAGTTAATCCAAAGATAATAGTAGCTAAATCAAATATTGAGATTCATATCGGTCGTGTGCTTCTTCTCGGTTTGTGTATTGACATTGAACAAGACAAGGTTTTAGGATATTAGAGAACTCTTCTAATATTCAAGTTTTTTTTGAAAAAATTTATTCGATAAATAATTGGTTTTCAAAATTTAAAATGGCAAAAAACTATGGAAATAAATAAATATTTATTATGTTCTCAAAGAGCGCTATATATACTAGATACAGGATATGTGTTATGGCAGAGCCTAATATATATTACTATTTCCTCTGTCCATCTTTAACAATATGTTTGAATCATTGTTATTCATTAGAGAAAATGATCAAAAGCCCCCCTTCCCAATCTATATCCGAATTTTCAACTACACATTCATACTTTACGTTGGTCCTATCACCCTCCTGAATTTTATAAAACTGAAATTATTACCTCCCTGAACGCTTAACTGGCAAAGTGAGTGTATCTCACTCTTTGAGAGAGTGAGCAAAAAAATTTAACATTAAAACTTTATTTTTAATATTTATTTTTAAGAATATATGTTTTTTTTTAAAAATTATTTATTGTCTTTTTCTCCATAGCAATAAAGATCAAATTCCTCCACCATTCACCATCTCTAAACCATCATTCCCACCACTATCTTCACCGGATTCACCATGGTTGATTTCACACAAACTTTTAAAATCTCATTTAAGAAATTTTTAGAAACCATTTAAATCAATTAAAATTAAAATGAGATCTATTTATATCACCTAAAAATGAGATTTGGATCATATTTGGGGGGGGGGGGGAATAATTTAGGTTTACATCAAACCCAATTGAACTCTCAAATAAGATTTCTTTTTTTATTTTATAGATCCTTTAATTATCAATCACAAATCTCAAGCAACCAATTAGAAGTTTCTTCCTCATTTTATCGGAGAGGATCTGCACTTGTTCTTCCTCTCTATTTTGCTACTCTCACTTTTTTAGTTTTCTTCTCTCCACTGCTACCAGTTAATAGCTACCATTGTTGCTTCCTCTGACAAAACGTCACCATTGTGGCTGTCTCCGACGAAACGCCACCATTGTCATTGCCTCCGACGAAACGCCACTGCTGCCTCTGGTACGCCACCATTGTCGTCGTCTCCGGCGAAACTCAAAATACCGGCAAAAAACCTCTCACACCTCCTCTCATCTCTCTCTTGTTCCTCATAATTCAATTTTGATGGACTTTGGTGTTTAAAGTAATGGTGAAGTTACTTTAAAAATTTGAAGGAATTGAGAAAGAAATTGCTTTAGATTTGAAGAAATTAGAATAGTATAGGAAAAAGAGAAAAGAATTTTAAGAAAATTGAATAAAAATAATAAATTAATTAAATTTTCACGTGTCGAACGCGTGAAATTGACAGATCAATATAGATGTGGTTGTGGCCTTTCAAGGTTGTAACTATTTCAGTTTTAGACAGTTCAGAGGGTGATAAGACTCCCGTAAAATTAAGGTGTGTAGTTGAGAATTCGATTATAGATTTGTGGGGGGGGGGGGTTGGCCATTTTCTTATTGTATCGTATCGTTAGTATACTTACAATGTTTGTTTTGATTGTTACTTAATATTATTGTAATGTATTGTTAAATTTCGCTGTTACTTAACAATGAAAACCCCTATTTTATGGAACAACCAATTTGGTGTGTTCCTATTGTTACTTAATTTCTTTTTTCAATTATATCTCTATATAATATTTCAAAATACTATTTTACCTTTTACCTTAATTATTTAAACCTAGTCAAACCTACTACCCTAGAAAAATCAAGGATATTTAAGTAAATTTATAAATTACAATACAGTACGATACAATCAAACCAAACAATTAAAATGTTATTAAACAACAACAAATAATACAATCTAGTCAAACATTGTATCTATCATACAATACAGTATAATAGTGTACTATACAATACAATACATTATGAAACAATGGGTAACAATGATCCAAACAAAGTGTAATTGTCATGGTTTTTATTTTTAGAGTCAAAGTATAAAAACTTTAACTAACATTTTAAGACGTATTCTTTCATCTTGTTAATATGCAAAAAATTGCAATATACAGTACTTTTCATATAGTTTTTGAATATCTATATTTTTTTGTCTAAAATATCAAATTAATGTAATCTAAATTAACTTTGAAAATTAATCAAATTGACTTTCAAAAAACGCAACATGACAAATAAAAATGGATAGAGGAAATCATTTTTTTTGTCTCGACTTGTATGATATCATGAAACTTTAGAACTTACCAAAAATTAATATAATTTTAAAAATATTTTAAATCAAAATCTTTCATTTTTCTAAGAAATCTTAGAAATCATTCAAAAGAGTTTCAACCTTTGTGAAAGTATTGAGATACAAAAGTATTTTATATATTTTGTATGTTGGATCTGCATCTGAAAGAAGTATCGGGTGAAAAATGTCATTTTTGAAGTGTCAATATTAGGATAAATGGCTCAAAAGTATTGAATTGGATTTGGAAGATGTGTCAGGTGAATAAGTGTCATTCTCGAACACACTCTTAACATCATTCATGCTAAAAAATAAGACTCATATTTTTGTTCAACTACATCACTACAACTCATAAAGTTATTTCTTATTTAATTAATGTTAATTACATGCTTACCGTTTATAATTTCTTTTATTCTTATTAACTTAATATATGTCTATTACTTTCATAAATTAATCAATATATATTTGAATGGATAGGCATGAAAAATATTTAGCACGATTTCAAAAGATAAGAAAGTATTACTTATTTGATCGATAACAATAAAAAAATGTCTACTATAAAATAAAATATTTTCCTAAATAATATATTTACTACTTTATGTAAATTATTTTTACATTGCATTATATTAGATTAACAAAGTTTTTAATGCAAAAAATAGTCATATTAACAATGTAACTTGATGTTAAATTTTTTAAAACATAAATCATATAACCTTGTTGAGGTAAAAATGCTAAAAATATTATTTTCTATAAAAAAACAAATCTATTTTATTAAGATGAGGTTTTTATAATATTGTATTGATATAATATTTAATTTCATATGCACATTTATGATAACTTTGTTGGTTTAAATTTAAAAATTACTTTATTTGAAATATTGTTTTCCTTGATTTTCTCCTTTATTAACTAACTAGTAAACTTAGCCGCGCTATGCGCGGTATTTAAAAGTTTTCATTTTTATTTAATTTTTTAATCCAAATATATTAGTTAATAAATTTTATCATTTAGTTTGTAATTTCAATTCAATTCATGAATTAATTTTATCAAAAAATAAAAACATGTACGGTCAAATACCTATACTTTTTTTGGTTGAATAGTACCTATTCTTTTATGTTAGTTATAATATATAATTAAGAATTTATGACTTCATTGTCCATTTGAATGAGTCCTCAAAATTAAATATGGTTAACTTTGATGTTTTGTTAAAAATTTAAAGTGAGATTTTTAGTCTTTTAAGTTTTTTTAAAAATATCAAAAGAATTAAAATAGTAATAAATTAAAAACAGACTTAGGAATAGGAAAATTATTCGTACCTATAATTTGAAGATTTAAAAAAGTACTTCAATATTTATATATTGAAATATAAAGTTCTCTATATATATTGATTATTTGGAAGGAAATGGGTGATACATGATTTTAGTTCGGTAAAATAATTTTTAGTAATATAGAATTAACATAAAAATAATATATTATTTGTTAAATGCATAATAAAATAAGTAATAAATGAACAATTATAGATGGATGATAAAAGGTTTTATGTTAAGATTAAAAAAAAAAACTTATTTATCTACTAAAAACTTATAATTAGACTCTTGAATTTTTTCTAAATAAAGTAAACATAAAAAAACTTTTCACAAATAATATGAATATTTATAATTATTAACGATAAATAATATTTTCTTATAATTAAAGTGTAGGAGAAAAAGTTAAGTAAATTTTTAGAATCATTATAATGGAGGATGAATGGATAGTAATAAGTATGTTTGAAATGATTATCTGTATTAATTTTTTCCTTGAGAAATTTTCTTTTATAATTAAGTTTTTTTTAAAAAAAAATTATTTCAACTCTATTTTTTAGTCTCCCCTTTTTTTTAGTCTTTGCTTATTTAATTCTATTAGGAAAACACAAACAATTAGCATCGTAATTAAAAGACTGAAGTTTGCTCGTCTTTAGTATTTTTACTAATTTATATATATATATATATATATATATATATATATATATATATATATATATATATATATTTTAAACAGTAACAATTAGCATCAAATCTTAACATAATCTAGTTAGCTTATCTTAAGTTTTTTTATTAATTTAAGCAAAATGTTTAAATGAATTCTCTTAATTAATTTTTATTATAGTTTTCATGATTCATATTTTATTTAAAATTTAAAAATAACTTCATAATAATTTTGATTATCTCCCATCGCTAAGCGTATCTACAAATACATTTTAATGTTTTCAAGAATTGTTTTTATCTTACTTTTAGTAATGATCTTGCTCTTATAATTTCATGCAAAAAAACAAATCAATTATTCTCTTTCATATATCTTATTTTGTATCATTCTTATTAGAAGTAAAAATAATTATATATAGAAGTCTTTGTCGATAGATTTTGCATTACAAGATTAAAGTAGAGGACAATTAAGCTAAACATAAATATATTTGGTTAGAAATATTTTTTTGATGTGCTTTTAAGATATCACAAATTTAAATATTAAGTAATTTGGGGTTACGAAGATATAAAGTTGGAGGTTATAGGTATTACTAATAAGTATTAATTAAGTAAGTATAGAGGTTTTGAAAGATGAAGAGGTGTGAGTTTATAATAAAAATTTAACTAAAAATAAATATATAAAAATAAGAGGAAAAAGGTATAAAAAAAATGTGACATACTTTTTTAATAAACAAAAATATGTTTAAGTAAAATCCTCCACCATTTTTATGATTTATTTTATTATATGACATATTTTCTTTTTACCTCATTTTAGAAATTTCAAATTATTAAAAGTCTCCAAATATGCTTCTAATAATATACATTATTTTTAGTAATTACTATTATTTTGAGCAATATATATTTTTTCTCTTATTTTATATTATACGAGAGATATCTATTTAGAGAAAAATTAATTAAAAATAAATTTAAAAAGGGACATAGAATTAAAAGTTAATCAAAAGGAATTAGAATTTTTTTTTGAAATTATCAAAAAAAAAAAAGTAATCGTACGAATATTTTAAAATAAAATTAAAAAATATTTAATTTTTTGTTGATTAAATTCTCAAAATTGTGAAACATTTGGCCTATAAATAATTTCTATATATAAAAATATAAAAAATAATGCAACGTTAAAATTATTATTTTTACCATATCATTGTTATGTATTGTGAGATACGAAAATATAAGAGGAATCGATTTATTTGATTCTTAGTTATATAATATTTGTATTTAATATTTAGTATATTATTTATTTTATACTGAGATGTGATATATATTACTTTTTTTATTACTTATATTTATTATATATTTGTATAACATTTTTATAGCTAGTGAGGAGGAAGATATTGTTAGACGAAATTAGAAATAAGATAAATTGGCATTTTTTCAATTAACTAATTAATTTGATAAGGAACCAATCAACTCTTATTGCATCAGAGATTTAACCGGAGAACTATAAACATCCTTACAATAATACCAACAAACATACATAAAATAATTAACTAATCAAGCAAAAATATTTAAAATATTTAGTTATATATGATTTGAAGGGGAAAGAAGGATCACGTTCTCAACATAACATAATTATAATCCTTGCAATAATAACAACAAAAAGACATAAAATTATAGTTAACTAATCAAGCAAAAATATTTAAATATTTAAGTTATATATGATTTGAAGATGAAAGAAGGATCATGTTCTCAACATAACATGATTCGATTCTTCAAATTTACAAAGTGAATAAAGACAATCAGTGTCGGTAGAAACTACAAGAATAAGAAAAAAATATCAAAAATCTACAAAGAGAAGCAAAAAAAAAAACAAATTATTTTTTCTATAATAGAATCATGATTTGTATCATCAACAATCCAACTTAATAATATCAAATCTATATGTAATTACAATAGAACAAAAGTGATAATGATAATTAGACATGTCAAATCATTTTACCTCACAAAATCAAAATATGCAAAATATATAACATTTTTCATTATACATCCTCTCCTGCAAAAATCAGATCAAAGAAGACAAAAAAAAATTAACAAATCAAAGGAATAAAAAATGAAGAATAAGGAAAATAAAAATAAAATGACCATCATGCAATGTCTCAAAGTGGGTTTTTATAGGTGTAATATTTAGGAGTTATAATTTTTATATTAAATATTTTGAAGGTTATGAATATGAAAGGTTAGGAGTTATATTATTAAATTAAAAATTAGATGTTATATATATTATTAAAAGGTTAGGGGGTGTAATGCTCATTAAGTTACTTATTAATAGCAATATATATATACACATAATATTATTGTGTAAAAAATAATAATCTAAAAAGCCCTAATTTTTTTTTTGAAAAAAATATATATATTTTTCTCAACATTGAGGCATGCCACATAGGCGGATTGAATATCCTCATTTATATATATATATTGATGATTGATTGTTATTTTTTCAAATTAAACAAATGATAAAAATACATAAATCAACAACATAAAAACTAAAAAATTGTCATCTTTAATAAATATTAAAGATTGTGCTATGAGACCCCATTAAATATTAAAATATTATTATTTTAAAATATTTTTTAAATTTTAAATAGTTAAAAACGATAACACGAGAAAATCAAAATCAATAGCAAAAAATAAATCAATAATTTTCTTTTAAATTTAAGTTATCAATTTTAATTCAATTTTGCTAAATTACCATCTTCTATCACATAATTTTAGAACATAATATTCTCCAAACTAATTAATTCCTATAGTCAAATATAAAATAAAATAATTCTACGAAATATCTCAAATTGCCAAACGAACTCCGAACTCCGAAGACATATTTGATCAATTGGAAGTCAAAGTTGGCAATTGGAATTAGTCATTAGACCACGCTTTTCATCGCGACTATTCACGTAAATCTCCCACCCCCAACAATTTCCGTCGTCGTTCCCGGTGTGCCCTTCCGATAGACCGGAGGAATCCATGAACGTCGGCGTTTATGAGGTGTGGACCACATGCCAGGCGCAAAAATGAGAAAGAAATCTAATTCTAGGAGAGTAAACTCCCTACCTCAACAACCTTCCATGGCTTCTTCCCTCGCTTGTTCCTCTCGTTTTCTTCTCCATTACAGAAAGATCTCCGCCCTTGTATTTCTTATCCTTGTTCTTTGTCTGATAGTTGTTTTGAACACCTCGTTGCGAAAGGAAGGCGTGTCTCAATCAGAAGTTCCCTCGAATCGACTTTACACAGTCGAAGTGGTCAATGAGTTCCCTCACGATCCCGATGCATTCACTCAGGTTTGTTTTTGTTTCGCTTCTATTGATCCCAGTTGATCCTCTAGATTTATGTTGAATTCTAGTGTCGCTTGTATTTAATTTGTGTAATCAGAAAGAGGGATTAGAAAGTTAATCATATATGAGGAGAAAAGAAGTCCAATTCGGATTTCTAGTAGTGTAAGATTGAGCTAGGATATTGCTTAATTTTTTCAAGTGAAAAAGAAGAAACTTACTCAGTTCACAGGGCATACCCCGGCTTACTATAGCGAAGATAAAGAGAGGCCCAGCTTCTCTTATCAAACACATGTTGCAGGATCTGCCGGGTTTCTAATTCTAATATCTCTAGGGATGTAATGAGAGCTAGTCTTTTGCTTAACAACAGTACAAGCATCTGGCATTTTTATCCTTTCAAATCGAAACGATGATCAGTTATTAGCTGCATTTTCAATAAACATCACCAACTAATAGAGAGTTTCAGCTAACCGACGATAAGAATGAACATCAAGATGGTATCTGATGACTGCAGTGGATATGTGAATTTGCCAGTGAAGTGTGCATTTTAGATGAAGTATCTAGAAAAGATTCTCTGTCCATGGATTAGCTTGTGTTCATTCACGTTTGATGTTTCTGTTTCTGTTTCCTTAACATTTATAAATGAAATGGCTACAGGTGGAATATTTTAATGTGATTATTCATTCCCTGTCAACAGATGTGGAAATTGTTTTTTATGTACCTTGATCAACTATGAGGATAGATTTATGTGTAGTGCGGTGAAACTGTTCAGTCTAATTACAATTAACATTTACAGCGAAAATCTAAGTAAGTAAAGATAAAATAGATTTTTCTTTGGGTCATCAGCTTTCAAATAGTAAAATCTTAACTATTGTTGTAATATGATTAAAATCTGTGGATGGTGTGCTATTTGATATGAATGTTCTTTCCTCTCTTTGGTTGCTTATGAGGTTTCAAGCTTCTTTGCTTGTTGATAAACCTGAATATTATGGGTTCTCTACACTTATCCTATTTCATTCTATTTAGAAATCCAAAGAGTTATCGTATTAATCAGATGGTGCTTTTATCTTGGTAAGTTATTAGATACTAGTGTTTTTCATATCTAATAATACTGAACATTTTTCTACAGGGACTACTGTATGCAGAAAATGACACCCTATTTGAGTCTACTGGGATGAATGGGGCTGTGAGTTTCCCTCTGGTTCTGTAGTTGACTCCAATTGATTATTTATTTGGAAGAATTGATTTACCAGAGTATTATTTTGGGTTCATAACTGATCGTGCTTATAATATTTGATTACAGTCATCTGTTCGGAAAGTCACTCTGCAGACTGGCAAGGTAATTGCCTAGATGCTCTGAGTGAAATCGGCCTTGATGCTGAGTTGGTATATCATTGAGCCCTTTCTTTCTGGCATTCGCAGGTTAAGGCTATTCAGAGAATGCCGTACTCTGATTTTGGGGAGGGCTTAACTCTTCTTGGTGATAGGTTTGTGATCTGAACTAAAAGGTTTTGCCTCATTCAGCTGATGATAGGTTTTTGCTTACCTTGATTCAGCAAGGGAAGAAATTCATGTGACATAAGCAATTTGTTCTTTTTTCAAAACAAAATAGTGGTTCCCATTAGTTATAAGTTATACAGGTTGTAAATGATGCTTCTCTGGAACATACTTACCAGGAAAACAGGATGTTGACGAATATGTTGTGTTTGGTTGATTACAAAAAAGTTGTTTTTGTTGCCCACATGGGTACAGGTCCTTTTAGGCTTCTGACCACTCTTATCTTTTATGACTTGATGATTATGCCCCTTTTTTTGTGATAACCGTATCTTCTACCTTCCACCAACACAAACATCTAGCGTCTTTGCTTTCTGCTGGGATTTTTTATTTTTTTATTTTTTTTATAATGTTAAATTGTTGCTTTCTGCTGGAATTTGAACCTTTGACCTCATAGTTCTCAACTCACTTCATTGACCTCTAGGCCACACCCTTGGATGCTTTTGCATGATTATGTCTGCTAAATAGGTTGACAATCTCCTAAAATCTGAAGGACTTCTGAAACACCTTTGATTGGGAAAGTACCCACTATACTTCCTAACGGTGATCTAAATTGAATTAAAAAAAGAGTTTTGACCCCTTTACTACATGGTATATTCTCAAATTCAGTCTTTCCGTGTACAATTGATTGCTGCTTTCTCTTTTTATGTGAAAAAGATGGTCGTATCATCTAATGTAGTAATCTTAATATATTTCGCAGATTGATTCAAGTAACTTGGCGGCAGAGTACTGGTTACATATATGATCGGCATAATCTCAGCAAAGTATGCTATACTTTTTCAGTGTTTTTTGCAATTTTGTGCTATTTACGTTTGTATCTTGCTTAGATGATTTCCAGTTTATCTTGTACTAATATTATGATGTTTATTGAGAATTTTTCTAGTTTGAAAAAGGAGATTTCCAGTTCTGATCATTCAATTTTGATCTTGTTTGCCAAATCCCAACTTTTGACTCTAAGTCAGGGCCAAAAGGGTGAAAAACTTAAAAATGGTATCATGATCTCATTGACTACAACAATATGTTTCTGGAAACTTCTACTTTGGCTAATAGTATGATATTGGGAAAATTATTTATCTTTGGCTGCTCAGTTGTATTATACAGGTCTCCCTAACCCTGAGGGTAGCTCAGCTGGTAAAGGCCTGAGGACAAAGTCCTTCAGGTCGCCAGTTCGAGCCCCAGCAGGGCCACTGGAGGCATTACAAACCGGCCGCGTCTCCAGGGCCCCGTGGAACTAACTGTGGTGCACCCGTCTTGAAACAGCGGGACCCGGTGGGTACAGCTAGTTGGGTTCGCAAAGCGATACCCGAAAACCACGGCAAAAAAAAAAAGGTCTCCCCTGTCAGTTGGGACCTTTTCTGAGTTGTCACTAGCAAAGCATTCCACTACAGTTTCTTTGACAACCATCTGTATACAGTTAATATGTAATCAATTATAATGGGCTCTTTTTAGATTGCTGATAATGCTTAACGATGATATGGCAATTTCATCTATATTCTCAAGGTTTTGACTCTTCTTCCGGTGTATTTTTCAAACTGGATTAAAAACCCTCCAAAAACTTAACTTCAATTTCCTTCTCCTCACAGAAACTTAGAGCTGGTTTCGCTTTGATTTCAGTTGTCTTCTGTATTCCATCTGCTTGAACTGTAAGATCACCATTTTCAGAAAATGACGCTCGGGTTTTTGTCCAAAATCTTCTTATACCATATAAAATGTCATTTTGTTATGCAGAAATATGCTGTGTATTAATCCTTGCCTGTTTTGTGGTATTTGTATTGATATGTACTCGGAATTTCCTTTACCCCCCCCCCCCCCCCGCCGAATATTCTTACAGTTACAAACTTGTAATTTCTCTTCAGTTTGAGAAGTTTCGCCATGATATGCCCGATGGTTGGGGATTGGCAACTGATGGAAAAATCCTTTATGGGAGTGATGGATCTTCTACACTGTATCAGATTGACCCTCAAACTATGAAAGGTTTTGTCATCTGAAGGTCAAATTACGATTCAGTTGTTTTAATCTTCATATAAGAATGTATTATTTTGTTCTTATGCTTTCTTTTCTCATTGTTGCAGTAGTTAAGAAACAAATCGTAAATTATCAAGGTGATGAAGTACACAGACTCAATGAACTAGAGTATGTTTATGACGAAGTTTGGGCGAATGTTTGGATGGTATGGACTTGTTCTCCCACAACCTCCTCTTTAGAACGATTGATTTCCTATTATACATCACAATTATATTTATCAAACATGAATCTGTGAAAGTTATTAGGAAGAATCTTTTCTCTAACTACGAAGCAGAGCATCTTTTGATTCTTTTTGAAACTCAATCTGTACTTTACTTGTTCTGCTAGTGTGAGTACTTATGCACAAGTCCATCTCTGGTACCTTCTTTTTATAATTATGGGGCTACAAGGCATCATCATTAAGACTTAACAATGACTGCTTTGTCCGAACTCAATATATGGGTTCTGGATATTGTACCTTATCACCGAACTTGGATCAATTGCTGCCTTTTGATTTACCGTATAGTGGTTTCATCGATTTCTATGTTTAATAAAGAGCTTTCTTTAATAACATGAGCAACCAAAATGATAGAGGATATTTTCCGAGTACATAAGTTCTCAGTGTTGTCAAAGGATCACTTCAGAATTCAGATCCTTATAAAAAAGAATCACCCAGAGACATCTTTAAACCACGGTGTTCTTGTAGGCAACACTTCATATCACTTGAACAGAGCTTCAGAGAGTGCACGAAAGCGCTAATGCATGAGCCTCAACAATTCTGGCTTTCGCTGTCTTGAAGAGAGTGTGGCTCTGAACTCTTTTAGGTGGTAGTCCAGTTTAGAAACCAAGGCACTTAAGCATTTGCCTGAGTGTCCATAGGCTCCATCTTGCACGAGACATTAGGTATTAATTAACAAAACTATTGGTTGTTAATAAAATAAGAAAAACTAGTCCAAAGCTGCATCATCACAACTGAATCAGGTATTTAATTGGTATTTGAATTGATTGATTTATAAAAAAGTGATTTTTGAGCTTGATTGACAGCTTTCTGTTTCATATAATTCACTGAATTGTTTCCAACTCCTTTTTATCTATAATTACTTTTGTACTTATTGTTATTTCTGTATTATGCCTTTCTTTGCCAAAGTGTGCATTAACTGTGATTCGTGCTGGGGTCCTAGCTAACTTTTGTGATTTTTTTGTTTAACAACAATACCAGTTCTAGTAAACATCATTGTACAATAGCTCCTGTTTGATTCATGAAGCCCAAACCATTTGGATAATTTGTTTTACAACTCAAGTGTGACGTAGGGTTAATTCTGACACAATGTCTCTGCAGACTGACTGTATAGCTAGAATATCACAAACTGATGGCTCAGTTCTTGGATGGATTCTTCTCCCCAATCTGAGGTTCTTCTATCAACTCTTTCCTAGTAGCATCAGTCCAGTATTTGGAATTTTATTACTTCATGAAAAAGTTCTATTTAGGGTGAAATGATGCATTAACTTCTATTTCTTATGTAGAGAAGGATTGCTACACAATTTGAAAAAGGTCAGTGTCCTATAGCAACTGCTTTAGGTTCTGGGTATGATGTTTACTTGGACCGTTGGAACATTTCCTTTAACACTTAATTTTTCTGCAGCAAATTGATGTGCTGAATGGCATAGCATGGGATAGGGATGGTGACCGTCTTTTTGGTAAGCTCCGTTTGATATAAATTCTATTGTTCTTTAGTAACAAGTACACCATAACGAGGAAATATTCATTACGCCAAATTTATTCTTTATTCAGTCACAGGCAAATTATGGCCGAAGCTTTATGAGATTAAGTTGCATCCTTTGAAGACACCATTCAACGGAGACATCAAGCAGATGTGCATGCCCCCAGCATTTTCATTTTCATGATCCCTGCAGTGGTTTTATTCTTTTTCAAATTCTGGATTATTCTGTTAGTGCATCGATTTTTGGGTCTAGTTAGAGAGAGAGAGAGAGAGCCGCGTGCAGATTTTGAGAGTGTACTGTGTACACAGATTTTTCTGTATGTACTTCCTTAAGCCCAGAAAAGAAGCAAATTGTAGATACTCAACTCAATTAATATTTGGTTTAGAGTAAAATGCAACTCAAGTAGAAACAAAAGATGACGTTTACGATCGAGTATACTATTCAGCTTTTCATTTGATTTCTTTAGTTTGATCCTTCAAGCTTCAGGAGTTAGTTAATTTCTTGCAAGATAATACCATTTGCTGCTGTTAGAAAAGCAAAAGGTATGGTACCTTCATCAAGCTTTACTTGGGAAAAAAATCATTATTTTGTTGGGACTTGGGAATACCTCTCTGATCAAACACAGTTACAATCTTCATATTTTTTTCTAATCAAGTTTTTGCGTGGATCGATTGTTTTGGGGTGGTCTTTAATTTTTGTTTCTACTGTTCTTTTAATAAAGAAGTATGGGCCAAAATATTTTTAAATATGATCTAAAAATTGTGTTATATCTACTTCGCAGGACACAAGTACAAAAAGCTTTTGAACTTATGGGTGCAAATTTCGCAGGAACTAAAATATGTTTTGTAAGGTATAACTTTGTGAGTTTTGAATTGAACTTATGACTCTATTGGCTTAAGTCTTATGGAACCAAAATGTGTTTGTAAGACCTAACTTGTGTGTGTTATGAATTTTTTAATGCATAATGTTTTCAAATTGAAGTTAAAATCCCTTCTGCCGTAAACTAAGTAATGCCTAGTAAGACATAGCATATTCTAGTAGGACTTAAGCTTATTATGATACAAAATTTCAACATTAAGGTTATTTTCCACCACTCTTTAGGGCGAAAACTAAAGACCACCAATAAATTGAGTATTGTGACCAATAACCGAATTAAAAAAATTGTTATTGGATTATTGGGGTTTTAATGGGTTTATAACAAAAATTATTGGGTTATTAGTTCGATATGAATTTTTTTATTATTGGGTAAACAGATAATCCAATATGACAATAATAATTTACAACTTTATCCTTCCTAAATATTAGATATTAAAAATTTAATATATAACTAAACATTATAGCTATATCAAATTATTAGTACTCTATCCACTTCAAGATTCACAATTATAGCTTAGTTGATTTAGTTTTAGTTTTAGTCTTGTTGAACTATTTGATTTTAGTTTTAATTTGTAATTGTAGGTTGTAGCTTTTGGTTATTGTATGTCATGCGTATAAATTTATATTACATTCTACTTCGTTAAATCACGTAACAATGAAAATTGCATTGCCTTGGTGTAAACACCCGGTGCAGATATTTTTCCCCTTATTAACTATATTTTCTCTCATTGATACAATAAAACATCTAGAGAACTAAGAAGTCATATAATATTTTATGGATATTTTCTATTAAAAATCGATAAAAAATATATCCTATTAATTTGTTATTGGGTTAACGTACTTAAAAATCAAAAATTGATAATACATAAAACGGAACCGAAACATGATGCAATATTTGTGCGAATGAACCAATTTTGTTGAAGATATCCCGCCGCGTAAGGATGCCACAATTTTGTTTTATTAAATATCACAGCATTTAAATTACGATACGTTAAGAGTTTTAGTTGAAAACAAACTCTCTTATTCAAAGTCTCTCTCTATAAAGGCTTTTTTACTCCACTTTTGCATTGTGTGAGAATGTATCTCAACTTATCAACCATCATACAGAGGCTTTCGAAGCCAATTCCATTCTTTGGGATCAAATTATGGATTGCAATTATCACTTGCATTGTTCTTTTCGTCCTCATCTGTATCACTACTCTCTGTATCATCATAACCAGACAGTGCCGCCGCCGTAAAGCACGTAAATCCTTGAAGCCAATCCACATGAAAAGTATCCCAGAAAAACAAGTGTTAGTTTCTACTAGTAGAGCAACTAAGCCTAGTTATCAATTCAGATTGATAGAGATTCAAGCAGTAACAAATGATTTTGCTGATGAAAACGTAGTTGCTTGCGGAGATTATGCAATTGTTTATCATGCTATCATGTTTGGCAATACTAGAGTTGCAATAAAGCGGTTGCTCAGTTGCAGGTAAATATAAATAGGTAGACATTCTCGTTCAAATTTTAGAAGGATCAAATTTTTCACTGTATCTTATTATTGAATGAGTGTCAGGACTAAAGCAATGGAATTTACAGGGGAGGTGGAAGTATTATTGGGACTGAGACACAAAAACTTGGTGAAATTGATTGGTTATTGTTTTGAAGGGAACTACAGGTACTACAAATCCTGAATCTATAATCCATTAAACTGTCATTCTTAATGCATTTGGATGCCAACTTTGCTTGTAATTATTCGATCAGGATAATCGTGGAGGAGTATGTAGACAATGGCAATCTAGGGCAGTGGCTTCATGACTGCACCAGTGAAGTTAGCCCCTTAACATGGAATATTCGGATGAACATTGTGCTTGGAATTGCAAAAGGGTGTGTGTGTTTTAATTAACAATTTAGTTTAAAATAAAACTGGTGCAATATGTATGCACACACGCTCGAACCAGTGACCTATAGGTCGTCTCACGAACATTTGGATAAATTGTTTACCTATTTGTTGCAGTTTGGCTTACCTTCATGAGGATACTGAACCAGCTGCTATAATACATCAACACCTAAAGTCAAGTAGCATTTTGCTAAATAGGCATTGGAATCCAAAGATTTCTGATTTTGGTATCACCAATTTCTTAGATTCTGATGAAAGGAGTAATCACCCAATAACAACCCCTCCTGGAATGGCAGGGTGAGTTAGTTTCTTGATAAAATCTATATTGCTCGAACTCTTCAAAAATGTTGTCGTCTCACGATTTTTTTGAGGATCCAATACAAGGTGCTATAGCATTTTTAACACAAGTCCTCTCTTTTTTCAATTGATTAATAACTTCCTTGTTTCAGCTATCTTGCACCAGAATATTTATCCACCGGAATTTTCGACGAGAAGAGTGATGTTTACAACTTTGGTATACTTATCATGGAGATCGTGTCTGGAAAGCCTTCCATAGAGTACACTAGCACAGAAGATGAGGTCAAAATTTTTCTACTCTTTTTTTGGCATAATTGCTCATTCAATTCTATTACCACAAAACAAGATGATCTAAAATGAGTTATGATCAATTTGCAGGAATGTTTAATTGACTGGATGAAATCAATGGTGGAAAGACAACAATATGATCAAATAGTGGATCCAAAGATACCAGAAAGGCCTAATATGAAAGAAGTGAAAATATTTCTGCTCATTGCTCTTAGATGTGTTGATCCAGATGTCAACAACAGGCCTAAAATGGGAGAAGTGATTCATATGCTGCAGCCACGCGATTTACTATTGAGTGATGTAAACATGATTCCTCTGCTTCATCATAATTTCAAACGCATTAATAAAAACAAAGGCCTTTGATCTTTATACACTGACTGATCCATATGTTACCGCTCATAATGTATAGTAACTTTGAAAAATAAGACAGATAACTTGTTACTATGACATGTTAGATCACAGCATCACACTAATAGTTCGGAAACAGAGAACCTATAACAGGTATGTTTGTCCAAGAAAATTTTGCTAAAGTAATCGAGTTGTGGTGCTTACATTCCCTTGTTTACTCATTTTAGAGTGCGTTTTTTCAATTTTTTCATGTTTGGTTCGGATAAAATTTTTGAAAGCTGTTCTTCCAATCAATTTATTTTTCTCAAAATTATTTTTTTACCCGATCCCCGACCCTCACCCACGACCGGCCAGCCCCCCTCCCCAACCCACCCCTCCCAAAAAATAATTTTACTTTTTTAAAATATTTTCAACTTCAAATATAAATAATATGGACACGTGAAAGTTGATGTGAAGAGGTGGCTCAACAAATATGGTGATCTAAAACAACACTTAGAGGCCTTAAAGGTTTGTGTTTTAAAGAAACAAACAAACAAAAAAATATTTACATATATAAAAATTTCTTTTGAAGTTTATTTTTCTAATTTTACGTGCAAAGATTAAAACACAATCTTAATCAATTTCTTGTAATAAATGTGGTTCTTTTAATCCCTCTTGAAACACATTTTCTGATTTAGAGTTTTCTCATTTTTGTTTAAACGATACCAAGGATCATTTTTGGGATTATATTAGATTCTCAAATCTCAATCCTTATATATATATATATATATATATATATATATATATATATATATATATATATATATAATTTTAATCCCTAGCTAATTATTGATATCATACGCTTTATTAAAATAAATTTTACAAAAAATCAGATATGTTTATTTTTCATTTGAATTCATATTTTTTAATTGACATATTTAAATTCTAATAAATAGCTAAAATAGGAAAATACATTTCTACGAAGTAAAATTATCAAAACTAACAAACTTTAGATTGAAAATAATGAAACATGTATAACAAGTTGGTAATTTGAATCACTTTTCGATACTTTAATGTGCTTAAAAATATTGGTATAAAACAAAAAAAGAAGAATAAAAATGGCAATTTACTTTGGATTGTCTTGTTTTTATAGAATTGTTTATGAATGGAGAAAGGACCAGAAAATATGGAAGGTTACAAGAGAAATATATCATATTCGAAGAAAATTTTAAAATAAACTAATTTTAGTCTCAAGTTCTTTTCTAAACGATCCTTAAATTTCTTTTTAAGTCAAACTCCATAAAAAAATTAACCAATCACCATACACCAACCTAAATAATTGGGGAGTTTAGATCTTTCCTTTTGTACTGGCTATAATGTAGTGCATATTTTGATAGAGAACCATTAAAATCACAATAATTATATATAATTATTTACTTTGTAAAATACTAGTACTAAAAATAAGATGAATATTACTGCTATAATATTTTAAGTAGTTAACAGTTAATAATTGAATCATGCTCGACACTAATCTAAAAGCATTTTAAACAAGTCTTTTCTAAT
Source organism: Solanum chilense (assembly GCA_032847665.1). NCBI lineage: Eukaryota > Viridiplantae > Streptophyta > Magnoliopsida > Solanales > Solanaceae > Solanum > Solanum chilense. Next base: position 3,467,256 of record CM064965.1, read on the forward strand.
TAAATAGAGAATATAAGAATCAACAAATTAATTAACATCAAGCTGAATTTAAAAGAACAAAAGATAATAAGAACTTGTTTGGATGGAATTTTAGCTTTAAGTCAACCGTCATAAGTTAAAAATTTCCTATCATTTTGGCTTAAAATTAAGTGTTTATAAGCACTTCTTTGAGATAAGCTATGCAATTAGAGTTGACTTGGTAAAATGTATAAGAACAATGCAAAATAGGATGTATTAGTAATACTTGCATTATTAGTGCTTGCACTAGTTATGTTTGCATTATTTCTTTTTAATACTCTATCAAATTTATTAACATTACATGAATTATTATCAAAAGAAATAATTTCACTCTAAATAACAAGATTGAGGATATATCAAAAAAAAATTTTAAAAAAAAATAAAAATTTGTAAATAGTCACGACAAGAGCATTTTCATTTTTAAAGGAATAGATTTTCACCTCCATAATTAAATTCAAACACGCGATGCACATGGAATTTGAGCAAGTATACTGGGGCAGAAGGGCCAAGCCGGTTACCCATCTTACCCTATATCAATCAAATCCGACGGTGGAGATAACTCGACATTGTCAACAGGTCAACTAATATAATTATTTTTCATCAAATCCTCTTAATAATTAATCATCAATGGCTTCTTCTGCTTCAACTTCTCACCTTGACGCGAAAATGTCTCTGCTAATTCGAAGTTTTGTAGTTGTAGGCTTGATTGTTCTGCTGAGCTTTGCCGTATTCAGTGAAGCTGAAGCATCCTATGGAGCTTACAAAGTCGAAGTCATCAATGAATTCCCTCACGACCCCGAAGCTTACACTGAGGTTCCTTACTTTTTTCGCGATTTTCTCTATTTTTCAACATTAGCATTATGATTTTCGAGTTTTCTGGATTATATAGTTGGTGGAAATGAGAAATTTAGTCGCTGATCGCAATAGCTCCGCTAATGTTGTTCGTCCCCAAATTTTTGGTAAAATGTACTTTCTGGTGACGGTAGATTTAACTTGGAAACATTTTTTAAAAGTTGAATCTGAAGCATTTTGGTGATATTTTTTGAGTTCATGAAACTTAATTATTTGTGTTCGGTCCTGATGCGATGTGTTTATTCTTCAGGGGCTTCTCTACGCAGAAAATGACACACTCTTTGAATCAACTGGACTTTACGGACGTGTGAGTTGTCTTGTATATATATATACATATTTGATTTGACTTCATGATTATTTTTTAGGCTTGACATGGATAGTTCTCTCTTTCTGAAAAATGCAGTCATCTGTTCGGAAAGTTGCATTGCTGAATGGTAAGGTATGTCTACAACTTGCTTACGAAAAAAGTAAAACTACAATACAATTTTGAAGTTCTGTGAGGATTTAAAATAAGTATTCATGTTTGGTTTTTCTCTGTTGGCTTCTCGGTAATGGCTGGAGAATAAGAAGATTTTGTCACTACATTTCTGCTTAGTATAGCAGGCGCACAGGGCAGCTTCTGCCAATTGAAAATGCTAACATATCTATCTATAAGCTGCATTATCTGTTTTTATGAAGTTTATGGTGCGAGAAAGAACAGGTATCTATTGTTGAAACATAAAGTGTGCCATCTTGGACCTAAAAGGAACCTTCTATTGCTGGCTCCACAGGTTGAGACTGTTCATGACATGCAGGCTTCTGACTTTGGAGAGGGTTTAGCTCTTCTTGGTGAGAGGTAAGGCATTGATTCTGGAAATAATGTGGAAAATATGTTGTGATAACTGCTAAGTAAGCAACCTTTCATTTATCAGATAGGATAATATGTAGCAGTTATATGCTGTTCTATCATCTCCTTGTAATGGTTGAAATTGAATTCTGTCCTGCATATTGCAGCATTTTTTGAATGGTTATGAGCACATCAAATTTTTGTAGGAATATCTGTAAGCCTAGTGTTGCTTGTATATCAATAGCATTTAGCTTTTGTATTAGTTTTGGGCCAATTGTCATTATGAAACTGCAGATAAGTAAATGCTGTTTCAAATAATAATTAACCGACTCGAATTCGGTGAAACTTTGTTTATAATCTGAAGTTTTGGCTGTGCTCTAGTAGCAGTCTTTCTTTTACTAAATTAACAACTCCGGCACTCCCTATGTCCAATTTGGTTCTCCAACTCTGACTAGGTACATAGAAGAAGAAGTAAGAGTTGAAATTTTATTCTGTCTTTAGAAATGGGTTTAAAATTATACATGTATGGAAAAATGGCTTCCCTTTAATGAAAACATGCTTGAGATAGCCGAAAATAGAAACTAGAACAATTGATTCGGAAGAGAGACAAAGCTGATTTTCGGATTACTTAGATATTCATAAATCATGATATATTTTCTGGTTGTACATTAGACCAGACCAAGTTTTCTCTTCTTTAGCTTTTCCTTTTTGATCGTTGTGTCTTTTTGTTTCCTTTCCTTTATCTTTTAGTGATAGTTTACTATTTTGAATTTAAATTGATCACTAGTTCTTATGCAACAACTGTCGATTTTTGCAGCTTGTTCCAACTAACATGGTTGCAGGATACTGGTTTCATATATGATCGATACGACTTTAGCAAAGTATGCTTGGCTCCATTACTTTGTCTGCTTTCATTTGAATCATCTTCTTTTCATGATTTTAATTTGGATGTTGCTTGTTGTAATATGAAAGCTCCTCATGTATTTTATGATTCACTGCCTTCACATGTTAGTTAACTGTTTATATTGTGCTGTTTCATCCTTGATATGTGGTGTCAGGCCCTCTATTTGATTTGACGTTCAAGTTAAAATTGTCATCTCGAATATGAAATTCTCCTTTCCTATAACTTCACATGGAACTATGAAAATTTGATTGACTAAATCCTTCTCTTAAGAAGCTGGCGGAAGCCCTTTAATGGAGCAACCAAATTCTTTTTTATAGTTACCCCCCTAGCTCACTATTTTTTTAAATTGAAATTATATGCAGTTCAAAAAGTTTACTCATCACATGCAAGATGGTTGGGGATTGGCAACTGATGGGAAAGTACTTTTTGGAAGTGATGGAACATCAACATTATATAAGATTGACCCTAAGACAATGAAAGGTTTTTCCATCTACGGTCTACATGATATTTAGTTTTTTCTTTGCTTCCTTAAAATGGAGATACTTATTTTCTTAATGCAGTCATCAGAAAACAAGTTGTCAAGTCTCAAGGGCATGAAGTGCACTACCTCAATGAGCTGGAGTATGTGAAAGAGGAAATATGGTCAAATGTCTATGGGGTACAAATCTCTCTCTTTTTACTGAGTTCCATTTGGGCTTTAGATTTGTTATCCCCATTATTTACACTATCCACATATTTAGAAGCCATGGAGCAACTTTAACAATAGTTGTTTTGGTTATGGTATTCAGTGGAATAGGTCCTGAAAACAACCTTGCTCGAGAAGCTAGTTGTATTATGTCAAATAAGTTTGTACACTTATTAGGTTTCTGATAAAGATATATATTGTGCATGACATTACTGTACGAACCAATATTCTATTTGTACCACTTAGTTAAGTCCTCTCCTTTTCTTATTCAGCTAGAAATTAGAGCAACCTGTCTAGGCTAGCCTCTTTATAAGCATACTCCCATTTGATATGGTTATGAGTATGACACTCAGATGTGGAATATGACACTAAATGGTGGCAGATAACATTCTTTCCACATCTGAGTGTCATATTGTTAGCTCCAAGTTTGACACTGAATTAGAGACCAAAATAATGTTGGTATTGCCTTTCTCTGCAGACTGATTGCATTGCTAGAATTTCACCCAAAGATGGCACTGTGATCGGATGGATTCTTCTTCAATCTCTAAGGTATTAGCTTTTGTTCTTTGTCATAATGTATTGCAGTTCACAAGTTCTGGTCAAGATTTTTTAACAGATAGCTTCTTTTAACTTCTTTCAGAGAAGACTTAAAATCAAGAGGCTATAAGGTAACTTTTTTTACTATTTTACATAAGATGCATTACTAAGAGCTGTTTTCTGTTAATTTTGGTATCTGTTTCTGTTCGTTCCTCTCTTTCTTTGTCCCTCGCCTTTTCTTTTCCTTTTTGATTTTTATTATGTTCTGTTTGGTAGCCTTGTATAGTGTAACACTGGTTGATGATATGGATGGGTAATTAGCTGTATGGCTGTACCTTGTTCGGAGGGAAGATGAAAGAAAAGTTAATAACCTCTACACTAGATGGACAGAAGGCTATACTGATGGGAAGTGAGAAATGCTTACCTATATGAAATAAGTTACACCAAGATTTTAAGGATTTGATTACCTTCATTTCCTCTCCTTTAACTGAATAGACAGGAACTAGTAAAGTCCTTAACTTCCATTATTGAAAGAAATTTATCCCTTGTGCTTTCGTATTCCCATGCCCCCCCCCCCCCCCCGGTTCTTTGATGCAAATATAGAGCGAAAGCTAAATCCTCTATTGCTCTTCACTGCAGTATATTGAGGTCCTGAATGGAATCGCATGGGACAGAGACGGTGACCGTATTTTTGGTAAGAATTGATCATTATAGTATTATGTGTGATCTTCATCAGCTTTTTGGATAGATAGGCACTCAAGCTTAACCTCTTAGCATTTATTCTATAATACACAAGCAATTTTCAATTTTCACCGAATGAGTATCAATAAAATATTTCTAATCCTCTCCCTCTATCATTAACCTGCAATCCAAGCATCGGAAGCTCTCCGATAAAGGAACGTCCGCCATGATGCTGTGTTTTTAACAATGTTAATTTAGTGATACTTGGAATTTGGGTGGCTCTATGAATGATACCATTCTGTTCTTCATTGCAGTGACAGGGAAACTATGGCCAAAGATATTCGAGATCAAGTTGCTCCCCCTCCCACCAAGTGCTCCATTAATTCGAGAAATCAAAAACTTGTGCATGCCAACACCATTCTATCTTGGAAATTTGGAGAGCTGATGATGTTTATCATTTCTCATGTAAACATTTGGAGCTGTTTTTTGCAGCAACATCCATATCTTGATCACCTCATCCTATATTTTACTTCCACTGCTATGTATAACATCAGCTACTTATGCATATTGCAACATAATTAAAAAATGGAATAAGGCAGTAAAAGTCGTACTTTAGTTTTATCTGTTGTGTTTTAACACCCACTATGACTTCTTTTGAGGCCTTTCAAAGATTATTCGCTACTTTATCCTTAAAGACATATTATCCAAGTCTAAGGGTGAAGCATTTTGCAGGAACATCTATAAATTGAGTTTACTAGAAGACTGGAAACCATGGACTGGATGTTATTTAATTAATAATCAAAATGGTTCCAAAAAATTAAAGCATAACAGGGGACTGACTAGCTGGGTACTTCACTATCTTTTACTTAATGCATAGTAGTAGCTGCAGCACATGTCTGGAACTGAATCTTATCAACAGGTAAAGTATCAGTGGGAAAAGGACACTCAATATTCTTATCAGGCAACAGAGCACACGGCTGAGGAGTGACTTGGCTAGAAACACCTTTGATATTACTGCAGTTCCACTGTAGTTGCTTAGCCTGTTCTGACAACTCGATGGCCACATTCAATATGCAAATTCCATTGAAGGTATCACCATCTATCCCCACTAATTTCCCTGCTATTGTCACATTCTTAGCTACAACGTCTTTTACATTGATTCCTTGAATGACAGGAAGTGCTTTCGGATTATAATGCTCGTCAGGATGAGCCCCATAATCGCCTGTTATCCAAAAGGTATATTTCATTGTCTGCAATGTCATTCCTCTCACAAACACGTCTTTAATGTACGCTCCTCTTCCTATAGCAGTTTTGATCCTCAGGCCTGATTCAGAACTAATTGCTCCAATGTTTTCAGCTCTCACATCTTGAATGCCACCGGACATTTCGCTTCCGAGAGCAATGACTGCACTATCAGGTGATATGCAGGTGAGGTTTCTTATGATTAGGTGCTTTGTAGGCATTCCAAATGCAATTCCATATTCATCCCAACCGCTTTTCACTGCTATGCAATCATCTCCCGAGACTATGAAGCAATCTTCAATTCTTGTGTTGGAACAAGAATCTGCACAACCAAAAATGAATTAGTAACTACTTCACTAGAGGATGTCATCTTCTCACATTTTTACTATAGTTTGTTCTTGTAACAAACCAGGGTTAATTCCATCTGTGTTTGGCGAATCAACTGGTGCAAGGATTGTTAATCCTTTGATTACCACAAAACTGCATTTTTCGGAAGTAAAAAAAAAGTTAGTCAAAGAGTACATATCAAAGTAAGTTAACAAGCACCACTAGGGAGTATGGTGGGATGATAAGATCCCTCCACCCTAATCAGATGCTTAGTTCGTCCCTTGAAAATGTAGAAACTCCTGGTAGGCGGGTTTTCCTTTGGTGGGCTCCAGATGGAACAAATCCAAAGATGACCACGTGAATTGTAAAAGGATATGATATAATTAAATTAGAGGAACAAGAAATAAACCTGCTGTAAATAGGATGGACATTCCATGAAGGAGAATTGATCAATGTAAGATTGGAAATCTGAACATGATCAGAAAACATGATCTCAATCAGGTAAGGTCGGGTGTTTTTCAATTGACCTTGTCGAAATTTAGTCCACCACGGTTGACCTTGACCATCTATGGTGCCATTTCCACCTAATCATCATCACCATACATATAAAACAACTAACACTACAAGTGTTGGTATCAGTATCTGAAATATTATAGACCCAAACAAAGGATTTATTATATTAAGGATTCATATGTCCGATCCCAATTAGCTTCAGACTGAAGCGTAGTAGTTGTTGGCATATTATTTTGACTTGATAGTACAAAGAGGATATTTACCTGTAATGACTACATCAGTCAAGTTTGTTCCAAAAATGAAACTGATAAACCTTGGTCCTGGAGTATCCCTTCCTACTCCATATGATGGCAATGGTGGAATTAAATCCCACTCTGCCTCATCCTGTACAAACAATCACATATGTGTATATCAGCAACAGCTGTTGCATCATCTTAAGTGAAGTCAATAATTTGTTAAGGGTATCCGAGATTCATTATATGTATAAAACAGTAAAGTTTGATCTATATAATTAGTATGTGGCTACACCACTGCTTACGTCAAGGAACCTCGTCTAGGTTGGCTAGGTCAACTCAGATATAATTTTAATGTAGTTCTTTAAAGTGATACGTCTAGCTTACATAGAGATTCTTATGTGTCGTTTCTATAAATGAAATATCAAAATTAATTAAAAGGTGGAACATTGAGACAATTTTAGAAAAATGTTGTGATAATACTAAATTGGTTATCTGAAACATTTATATGGTGTAAATTTTCTGGTTTAATTTGTGTCGTTGATACCTGCTGACGATTATAAGGGGTATCAAGGAACAAAATAAATTCTGGAGACCAAATTCCTCCGTCCTCCCATCACTCGAATGGATAGAGCGGGAGAACAGGGATTTTGTTTGTTTGTAATGTTGTCAAAGAGTTGAACAATATTTTTTTCGTACACATTTAAACGTGAATAGATTTAATTCAGTGAGATCCTTCATTTCACATTCTTTTTCACCAAAACATTTCTAGTTCGGTGATTAATTTATGTGATCAACCAGATAGTTTTCGGGCTGATTCTTTCCTTTTTACCCCCTAGATAAGAAAAAAGATCAAATAAATGTCCTTTTTATTCTTCTTCTTCTTTTAAGGGGGAAACAGAGGAGGGGATTACAAGATGGGAAATCGAACTCTCACCAACAAGGTGAAAGTTCAGGTTTCCGCTCAAACCAATTTTCTTTCAAGTAAAAAGAGAAAGGGACAAGGAATGAATGAAACCTGAGAAACTAGAAGGACAGCATCCTTGTGTATATAAAGAGTGAATTTACTAGTAAGATTGAATGGCCCTGTTAACCATTTCCCAGGAGGAACAATGAGCTGTGCTCCCCCATCTGTTGCAAATTTGCTCAGTTCATGTATAGCTTTTCGAAATGCCTCTGTGTTCGACGTTTTCCCGTCACCTTTGCCTCCAAAATCTGTCAATAATGCTGTGTGTTTTCGACAACTTAAAGCTTCATACTCAATACATTCCGCTGCTCTAAGACAAAGTATTCCCCATGTCAAAACGACTATCAATTTCCCTAGAAACTGTTCCAAAAAATAAAGAAAAAAATCCATAAAAAATGGTAAATTTATAATTATTGGACATTGAAAAGATCTATGCATAATGTATATTGCCTAATTAAAGAGAAATAAATTTACATGGCATGTTGATTGGTGATACAACTCCATTGATGAACAAAAAGCTTTCGAATGAATGAATATCGGTTGTATGATTCTGTTATATAGTGTAGTGTAGATTGTGCGTCAAACTTAACATTTAATAACTAACCATTTTAGGAGATTTTCATATTGGTAAGTATATTAATCTTATTCCAATTATTATGGCGAAAACTTTGCTATTTATTAAAAGTCAAGAGAAATTGAAATTTACTAGATGCAAATTTGGTAATAAGAAATTTAATGATTTGGTTATGAGAGAATCCACTTGCTATATTGCATTTGGAAAGTGTTTATTCGGTAATGCAATATTAAGCCAAGGCAATAAATCTTACAAATGAAATAAATAAGGGATAAATCGGGACAATGGATCTTGACGTATCAATTGTAGAGAAAAGGACATAATGGTTTGTAATATTTACGAGGAGGTTCAAAATAATTTTGTTTCCTTCTTTTAAGTAAGTCAAATCAAAAGTCAAATATTTTTTTAGTCCACTTCTTGACTATAAGATACGCTTTTCGAAAGTCAATTAAATTAATTTTTAAAATTAAATTAAATTATTTTAATCAATATTTTAAACAAAAATAAATAAATACTCAAAAACTATACAGTAAGTACTATAAATTGTAAATTTTTACATATCAATATAATGAGAAAATATATCACAAAATATTGATCAAAATTCTTATTGTTTGACTCTACAAAAATTATCGATAATTAAAAATGGACGGAAAAAATATATCTTCTCTGTCAAATATTTATTGAATTCTATTGGGATTGAGCAGGAATCACAGTTGAAAAGTACCATTTTTGTAGCATATGCTATTCTTTTGTTTATTTCTAGAGTTTGGTATGATGTTTACTGCTTTCTTCTCTTTTTTTTTTTTTGGAAATTTTTAATGTCTAGAGTAATTTTTTTTTTGTGTTCTAAATTTTTTGAATTTAATGGAGCTTTTTTGGTGTATATGATTAAATCTTTGACTTTTTCACTATTTCAATCATATCTAACGAACATAAATAATTAAATATTTAATGGATATTCAAAGTGTTGATTTTGATTAAGTTTAAAGGACCAAACTTGTTCCATACATAAATTTGCCCTTCTAAATGGGAGTGTTGAGTATCCTTTTATCATAATTAAAATCAAATGTCCTTAATATGTATAAGAACAAGCAAAGAGGGTAGGTCATATTATCAATTTTAATTGACTAAAGAAGACCTCTGCTAATTAACAAGTATGAGTTAGACAGAATTAGATATTCTATGATCATTATTAAGTTTGTACAAAATTTGTATAAATGTATAGATTTAAATCATAGATCGTCCATCTATAGGAACCTGAAATATGTTTTTCTTGTCTTAACTTTCAAATCTTTTTGATAATACTTAATAATTCATCACTTCTTGGATTTCTCGAATTTTGTTGAAGCTATTGACATTGTCATGTGATTTTGATTCGCCAATCGCAGAGATAGAGATGATAGGATTGAATTTGTGATATTTTGTGATCTCGCGGGAAGCTTATTTTAACGGCTCTAGATGTGAGCATAAAGTAGGTATTGAAAGTGCAATCTTATTAATTTATGTATGATTTTAGTGAAATACGTGAAATCTACTATCATATAGGTTCCTAACCATTTTTCAAACTGTATAACATTAGCTCCCAATTGATTTTTTTTATATTATTGATTAAGCTTTATTCCTCACTTATTACCATTTTATATAATAAATTTTATGTATACACTTAATTATTAAAAAAACTTGTTTTAATACCAATTTATACATCACTATGAATTATAACTAATAAACTGCACTTTGAATATCTATTTAATACTCACATCCACCAACAATAATTCATAGTGATGTATAAATTGGTATTAAAACATTAATGGGGATCGCTTCACGATGTTATTCATTAAGTGTATGAATTTAATATTTGTTTAAATATCAATTACATACTCTACCTTACATAAATGTTGTGACCAACACTACCTTGTTTGAATTTTCTTATATTTATTTTGTTTAGAAGTCTTTTTTATATTTTGTTTTAAAAAGAAAAAAATCAATTTGGATACTACAAAAAAGAAAAAACATTAACATTTTCTCATGTACCACGAAAAAAAATGTTATTAGAAAAGACAAGAAATATACATTTTTTTTAAATGTAAACAGAAAAGATGAAAGAAAATTAAAATTTTCTGATTAATAGGAGAAAAACAAACCAATTTTGAGAAATTTATGGAATGCAATATTTAATCATTATACTCCTAAATTTATGGAAAGTATATAATCTTATCAATCCATTATTAATTTATTTATTATATACACGTTTTCTTTTTAATAATAATCAATGTGTTTGTTAGAATTCTAATGTTAAAACTTAGAAAACATAATATCATGTTAAGACTGGTAATAATAACATTGAAATATGTCATTTATTCAATTTACTCTTAATTTTTTTGCAAATATATTGTATAGTATAAATTTCTTTCTCCTCTTTTGATACATTTTTTTTATGTCATTATAATTAAATAATTTATTTTATTTCTTCATAATAGAGTTAAAAATATTAATAAGTAGCATAGGACGAGGGATTTGACAAGGAGCGGAATATGGTGATGGATCTACTCGTAAAGAAAAGCCTAGAAGAAACTTGTCGAAGCATACCTAAAAATTATTTTTGCTAGAAATTTTCTGACCTTTAACTTGTAATAGTAGTTTTGTTACGCCTCTTTATAATGTTGTTCTAAAACTTATGTCATAAAAAAATCAACGTCTATATAGAAGATAGTAATCTATAAAAGATCGAGAAAATTAAAAAACAAATAATATTTTATATATTGAAAAAAAAACTATATATTATATTTTAGGACAAAAACAAAAATCTATAGTATCTTCATTCCCTAATCTGAATGTATATAAATATTACATACTACTTCATTTAAAAACAAGAAACTATCTTACATGTGCTCACCTAAAGGATAGCATCTACGAGTTTTCGTTATCTAAAAAAAAAAAACTATCAGTTATTATTATATAACCGCGTGAAGAACTTCACTAACAAAGGACTGGCTGGGTATTTGACTATCTTTTACTTAATGCATAGTAGTAGCTGCAGCACAAGTCTGGAACTGAATATTATCAACAGGTAAAGTATCAGTGGGAAAAGGACAATCAATTTTCTTATCAGGCAACAGAGCACACGGCTGAGGAGTGACTTGGCTAGAAACACCTTTGATATAACTGCAGTTCCATGGTAGTTGATTAGCCTGTTGTGACATCTCGATGGCCACATTCGATAAGCAAATTCCGTTAAAGGTATCACCATCTATCCCCGCTAATTTCCCTGCTATTGTCACATTCTTTGCTACAGTGTCTTTTATGTTGATTCCTTGAATGACAGGATTTGCTTTACGATCATAATGATCATCAGGATGAGCCCCATAATCGCCTGTTATCCAAAAGGTATATTTCATTGTCTGCAATGTCATTCCTCTCACAAACACGTCTTTAACGTAAGCCCCTCCTATAGCAGTTTTGATCCTCAGCCCTGATTCAGAACCAATTGCTCCAATGTTTTCAGCTCTCACATCGTGAATGCCACCGGACATTTCGCTTCCCAGAGCAATGACTGCACTACTAGGTGATATGCAGGTGAGGTTTCTTATGATTAGGTGCTTTGTAGGCATTCCAAATGCTATCCCATATTCATCATAGCCACTTTTCACTGCTATGCAATCATCCCCTGACACTATGTAGCAATCTTCAATTCTTGTGTTGGAACAAGAATCTGCACAACCAAAAATGAATTAGTAACTACTTCACTAGGGGATGTCATCGATCTTCTCATCCCTTAATTACTTGAATCTGTTCTTGTAACAAACCTGGGTCAATCCCATCTGTATTTGGTGCATGAAATGGTGCAAGGATTGTTAATCCCTTAATTATCACAAAACTGCATTTTTCGTTAAGAAAACATATCAAAGTAAGTTAACAAGCACCACTAGGGAGTATGGTAGAATGATAAGATCCCTCCGCCCTTAATCAGATGCCTAGTTCGTCCCTTGAGAATTGAGAACCTCCTGGTAGGAGGGTTTTCCTTTAGAGTGCTCCACATGGAACAAATCCAAAGATGGCGACGTGAATTATAAAAGGATATGATATAAACAAATGAGAGGAACAAGAAAGTAAACCTGCTGTAAATAGGATGGACATTCCATGAAGGAGAATTGATCAATGTAAGATTGGAAATCTGAACATGATCAGAAAACATGATCTCAATCAGGTAAGGTCGGGTGTTTTTCATTTGACCTTGTCAAAATTTAGTCCACCACAGTTGACCTTGACCATCTATGGTGCCATTTCCACCTAATCATCATCACCATACATATAAAAACAACTAACATTACTAGTGTTGGCATCAGTGTCTGAAATATTCATGATATTGAGGATCCATACGTCTTTTTTGATCGCAATTAGCTTCCGACTAGAGCGTAGTAATTGTTGTACTTGGCATATTATTTTGACTTGATAGTACAAAGAGGATATTTACCTGTAATGACTACATCAGTCAAGTTTGTTCCAAAAATGAAACTGATAAACCTTGGTCCTGGATTATCCCTTCCTATTCCATAAGATGGCAATGGTGGAATTAAATCCCACTCTGCCTCATCCTGTACAAAAAATCACATATGTGTATATTAACATTGATACCTGCAGACGATTTTAAGGGGTATCAAGGAACAGAATAAATCCTGGAGACCAAACTCCTCTGTCCTCCTATCCCTCGAAAATAGATAGAGCGGGAGAAACAGGGATTTTGTTTGTTTGTAATGTTGTCAAAGAGTTGAACAATGATTTTTTCGTACACATTTCTGTTTCGATGATTAATTTATGTAATCAACCAGATGGTTTTCAGGATAAGAAAAAAGATCAAACAAATGTCCTTTAAGGGGAAATGGAGGATGGGATTACAGGATGAGAAATCGAACTCTCACCAACAAGGTGAAAGTTCAGGTTTCCCGATCAAACCAATTTTCTTTTAAGTAAAAATAGAAAGGGACAAGGAATGAATGAAACCTGAGAAACTAGAAGGACAGCATCCTTGTGTATATAAAGAGTGAATTTACTAGTTAGATTGAATGGCCCTGTTAACCATTTCCCAGGAGGAACAATGAGCTGTGCTCCCCCATCTGTTGCAAATTTGCTCAATTCATGTATAGCTTTTCGAAATGCCTCTGTGTTCGACGTTTTTCCGTCACCTTTGCCTCCAAAATCTGTCAATAATGCTGTGTGTTTTCGACAACTTAAAGCTTCATACTCAATACATTCCGCTGCTCTAAGACAAAGTATTCCCCATGTCAAAGCGATAATCAGTTTCCCTAAAAACTGTTCCAAAAAATCCATAAAAAATGGTAAATTTATAATTTTTGGACATTGAAAAGATCTATGCATAATGTATATTGCCTAATTAAAGAGAAATAAATTTACATGACATGTTGATTTGTGATGATACAACTCCATTGATGAACAAAAAGCTTTAATGAATCAATATTGGTTGTTTGATTCTGTTTTATAAGTGTAGTGTAGATTGTGCGTCAAACTAAAATAACCAACCATTTTTGAGGAGGTTTTCACATTTGTAAGTATGTATATTTAATCTTATTCCAATTATTATGGCGAAAACTTTGCTATTTAGAAGTAAAGAGAAATTGAATTTACTACATGCAAATTTGTGTGTGCTGTAAAATTCTATAATTTAATGGAGTTCTTTTGGTGTATATGATTACATGTTTAATTTTTTACTATTTCGATCATAATTGTTTAATATTTAATGGATATTCAAAGTGTTGAATTTTTACAAGTTTAAAGGACCTGTTTTGTGCATAAATTTGTACCACTAAATGGAGTACCGAGTGTCCTATTAAGATTAAAATTTAAAGTCCTTGATAGAATCAGTACAAGTAATTAAGAGGGTATGTCATGTTATCAGTCGCATTAAGAAAATAAGAGTTAGAAAGAATTAGGCAATCTATGACCATTATTAAGTTTGTATAAATTTTCTGTATACATATACAATTTTAAAAAAATAAATTGTTCGTCTATAAGAATTTAAAATATGTTTTTTATGTGTTTTTTTAAATTTTTTCAATAATACTTGATAGTTAATCACTTTTTCTTGAATTTATTGGATTTTGTTGGAGCTAATAACACTGTCACGTAGATAAAGATGACAGGATGGAACCCGTGGCATTTTGTAGCCAAAACAAATGTGCTACTAAGATGCACCAACCTTTCCATTGTTTCAAAATGTAACTGTAGAGATTTCTAATCCTAATTGAAACTTCAAGTTTTTATTTGTAAAGAAGAAAGCGAATCAAAACATTTATCGAATGGTGACTTTAGCTTACTAGAGACATCAACATATTGTTTTAGCTTGATGGAAACAAAATATTTTTCCTCAAGATCATACTAAATAGAGATCAATTAAAATGATATTATTTTCAATTCATATTTGAAGCGTGGGTACCAAGCAATCCATTTAGATTTATTTGAGATATCTATGAAACAGAATATGAAAAAGTCTATGTTTAAGTGGTTAATCTGACTAGTTATGTCTTGGAATAAAATCCCCAATTATTTTACCATCCCAATTATGCGGCGTTCAATGTGTTAACTTCTTAATTTTGTTATTTCCTTTCCTTTGATCATGAATGATTGATTGTTGAATTGATTTATGTAACATGTTATTCTGATTCTCTTAAATGATTTTAACTACTTTATAATTAGAACATGTAATGTTTGAGTCATAACATTATTATTTTTTCATATTAGTATATTATTTTCATAATAGGTCCCCAACCAAAATCTGGTCCTTTGTAGGATCGAAATCAATTAACTAATTCTTTTTCAAATAAGCTCTTCAAAAGAATTTCTACGAACAATATCCTTTGACGCATTAGATTGAACGTAAACTTAATCAGACTATTTATTTTTTAAAAAAAAAAAATTGCATTATAATCTCCCTTTAAAGTGAATTGCAATTGTACATACTGATTTTTTAATAATCCCATGTGTGCTATATATACCCTTAAATTATAATTGTTGAGACAATAATTTTCTTAGATATAAATTTCTGGCCATAAATTACTTTAGAGAGAGGAGATAGCTTTTTTTTGAAGTTTAACATTTTGTTTGGATCATTGTTATCCATTTTATTGCATCGTTACTATACCTTAAAGTGTTTGTTTTGATGGTTACTTAAAAGATATTGTATTGTATTGTTAAATTGTGTTGTTACGTTACAATGAAAATTCTCATTTTATAAATCAACCAATTTGGTGTGTTTTCATTATTACTTAATTTCTTTTTTCAATTATATCTTTACGAAATATTTCATAATACTATTTTACCTTTTACCTTATATTATTTAATTATAGTCAAACCTTCTACCCCAAAATAATTAAGAATATTTTAATAAATTTATAAATTACAATACAATACGATACAGTAAAACCAAACAAAAAAAATGTTATTAAACAACAAACAATACAGTTTAACCAAACATTGTATCTACTATATAATAGAGTAAAAGGCAATATATCATGAAACAATGGGTAACAATGATCCAAACAGAGTGTTAGATTTCCTGATACTTTTGTCTTTGAAATTTTAGAAGTTTATAGTGATTAATAAGAACTTACCCTCAACATAAGTAAATGGAGAAACTATCTAATTATACGAATATATCTATCATATTTATTAATTTTTTTATAGTTTAAAATAATTACATTTTATCCCACTAATTAATAATTTCATGTCATATTTCAAGTACGGTATATTTTGATACATATTTTGCTACCAGATACACTCAAATAGAAAGAGTGACGAGCGAAAATGAGAGGGAGGTGAGTGAGATTTGTCTTTGTATCTCGGCGATACATGCAAATCATATAAAATACATATATTTGGTGTGATTTGCTTGTATCTGGAATAATATGAGAGTGACGAGCGAGATTGGAGAGATGAAATTTATCTATGTGTCTCAAATACATGAATTCATTTGAATACAGTGTATCTAGAATAAATTATATATAATTTTGACACCATATATCCCGAGATACATGTGTCTTGGACGCATCAATTAAAAATTAGCATATATCTAAATAGTTACCTCCTAAACTATTGAAATTTCTATAAGTTAAATAAATATGACTCCAACTAATTAGTGATCTTCCCAAACTCAAAATTTCACTAGCCTTTTGCATTTCTTGATTGATCGATTGTGATAGTTTCGCATTTTAAACTCCATCACCAACGGAATTTATATTTATTTGAACAGACTATACTCTTTTTATTTTTGTTTTACTCGATTCTTATATTAATTTCCTTTTTCTTTTTATAGCACTAAGGCAGTGGATAGATTTCTTATACGATGAGCAATTATAAACCATCCAATCATATTTTCTCGAAGAAGAAACAAACTATAAAAACTTTTTGTAATAACGTTTTTTCCCCAACATTCTTAGCTATAGAACAAAACCCTGTCCCCGTCCGTAAGTACAAATTAACCTAACTCGTCATAATTTGCATAAAATAAAATGTCTTTATAAATTTCTAGAGATAATATCTTCGTACTTAATTATGCTCTAAAGGTTATTTCGATAAACCGATGGATGAATTGAGGCTCTTACATGTCTTTAGAAATTATTCAATTTTTATTTATAGCCTCAGAGATACTTAACTATTGAATATTATACCTTCAAAATTATTTAATTAAGAGTAAAAAGGTAGAATATGATTTGTTTTTAAAGTATATTAATGTTCTTTAAAATGTATTTCAAGTTAAAAATTATTTAATTTGGAATAGATAAAATATCTAATATCAATTTTTAATTATGAATTATTTAATTTTTAAATATATTAAACGGAATACCAAACGTCAAAAAGAATAAAATGAGGCAAGAGTTATATTAATGGCAAAGCTATAGACGAATTGTTAGGTCCATGTGCAACGCCGTGAAGAGAGAGTATTTGTCTATTTAATGTGAAGGAAATCTTTTCTTAATTATATTTTTTATTTTTTATAATTAATTATTTAAAGTATCTTAACTTTTTAGGTTTTAGTCCATTTCACTTATCTAATATTTTAATCTATTAATATAAAAGGAGAAAATTTTACATATAATTATTTAAAAATAGTTTAATTGCTCATTATAGTTATAATTTGATAACCACAATTTGTAGCTACATGTTATAGGCAAACAAGACTGGAAGAGAGAGGAGAGAGGCGAGGGAGAGTGGAAAAAGAGCGGGAGAGAGGTGAATTGTATATTTATATTTATTATATAATTGTATATTATATATAAATGTATTTGTATGTATGGCAACGAGATTGAGAGAGTGAGGAGAGAGGAGAGAGAGAGAGAGGACATAGAGCGGGAGAGAGGTGAATTGTATAAGTATATCGGTTAGATAATTGTATATCATACATGTGCATTTGCATAGATGGCAAGCGAGATTGGGAGAGGGATGAGGGAGGCGAGCGAGAGAGGGCAGAGAGTGGGAAAGAAGTGAATTGTATATGTAGATAATTGTATATTATACATATATATTTGTATATTCTGACGAATTATACATATAAAAATTTGACTAATTATCGAAATTCGAAGTCAACCTACGTAATTAATGTATAATGTTAATCGTGAATAGTAATTATAACAAGCTATATGTGATGAGCCCGTTTGGCTTGACTTAAAAAATAGTTTTTAAGTCAAAAATAAAAAAATAAACTTAAATGACTTTTAAGTTAAAAAATAAAAAGCATGGGAGACCTATTTTTGGTTTTTGACTTAAAAACTTATTTAAAGTCATTTCTAACTTATTTTAAGTCATTTTTTGCCTTGTCAAACACTTCGTAACTTATTTGAAGTCATTTTTGACTTATTTTGAGTTATTTTTTATATTTGTCAAACACTTACAGAAATTAAAAACTAATTTAAAAGTAGGTTTGATCAACTTTAAATCAATTTAAACGAACTCTAAATTTATTTAACTACATAATCTTTTCATATAAATAAGATTTTTTTTTATTTAGCAAATATTGAAACACTTTTATTTTCAAACAAAAACTTTTTTAGAAAAAAAAAATTTAAGAAAATATTTTTGCGTCGAATCAGACACACCATTGAGTTAGTCGGTCAATAAATTTGTATTGGCTGTTGCCTAAACAATGAAGTGCTAAATTTCGTCATACAATGGAAAATTAATTATTATTTTTTTGGTTCACCAAGTAAAATTAGACAAGTCCCATTTCTTAGGGCCCGTTTGGATGGGCTTAATAAAAGTAGCTTTAAAAAAATACTTTTAAAAGTGCTGAAACTTATTTTTAAAATAAGCAGTTATGTGTTTGGATAAAAGTGCTGAAGTTAAAAAAAAAAGTTGTTGATGTGTTTGGCAAATAAGTGCTGATAAATAGCTTTTTAAATCAAAATGTCTGAAATACCCTTAAAAACGGTTAACATAATAAAAGTTAATTAATTTATATTTTACAGTCATAAATAATTATATTTTGCTATCATTCACAATTTATTTCTAATCACAAATTATTTATAAGAGGAATATAAACTTATTAAGATTTTAAAGATATTTAATTTGAATAGATCAAAGAACGATTTAAGATTTATTTTAGTTTCATCCATATGTAATAATAATTATCTATCATTCACATATTTTTTTATTATCACAAATTATTTATAAGAGGAATATAAATTTTTATTTAAGTTATATGTGCCAAGCGTGAGAAGGAAAAATGGAAAAATGGAAGAAAATGTGAGGATAATGATGGGTAATTTGGGGATTATATAAAAATATTAAGGGCAAAAGGGTAAAAGTAAAGTCAACTTAAAACAGCTTATAAGCTAAAAAAAAAAAAGCACCCCTACCCCAGCTTTTAACTTTTGGCTTAAAATAAGTTTTTTTTAGCTTAAAATAAGCTGTATTGAGTATTGCCAAACAGTCAAATAAGTCAAAAACCAGCTTTTAAGTCAGTTTGACCAGCTTAAAAGCTGAGCCAAACAGGCCCTTAATCCATGCTTAAAGTTTTTAAATATTTAATTCAAAATAATGGAATATAAAACTGCGCCGATTTATCCCACCGCCCTTTCCTCTTATGCCCTTTCATGGTCATCTTTTATTTTATTATTTTATATGTATTTTAATTTTTTTTTTTTTATCGTTTCTCATCAATTAAAATTAATCTAAAGTTGTTTAAGTAAATACATTTTAAATATATTACGTTCCGAGTTACATTCAAATAGTTAAATTGTGTTTGTCATAATTGATCATATCATTTTGTCTAATAAATTCATCATCTTATTTTATTTTATTTTTCTCTCACTAATTAAATTAATGATTTTTTTGGAATATGACTCTAGATATATTAGTAAGATATACTCATAACTCATCAAATTAGTGTTTTATATAATTAATTGTATTATTTTATCTTAATAGTTTTGTAATTTTTGTTTTTCTCTATATAGTTATGCTTTTATTAATTTAACTAGTCAGGTCTTATTTTATTGGGATATACTCAAATAATTAAACTTATATTTTACGTAACTAGTTGATATTCCTTTTTAAAGTAGTTAACCAAAGAGAATACATTTTTCAAGATTTGTGAAATCAGTTTGTTAATTATTTTTTCAAAAAAATTGTAAAAGAAGTATCACGTTCTGATTTATGCCGATAATAAGAGCCTATATGACATTGTGATTAAAAAGGCTTGTTTTATAAATATTATTTTAGAAAAATAGCTTTCAGAAAAGTGTAAAAAAAATACAAATATTTTTTAGAGTCAAATTATGAAAAAGAGCAATTGTTAATGTATTTTTAATATTAAAATTATTTTATGAAGAGAAATTATTTTAAATATTTATTTCAATAAATTAAAAGGTGCATAACTAGATTTTCAATAAATATTATACCTTTTTCTGAAGGATTGAAATCTTTAATTTTTATTTTTTCTCATTTCTAGTCTTGCAAAAATATTATTGTTACCTTTTTTCTAAAAGAAAATGTGTATATTAATACGTATAATATTAATTAAAATGATAAATAAGCATAAAATAAAATATAAAATATATCATAAAAATAAAAATATGAAATCTTATATGAAACAGTACAAACTTAATTAGATATATTACTTAATTAATAAGAAATATATTGATAAATATGTATATATGGAAGGATAGAAAATATAATATTCTGCTTCTATTTTGCCTTTTTTAAGAAATAAAAGTTTTTAGTTTCTTCTCAAAAAGAAATCGTTTTTGCTTCTATTTAAAAATTGTTTTATCGATTTGTTAATCACTTAATCTTTCATCAAAAAAGAAGTATTTTTTTTCTTCAAAATAAGTATTTCTTTACTTTCGTTAGAAATCTCAAACAAACCTTAAATCATGTATAAATATAATATTTGCTTTTATAAATTAACATTGTGTTTGATTTATAATTTTAAAAATATATATAATCAATACATACATAAATTAAGAAAAAAATTATATATCCCTTAATCAAAAGCAAATACCAGATAATTATACAAAAAATAGTAATCAAAATTTAGAAGGGAGTGAGACTACTTTAGAATTGTGAGAAAATTAAATAACCAAAAGTGGCAATCTTGTAGTATTTGTGGAAACAAGGACTATAAGTTTAACAACTAGTTAGTTAAAGAGGACCCCAGTCCCCTCCATTCTTTAATGGTGCCAACACGTTGTTTGCACTCTATTTATACACTTTCCACAAATAGGTCCTCAAACTAAAAAATCCATCGTATTCGTATATTTAACCTGCCCTTTCATTTTCACGGATCCTCCACCGTCCATGGCGGCCGGAATATCAGCCTCCGCTAGTTCCCGAACCATTCGCCTCCGTCATAACCCGTTTCTGAGTCCAAAATCCGCCTCAACCGCCCCGCCGGTTCTGTTCTTCTCTCCGTTAACTCGCAATTTTGGCGAAATTTTGCTGTCTAGAAGAAAGCCGAGATTGGCGGTTTGTTTTGTGCTGGAGAATGAGAAATTGAATAGTACTATCCAAAGTGAGAGTGAAGTAATAGAGGATCGGATACAAGTAGAGATTAATGAGGAGAAGAGTTTAGCTGCTAGTTGGCTGGCGGAAAAATTGGCGAGGAAGAAATCGGAGAGGTTTACGTATCTTGTGGCAGCTGTGATGTCTAGTTTGGGGATTACTTCTATGGCGATTTTGGCGGTTTATTATAGATTTTCATGGCAAATGGAGGTACTAATTAATTAATCACTCCATTTTCTTTCTTCTTCTTTCTTAAGCTTAATCTTAAAGCTTTTTGATAGGGTGGAGAAGTGCCTTTTTCTGAAATGTTAGCTACATTCACTCTCTCGTTTGGCGCTGCCGTAAGTTCCTTTTTTTTTCTTCTTTCACATGTTCGATTCTTCTTTCCATTTTGTCTAATTTGTGCGATATATTTAAAATTTTGAGAATTAAATATTTTGATTTTTGATTTTTTTTTCGATTCAAAATTCAAACTATGTGATATATTAAAGACATAATATATAAATATGCTCTTTAACTTGGCTTCAAATCACATTTATGTCATTTAAAATGTGTACAAATAGACACTTAAATTTGTATAAAATTGAACAAATAAGTGATCTTACATGTCATTTTTTGTTTTATATGGTGTCTTACGTGTATTTTGTTATGTAGGATTCATATGTTTATTTATTTAAAAGTTAGATAGTTAAAATGTCATTTTTTGCATTATAAAAGTTGGAGGTCAAAGTCAAAATCTGGAGTCAAGAGTCAAGTTTAGGTTCCAATATATCTATAACAAAATGTTTAAAAAGTAATAAAAGTTTCGTAATGAGTTGATTTGCTGTAATTTAATGCTGTGGTCCTTCAGGTAGGAATGGAGTACTGGGCGAGATGGGCTCATAGAGCACTATGGCATGCTTCTTTATGGCACATGCACGAGGTTAATTTCCAAATTCTTACACTAAATTATTAGGCACTAATTTGGATTCTTGTTAAGAAAAATAAAGATTCTTGTCAAAGTTTTTTCAAAATTTTGACTGTTCATGATTTTTATATAAATATTTGCAGTCGCACCATAGACCAAGAGAAGGACCTTTTGAGATGAACGACGTTTTCGCCATAACAAATGCTGTTCCAGCTATAGCTCTTCTTTCCTACGGTTTCTTCCATAAAGGGATCGTCCCTGGCCTCTGTTTCGGCGCTGTACGTGTTCATTGACTAAATATATGTATCGATTTTTTTTTTATGAGTTTAAGTTATATATATTAACGCGGTTTTTATGCAGGGATTGGGGATCACAGTATTTGGGATGGCTTACATGTTCGTTCACGATGGACTGGTTCATAAGAGATTTCCTGTAGGGCCTATTGCCAACGTGCCTTACTTTCGGAGGGTAGCTGCAGCACATCAGGTAATAAAAAGTTTATTGGACTGTAGCTATACTCTTAATCTTATTTTAATCAAAATTAGTACCATCATTTAAATAAATTTAATATTTAATTGATTGTTGTTTTTTTTAATTAATTTGTATTTTAACGGATTGTAACGACTCAATCTTCTTTGATTTTGCTGTCTGGGGATTTCAGCTTCATCACTCGGACAAATTTGATGGTGTCCCATATGGCTTGTTCCTAGGACCTAAGGTGCTACTTTTTTCCTCTCTTTTTTCGTCGAATGAATTATGATATACTGTTAAATTCGAAAATTTTAGTAGCTCAGTTCGTTGATTTTTTAAACTTTTACTTTATCAATGCGGATTTGATTCCTTTACCCCAAATTTTATTTTTAATAAGGATTAATGGCTATTTGGTGCAGGAATTGGAAGAAGTAGGAGGACTTGAAGAGTTGGAAAAGGAAGTCAACCGAAGAATTAAAATTTCTAAGGGATTATTATGATCAAAAGATACGTCTGATAATAATAAAATGCGCTTGTATTTAGGCTGTGGATCATTATTGGAAAAAAGATAGAAAGATATATATATGAATATAATATTAAATGCAACAAGCTTTCTATGGAAAAGTTCTTTTCTTTATTGGTTCCTGTAAGCAAAAGGTGAGCAATTTGATGTCCTAGTACTTGTTGACAAACCAGAAGAACGATAATTCAAAACAAAGAAATGTACAATTACACTTATCGTATTGGATTATTGGTGGGGTTGGACTGAGGAATTTTGAATAATAAGAATATAGTGTTTTGGTCGTCAACTTAGAATTTGAGTTCGTTAAATCACCAAGAGCTTATTTGAATTTATTTTTTAAAAAAAAGTATATTTATTGATTTTTAAATCAATTTAAAGACCCTTTAAATCAACACCTATTCATATATTCAAAAATTGAAATTTTTATACATGATTAAAAGTTATTATTTTATATTATATTAATTTATTATCGAAAATGTTTGTCCCATAATCCTGGTAATGTTTCAACGTGCTACATTCATTGGCGCTTGTGCTTTGCGTGTGAGATTCTGAGGTGTGTTAGGTTTGGCCGGTACACGTCAAACACGGGAAAATAGAACCGACTCTATGATTTTAAATTAAAATAATATGCTAGTTACTACATTTTCAAAAATCAAATTGTTCATAAATATTTTGCTTCTTCTTAAGTTATATATGGTCCATTAAGTTTCTTGGTTATTTCCTTTCATTTTATTAAGAATTAAAAAATAATAATTTTAAGTAAAAAAATATGACATTCATTTTACGCAAATTGAAAAAATGAACAACGTAAATTAAGACGAAATTAATTCTTCTTTATTTATTCTTTGCAATGATTTCATGTGTTATAGACAAATATAATTGTGTAATAAAAAGTTCTAAAGAATTTTCAATATACTTATTTTTTTAATTATTTTGACTGAATTTTCTTGAGACAATTTAAATCTTTTAAAATGATCCGGTTGAGATTCATGTTAGCTGATTTAAGAATAATATTTGTTGTAATGCTAGAATTTAAAATGTCTATTGCATGTCATTTATCCTATTAAAGTAACTTTAATTAAATTAAAACATTAATAATAACTAGCAAAAAGGCCAGTGAATATTGAATAATGTAATGAGACACGTGTCGACTCAATATTGTAGGTGGGCAGTCCAAATACATCTAATTGCAAAAAAAAAAGGAAAAAGAGAAAAAGAGGATTCAACTTTTGTCTTGATAATGGTCTCCTTTATTATTTCCATTATAATCCATTTATCTACATGCCAAATGTTGTTTTTCTATTTAAAGAGAACAAATCAAATCAAATAAATTAAAAAAAAGTTAATTCCTTTACTAGTCTAATATACTGCTTTAGTATTATTTAATTGAGTCAAGAGTGTAATTACATTATTGATTGAGTTGTCCACCAAAACCAATCAACCAAAGGAACATATATATCTTTGTTACCAATGAGACAACATTCCGCGTTGTTAGGTCCAACAGTATAACACAAAGAAAAATAGTAAACAATAAAAATTAGCGATCGATAATTTTTTATAGTTTCACAAAAAACACATGGTGTAATTGTACTACGAGTATATTTTGAATCAAATTGATGACGATAATAACAATTTTAAATCAAATTATTGATTTTATTTCTTTATATTCTCTTTTTAACATAATAGATTCAATGAATTAATTGATAATGACTAGGGCCTAGGGGTTTAGTAATGGACTTGACAGTAATAACAGATTACTAATTTAGTTTTATTTTTAACTTTATTATTAAAAAGAAAAATTAAATCTAGAAGGTTCAACTTTTACAAGTGAAATGTTATGGTTATATTTGAAATTTAACTTCTTGTACGTTTAACTACAAAAGTTGGAAAATGAGGACGGAAGCAGTTTATAAATTTCTATTCATTAATAAGAAATCAGTAGCAAATCTAAGATTTTTAATAAAGAATTATTTAAAATCTAAAAAATATCAACACATGAATTGGCTTAAGGAATTCACCACCTATTATATATATTATCGGATAATGTTGTTTTGCTACTGGTTGAAAGACTATACATTTTACGGAAAAGGACCTAAAATATCCTTGAAGTATTGAAAATAATAAAAAATTACCCTTTATTCACCTATTGGCTTCAAAATGCCCTTTTCATCCACATATTGACTCTATAATACCCTTGTCATCCGCCTTTGCGTTCAAAATTAACCACTTTTTAAATTATTTTAAAATTAATCTCTTTAAATATTTTTTAAAATCAATTGATCGATGACTAGGGCCTAGGGGCTTAGTAATGGACTTGACAATAATAACAGTTTATTTTTAATTTTATTATTAAAAAGAAAAATTAAATCTTGAAGGTTCAACTTTTACAAGTGAAACGTTATGATTATATTTGAAATTTTACTTGTAGAAGTTCAACATCTATTATATATTATCGGATAATGTTATTTTGCTACTGATTGAAAGACTATACATTTTATCTTTTAAGTTACTTTGACCTTAATAACTTAAATAAACACATTATTGCTATGAATCTAGTGGGAATAAAGTGGGGAAAAAACGGTCAATAATTATGCTCTAGACAATATCATTATTTTAGTGAGTTGACCATCAAATCTTATCGTAAAAAAAAAGGGCGGCTTATAAAATGCCAGGTGGTTATGTAATAACAGTGTTAACTAACTGATTGTTTAAACAATTATATATTTAGAGTAATACTTTATGTATTATCCCTCCATCATGAACTAACAGATAAACGTCACTTTGTTACATCCTCCACCCATTAACGTTGCTCTGTCATCTTATCACCAAACTATCATTCTGATGAAATTTTGGTATATATCCGTTTAAAAATAGTTTAATTATCCTTCATAATTATAGTTTGTTAAATATATGTTATAAGAAGGAGAGTAACGAGCAAGATTGAGAGAAAGAGGAGAGAGACAAGCGAGAGAAGTCAAAGAGTGAAATTGTATATGTATATGTATATCTGTTATATATATAATTTGAATTCATATACAATTGAATCGAGTTAAAAATTTCTCTCGCATTATACAATGTATAATTTGTGTTTATATAAAGCAAGAAAGAGAGAGAGGCGAAAGAATTTTGGACATGAAAAGATTCATATTTGTATATTTATAAGTGTATAACGCTAAGAGATATGTATTTTTATTTGTATATCCTGTCTCTCTCGCTTTATACTAATAAAAATACAAATTGTACATTTGTATTTGTATAAGCGAGGGAATAAAGCGAGAGAGAGAGAGAAGGAGAGAAACGCAAAAGAAAGCTGACATGGGAAGATTTGTATTAAGTGTATAGAGCGGAGAAATATGTATTTGTATTTGTATATCCCGCTCTCTACAAACACAAACACAAACTATACATTTGTGGTTGTATAAAGTAAGAGAAAGACTGACAGAAGAGAAGCGAGAGAGAGACAAGGCAGGGAGAGGAGAGAGGCAGGGGAGAGATGACTAGACAAAAAGAAAAGGAAAATGGCGAGGGAGATTCCAGAGAGAAGGGAGAGAAGCGCAAGAGAGAATGTAATAGAAGTAAGTTCTGAATTGTAATTAATACAAGTTGTAATTATGTTAGCTAATTACTCTCTCCGTCCGCTACTGTTTGTCATAGTTTCTATTTTTAAAGTCAAACTATAAGTACTTTGACTAATATATTAAGATTTATTTCTTCATCATATTGATATGCAAAAAATTGCAATTTATAGTACTTTTCATATAATTTTTGAATATTAAATCTTTTGTTTAAAAAATATCAAATTAATGTAATCTAATTTAACTTTGAAAATTAGTCAAACAAATGCAACATGACAAATAAAAATGGATGGAGGAATTAAATAATATATGTTTGATTAATCGCGTAACTTTATTTTTATAACTATAGCTATTATTATGGGGAAAACAAAACAATTTTTCAATAGAAACCCTGTAATTGATAAAAATATAGATGAATACAAATATAATCTTCATGAAAATGATAACAAAATCAATTAATAGATAACTTTTCTATTTGATACTCTCTTCATTCTTTTTTATATGTAATCTTTTTAAATTGCACTTGCATCAAGAAATTAAGTAATTTTGCCCTTATACCTTTTTATTAAATATTTTTTTAAGTCAACTTTTCAATAAATGATGAATATATTAGATTTCAAAAATTAAAATGCATTTGGATGACTATTTAAAATTTTGAGATTATTTACAAAATCAAATTTTATAGAATAGTGAACGTAGAGAGTAATTAATCAATGTGTGAAGTACTCCAATGAATGTTAGTTACTTGTTAGTTTTCCTAGTTTGGTCAAAGCATAAATGTTTAAGACTAATTATCTAATCTATCAAAAGTATAATAGAAAGAATATAATAATTTATGCATTAATTTTATGAAAATGACAAATCTGATCCAACTATTTATAAAAATGAATGACATATAAAAAAACTAAGATAATATATCATATCTTTCCTAATTATTTGTGGAAAAAGTTGCATAAATATATTATAATTAAAAATATTTATTAATTATAGTAATAATATTTTTTTTCACTTGATAACTTTTAATACATGTATAATACACTTTAAATACATATTACAAAGAACAATATATTATTCACATATAAGACAATTTTTATTGATGGATAATATATTTATCACACATTTTAATACACTTTTAATATAATGTGTCAATTTCTTACCAAACAAGCATAATATTTTTTTTTAAAAAATGGTTATAATACATATACATTGAATACATAATTCACTTTTAATATGTATAACAGATTTAACATAGTGTTGTTGTAAATGGTAGTAAATGAAAAATATCGCTAAATTCAGTAATTATTTATTAAAAAGTACAACTCCTGTATATGATCAACTTTGTTATTTATTGTGTATTTGTATTCATATAATATTAAAAAAATTATAGCTATTTATTTTAGATGTATATTGATATTTGTCAGAATCTATAATTTTTCGTTGTTTTTAAATTGATATGTTAGGATACTCCTTTTTTATTTTGGATAGAAGTTCTTTCGTAATTGGTTTGGTTTCCATTACAATATGTTGTTGGGTAATAGGGATAAGTCAAATGAACTGATTGAGTTGAATTTAAAAATGTAACGTAAATTGAACTAATAAATAAATAGAGAAAATAATTTATTTTAGTAAGAAATAAATTTTAAGTAATTTTTATGAATTTTTTTTGAATAAATTAATTGCTGATAAATTCTCAATAATTTAACTTCCTTTTTAACTTAACCTTGTGATATCATTGTTTAAACACGTAGATTTTGCAAATTTAGAAATTACTTCAGTCTTTGGCTGAAAACCCTTTTCCCTATTAGTGGACAACAACAAAAAATAAATATAAAAATTGCAGATACTGCATTATTAGTGACCCCATTTTCAATCAGGTAAAAAGATGCTAAAATTGATAAACGTACCCCAAAACAATTTATACCTATAGATGTTACTTCTTTTATATTGTTTTTTTCTTAATCGTGGATCAATGTACCTATTTAGCATTAAGGTTATAATATTAGTATGTGCAATACCTAAATTATCCCTCTTAAAACTAACACATCATTATTCTCATAAGTCATAAGCTTCATTTAATAATTTTTCCAAGATCACCCATATTATTTAATTCAGGCTCGTTTGGCTCAAATATTAGTCATGTCGAAATTAGTTATAGTATAATAAGTACATGATAAGTTATGTTGAAAAAAGTTATACAGTGAGTAAAGGTTGGTCGTTTGATAGAGCGTATAAGAATAATGTTAAATAGAGTGTATTAGTATTGCTTGCATTAATAATGCATGTATTAGTTATACATAGATTATTTTTAGGCTTAAGTTATTTACGATCCCTTAAAGTTGTCTGTAATAATTCATTTAGACACCTTAACTAAAATCTGTACCTATTTGAATACCTCTGGACATTGTCATTCTTTTACCTCCATCATTGTTCTTATTAAATTTTTCTCCATTGTCCTTTATATTACCTGTTCATCGCTATGACTATCTTTTATAACGGTCATTTTCATCATTTTAATTTGTAAAGAATTGAAGTTTGAAATTTGTTTCTTTAAATCAATATATATTTTATGTAAATGTAAGATGTTCTTTTATTGAAAAAAATCAGTTATGAATCAGACAAAAAAAATTGATGTAACTTCATTTTTTCTAACAATATTGATTAAAACTTATTAATTTTTCGACCGAATTCGTCTTTCTTGTACCAAAAATGGGAACGAAGAAGAAAGTTACAATTTTTTTTGATTATTTAAGAGATCGAAGAAATAACGTGTTAGAAAACTTGACGACTCGTTCGTTCATAAGCCATCAAAAATAGCCATAATTCTTTTAATCCTTTTGCCTTTTCTTTTGATTCTCTATTGTAGAAGTATAAAAAATGTTTAAAAACAATATAACATGGTGGGTTGCCGTATTGTTGATATTTAAATAGTTCAAATTTAAATTTAAAAGGGTAGAAGTGTTCAATAGATACATGTCTTAGTTCAGGTGTCTAAGTAAGTTGTGCGGACAATTTTAAGAGGTCGTAGATGACTTAACCCTTATTTTTATGCATTGTTTCTTTTGATGCATATAAAATAGCATCCATTGCATAAAAAAATAATATACAAAGATACCCTACACTATTATGGTAGAAAAGACGTAAAAAAGATTTTGAGGGGTAATTGGATCTTTAATCCTATAATCCATGCATTAAAACCATTGCATTGCTAGTACCTAAGAATCCATGGCATTAACAATACACACCTTACACAATAGAGTGTATAAATAATGTAAGTTGAAAAAGAGTACCAAACAAGATATTAGTAATATACAAGATTAATGTATGCATTATTTTTCCTAATACACTCCATCAAATGATATGGACATCTCCAACCCAATTCATCAAATTTTACACTAAATTTGATGTCAACGCTATTTTTGGTGTAATCAACTCTAACCCACCGCATCAAATTTTACACCAAAAAGAAATATTTCTCGTTCTCTTCATTATTATATTATTATTTTTTAAGATGAAACAAATTATTTCTAAACATTTACTATCTATAATTCACATTATTTCATTTTATACTCAAATATGATTTGTATTATAATTTATAGTAAAATTAACATAAATTTAATTTTTTACTATATAAAAAAATTAATTAATAAAAAAGGTAACTGTTACATCTAAAATTAATATCATGAAAATATTACATAAAAATAATTAAATATATAAGAAATTTAATTAAAACGTACTATTTATATAATGTGTAATTAAAAGCTTGTATGATAAAAATAATATTAAAATATTTAAAAGGTAATTTAGTATGATGAATAAATTTGATATAACACTATTCACACGTCAAATTTGCCGTAAAACTTGGTGTGAGTTGGAGATGTCTTTGGTGGAATATTACAAGGCTAACAAAGTAATTAAACAAGAATATAAGGACCAAAATAGTTAATTTCCCTTTGTATAATTCAATTTTCTTCACTTTTTCTCTGACGAATTTTGAATGCTCCCTAACAGTAAACACGACATAAGAGTGACTTTGCTTTGAGCCCCGACGTGTCCCCACCTAGAAAAATGGAACTATCGGCAATAATGTCGCCGGCGAATTTCCTAGAAAAAAATTCCAGTTATTCTCAAGCAATTACTCTCACAAATCGCCGGAAAATAGTTCACAGTAGCAAATTTAACTACGTTCGAACAACTTCCCCTTCTTTGAAATTACCCCCAGTGACTACGGATTGCGACAATGCAGAAGTCATCGGTGCAAGAGAGTGCAAAGGGAAGGAATGGATTCACTTTGTCGGCGTCGGAGGTTGTGGTTTGTCCGCTCTCGCCATGCTTGCTCTCAAACAAGTATATATTCTCTGTCACTCACTGACTCACACTATGTATATTTGGTGGTTAACTTCTTTTTGCAATAAATTTCTGTAACTATAAAGTTGTGATTATGATGTTGCTTGTCTGGAGTTTCAGAAATGTTAATTTTATTTGCCAGTGATTATATATCATGTTTGAATTGAATAATTTGACTATGGAACTCCAAAACCCTGTTATGTTTTTTAGGATGTATGAAATAACTTTTTCACTTTCATAAAATAGCTCGTGATACCTCTCTTAATTCTAAGGATGATTTTGTTGGCCACAGAAAGAGAAACAATCTTGGCATAAAAATGCTCATAATGAATACTACATCTGATTTCCAACATAAAAAATGCCGTTTTTATTCATAAGAGAACTACCTTCCATTTGCAATATATAACTCTGCATGCAACATTTGGTATTAAATTATCCAAGCTTGTATGATTATCCATCGAATAACAATTGCATATCTCCTACATTATTATTAAGCACATAGCAATATTATGTATCATAATTCATAGCCTTTGCATGCTAATACATGAATCAAACGATGCATTATTATTTGGACATTGAACTAGTGTGCTGGTAGTTAATTTAAAATGTTTATTTCCCGTATTAAATTGAATTAAATTTGGAAATACTCTAGGGTTATGAGGTCAGTGGTTCTGATATGATGTGGAGCGATGCCATGGACGCATTGCGAGAAGCAGGTGCCCGAGTGTATATAGGCCATTCTGAGCTTAACTTGAGAAAGAATAATGGGTTGGTGCCTGATGCCCTTGTTGTGTCAAGTGCGATTCGTGGGGGCAATGTGGAGATTTTACATGCCGAGTCTGTTGGAATACCTGTGTGAGTATGTTAATCTTAACTTTGTGATTGAACTTCTGTTACCGAAGTTAGACTTGGACTCAGATAGTGATTCTGTTCGTGTAGGTACAAGCGAGGAGCTTGGTTGGGAAGGATCACCAAAGGTTACAACCTTATTGCTGTCAGTGGGAGCCATGGTAATCTTACTTCTTTTGTGTTTACGGGGTTATTGTCAATATGTGACAAATCTATTTGATACCAAGCTTTGCTAAATATGGACAATGACTAGACTCAATATTTGCTTGTATTTACACGGAAGTCTGAAATATGAAGAAAGTCCCTTGAGGTGTATGCATTTGTGTTAGCCGACTTCTCTTGGGTGAATTTGTTGTTAACGCATGTGCAATTGTACTTGTGTTCAATATCAACGTAATTATGTACAGAACTGTAACATTTTATGAGATCTTGACTCGAATCATGATGTAATATCATGTTCCCAAGGAATCTGAAATACGAGGAACTTCACTATCTTGCTTATAGCGTAAACCATTTTGCATTTCCGCTTGTGTTAGTCAGCTCTGACAAAACCTTGGTACTCCTCTGCTTTATTAGCGTAGCAATTTGATTCATGGAAACACTTCTTGGCAGAATGTGTATCTGCTCTGGTTTTTGTGCATACTAGACTTTCTTGCTCCAACATAGGTGTGAAGAAGGATTTAACGCATAGAGTATTCAAAAGAGAGAAGAACAACACCATTGACTGAAGGGGTTATTCCGAGAAAGAGAAAAAACGAGATTTAGGCAACATTTTGGAGAAGAGTGTTTCAGGTTTCCCATGAGCAAATAACAATGTTGCTTATGAACTATTATGTTATTAGCAAATTAATAGGTAAAATTCATGTTATGAGTGCATGCGTAGACCTTTTAAGGCCTGATAAGATGTTTGGCTTTGAACTCTGTGATATCTATCAGCGGAGACTGATTCTGGAAGGTCTTTGGCTATTGTCTATTATTTAGTCTGGTAATTTGATCCACTCTTGTTTCAGCCTTTTTTAACACCAAAGTTTCACTTTTCGTGCTTTCTTTTGATTTATTCACCAATGCAGGGAAGACTACCACCGCTAGTATGATTGCTTATGTATTAGATGCAATGGGGGATGATCTTACAGCTGTAATTGGGGCTCGGGTACCACAGGTAGGTTCACTCTGCATCTTTATGGAGTTTCTCTTGATGTGCTCATTGTGAGTTTGTCAACAGTGCTTGCAGGTTGATAAGTTGATTTTTGTTCACATTAGAGCATTTGAATCCTAATGTGGGTTTTTTCATTTACACACAAAACTTACTTTCGATGTAATTTCCTTCTGCAGCTAGCTGAAAGAAACATCATCTGTGGAACTGGTTGCAACTTTGTACTGGAGGTATCCAATCCTTTCACACCTCTTTTCTTGTATCTAGTTGTCTGCATGAGTTAGTTTTTCTTTGTAAAATTTTAAGAGATAGAAAATACTTATGATTGTTATTCCTGTGAGTCTAATCTATGTACTTTCTAATGTAGGCTGATGAATACGACTCTTGCTTCCTTGGAGTAACACCTCAAATAGCTGTGGTAACAAATGTAGATTGGGAACATGTAGACATGTTTCAAGACGAGGTTGGTGATTCACTGCTTATAGTGTCTGCCATGTATGCTAAATTTGATTTTTTTGGTCTCTGGAAATGACCAGATTATCATCAGATTGTTTCTTTATCATCTCAGGAAGCAGTTAAAACTATTTTCAGGAAGTTCATAGGGCAGATAAGGGTTAAAGGACATTTAATTTTATGCGGTGATAGGTATATATTGATAACTTCTCTTACAAGGTTGATACATTTCATGGATTGAGTTGATTTAGCATCAAATT
The DNA here is from genome assembly GCA_032847665.1 of Solanum chilense. Lineage (NCBI taxonomy): Eukaryota > Viridiplantae > Streptophyta > Magnoliopsida > Solanales > Solanaceae > Solanum > Solanum chilense. The sequence continues at coordinate 3,501,155 of CM064965.1, forward strand.
TTCTTACTCAAATAGATACTTGTTGAAGATTTCACACCAAAAAAAATTCTCATTTTTCATAGGAAACATCTCCTGAAGGAGAACAATCAACTATGCGATATTCGTTTTACAGCAGAAAATATACGCCTGATGCTACTTTGTTGGTCATTGTCCTTTAGAACAGTACTCTGAAGATATTATCCATATATTATGCAGCGTTCACAGACTACAGTTCCCATAAAATCATGTCTCAACCAACCTGTTGATGCTGCATATATGAGGATATGGAACATTAATCCATAACCTGATACCTTGATCATTCTATTACAGAAGGTCTCATTTATGTTTTACAAACTATCATTTGGTGGCTTGTGTATCTTTAGTTATAGATCACATAAATTGATCTCATTCTGAGGCTAACAAAAGGAAATATCAAATTTTCATGTCTAATGTAGTTACTAACAATGATTTTCTGATTGGATTTACAGTCCGGTTGCATGTTCTTTGGTCAACAAAACGGGCTCAGGCTCTGCTCTTCCAGTTCTTCACAATGATGCATTCCAGATTTCAACTTACGGAATTTCTAGTTGTAACGATTGGCATGCCTTATCAATATCCCCAAACTCTTGTGGGGGTAGTGACTATCAGCTGGTAAGTACATTTGTTCTTTGAAATATATAGCTCTAGATGAAATCTACTATGTAAAACTGTAATAAGTCCATTAGTTTCTTAGAAATATTATCTGAAAATAACATTCCGGGAACTTGTACGTAGCTTATTCCTAAGGAAGTGAAAATGCTTTGCTAATTCTGCACGTGCTTTGTACTTCAGTTGGCTACTCTAGGCTGCATGATCATAAATTCACTTGTCAAGAAAGTGTTATAGCAACTTAATAGAACTCTACGTAAGATGGGTATCATTAATTAAGTCTTCCTCGACAAATTTTTCTCCAGAGTTCAATTCAAAACAATTTCTTAGTTCTGTTTCTTTCAAAGACTATGAAAGAATGCAACAACTCACAATAACGTGAACATTTGGGAGGTAAGCTCCTTTCTTGCTCCCTCCATCCCCAAAATAACCAAATACGATTTGGGGTACTTGGAAATAGGATCAAAGAGTCAACTGTCCGAATTTCCAAACCAAATACCAAACACCAAAAAATAAATCATGCTTTCTGTCATTACCAAATGCACCAGTTGTTAACTGGGACTTTTTATTTGAAGTTTTAGTCAGTTTTTATTTGGAGTAGGGATAAGATAACTAGAACGAACAAAAAACAAACATTAGATCAAATGAATATGAAGTAGACCAGGTTCTGATATTCTTTTTGATTCTGAATCTTCACGTGACCTAATATGAGTGCTTGACCTTATTCCATCTCTTGAAATTTGCAGCATGGTTACAGTGTCACTTCAATTGAGTTATTATACATTCTCCATTTGATTTTGAAGGACCCGAATTTGCTTGTGGATTAAAGAATATATATTGACATGGACCAACAAATAGGTTCTACGTCTTGTGAAGAAACTTTGTTTTGTAGGGAAATTGTCAATTCCAACTTTTTATTTCTGTTAACGAATTTGAAGCTTTACAAGTTCTGTATGGTTCGCACTGCACCGTATTCTTGCAGATAAAATGCAAAAATATAATGCCATGTACAGTAACTTTTTGCTGTTTTCTATTTATACCTGCTCTCTGAATTATTTGAAGCAAGTGGCGTATTGAATACCTATTATTCCCGTGCATGTATGTAGTCTAAAGATATTATTTCCTTATTCCAGCTTCACAAGGGACATCATATTGCAGACATCAGCCTACAAATGCCTGGAGTCCACAATGTTCTTAATTCATTAGCAGTAAGTAAACATTCAGAAGTTATTTTTTGTTTTATCGGTGTAAGTAGACGTTTAAGTTGCAGAACTATTTTCTTCTTACATGATCTTTACTCAAATATTATTGGCTAAAAAAAATGTAAGTATTAGTTAATCAATCTGAACTTGTTCATACATCAACGGGGCCAAAACTGGAAAATTGTTTTATTGGCTGCTCGTGATTATATCATAGTTTAGACATCTGTAATTGAAGAAAACACGGTTCCACTGCTAGTAAAGATATTTTTTGTTGAGTTCTGTTGCTTTGGATATTCCAACCCGCAGGTCATTGCAACAATGAATGCTCTTTCTACGGATGAGAAAAACTTTCTTAGTTCCATTGCTTCTTTGAAATTACGCTTGCAAAATTTTGAAGGTGTTTCTAGACGTTTTGAGAGGATAGGTACAGTCCGTGGGTGCCATATATATGATGACTATGCTCATCATCCCACCGAGATTCAAGCTACTCTTCAAGCAGCACGCCAGAGGTTTCCATTTCAAGAACTTGTAGTAATATTTCAGCCTCATACATACAGGTATTTGCAAGAGTATTCTCCTTCCAAATTACAATTACATTGATTGCACAATGCTTGAATTTTTCATAATTTGCAGTCGTTTAGCAGCATTGAAAGACGACTTTGCGATTGCATTCACTAATGCGGACAGGGTTGTGATAACAGAGGTTTAGCCCCATTTTTGAATTCCGATGTTAAAGCTGCTTAAGTTAATGTATTTGTCCACCTTTTCTGTCTTGGCTAAGGAGATGTAATTTGTTTCTGCTGCAAGATTTATGAAGCCAGAGAAACAAATCTGTCGAAGATCAATGGACGCGATCTTGCAGTATCTATAGTTGGCCCACCATCTGAGTTTGTCCCTTCCCTGGTATGCCGGAACAGAAAACTTCCTCACAGTTGTAGATGTTGGAGTTGCCTGAAATTTTGCTCTGATGTCCTTGTAGTGGCAAATGTTTTGAACATAAAAATAATCAAGTCTAAGTTCACAAAATACGGAGTTTCTATTCTTAGGTCTCTAATGAATAAAAGAAAATTTCTCTTTGTGAAATGCGATGGTGTGCAACAGAGGAAAGCTTCTCTTTCTCTAATTAACAGTATCTATCGTCATTGTTCTAAGTATACCACATCAATTATAGTGCTGCACAGTCAACTTGTGTTTCATATTGGCTAAACCCCATTTCTTTATGGTGTTTGACTAAACAGATACAGGTGTTGGAAATGCTGGTTGTTCAGATATCCAAGGATCCCGATCATGAGACTGTCATCATGACACTAGGAGCAGGTGAACATTCTGATTTCCATGACTGGAAACCCTTGTATAACATTAGTCCATTGTCTAAGGAGATCATTCTTCACAAGATCGACCAAAAGGGAAACATGAAAACAAAGAAAGGAATAGTAATTGTAAAAAAATGACACAAATTTTACGCTTCTTATTTATGAGATTTGAATTGGACATCTTTTTTTTTCAGGAGACATAACTTCAGTGGGTCGTAAACTACTAATTGAATTGCAGCACAGATTACTATAATATACTGCATCACGAGACTGGCAGCGAACTCAAGACGTTAATAGCCTTTACATATAATTGGCTAAATTTGAAGCCAAGGTTCCTAGAATTGTGCACATTCATCTGCACTTAATATATGGCGGCAAGCCTGACCTCATGATAGATGATCTCGTCATGCAGATATGAAGATCATGTTCAACTGCTTGAGATGTTTGCATCCATTGATTGCTTTCTCTACTGCAGCAAATTCACCACTCTGGAAACAGACCTGGTCAATGATACAGAAGGCCATGGAGTAAGAAAGCACTGAGTTGCACCCCAATAGTATTTCTTGAGCCCCATCAGTTCACCTCCTAGCATCACTGATCATCTTGATTCTTGACTATGCATATTGGTAGCAGTACAGTTCCTCCCTTTATGGACTGCCTCTTTAGCTTAGCAATCATGTGGATCTTGTGAAGGATATAAAGATCTTTCGAATGTTTAGAGCCCCTCATTTCTAGTTTCTTGTTGGTGCATTTATGAATACAGAAGATAGCTCGTCCTTTATAGAGAATCATAGTGTTGTAGGTCCTCTACTGTTGATAAATTGCTAGGTTAAGGAGTTCAAAATTTTTAATAGAAGTATTTGTCTTAGCAAAAAAATGATCACCATTCACATAATTGGTTTCTTTTTGTAGAGCAGGGGCTTTTTGCCTTGTACGATATTGATGTGCACTGTAATCAATTCTATTCAATGCTTATGGAAGTTCAAACAGGTTCCATTTCGATTGAGGTACTGTGCATATCAACATCTAATGAGCTGTCTGCAAAGAGACTACATAATTCTCTCACTCACACAGGTATTTTACACCCACAAATATCTAAATTTACCACTGCTGAGGGAAACTTATAGAAAATCTACTTGTGAGCACTGATTTAAGTGCAATTCCCCAGTACATGCATAGAAAGAAAATTAAGGCAACAGAGTGGAGATCACAGACTGGACTGAAAGTGAGAGTAAGTAGCTCAAATTTAGATTGGAAGAGAGGAGGAAAAATCACAGAAGCAAATGACACAGTTTTCAGCTCAAATCCAACAAAAACAAAACAGTTGCACTAATCTTCAACTATCCTACAAACAGAATCTTGAATAGTAATAAAGGAAGAATGCAAGCGTTTCACTCTCTACTATACACAGTTTTCTTGTGTCAACAGTACCTTCCAAAAAACACAATCAAACAATTACAGAAAGCTTACCAAAGCCACTACTAAGAAGAGAATCATTACGCTATCGTCCAAAAAATGAGAAAAATCCACGTTTCTTTGGCTCCTCCTCCATCATTACAGTCTCCATACTATCTTGCTCCACCAACCTCCAAGCTGCTTGCTCAAATGCCAGACCTGCCAAAGCTGGTGGCTTGTTCAACACAAGGGGATAACCTCTGTTAGTACTTCTAATAACTTCTGAATCCTCAGGTATTACCCCCAACAATGGAAGCCCTAGCATTTCCTGCACATCCAATACAGACATCATATCTTCCCCTTTTATCATATCAGTCCGAACCCTGTTCACAATCATCTTAATATCCCTAATTCCATCACATTCTAACAATCCTGTCACTCTATCAGCGTCTCTTAAGCTGGTAATATCTGGCGTTGTCACTAGTACAGCCTCATTTGCCGGAGTTATAGCCGTGATGAACCCAGCATCAATGCCAGCTGGACAATCAATGATGATGAAATCCGGACCACCTTCATCACGAGCTTTTAGGGCATCCACAAGCCAAACCAAAGCTTTCCCACCAAACCCTATCGGCAATTTGGATCTGGGCTTGGAAATACACAGCAGCTCGAAATTGGACCACCGCTTATCACGTACAAGAGCCTGATCAAGTCTGCAATCACCGTTGAGAACCTCGACAACAGTATAATTAACCCGGTTCTCTAAGCCCAGGAGGAGGTCAAGGTTGCGGAGACCAACATCGCAATCAATGGCGACGACAGAGAAGCCGAGCCGAGCTAATGAAAGACCGATGTTGGCGGTGGTAGTGGTCTTCCCGACGCCGCCTTTGCCGGATGTAATGACGACGACTCTCGGAGTATCTCCGGCGAGTTGAGGCTTGCGGTTGTACTGGAGCATAGAATGGATGGAAGGGTAGAAGTTTCTAGAAGGCCTGAAGGCCGGAATGGGTTTTAGGGTTTTGGGGGATAAGGAATTGGGAGGGGTAAAGGTGGAAGAGTAGAGAGAGGAAGGTTTAGGGTTGAGTGGCTGCAGAGATAACATTTTTGTGTAGAAGAGAAGAGTGTCGTATTTGGGTGAAAGAGAGGAAACTTCACAAGAACATGTTTCGATGTCGCTTAGCAGAAAGGAGAAGAAGACGGCACTGGAAGTGAAAAAGGTAAGATATCTTTCTTGCAGCTAGGACTTAAATTGTTTTAACCCGAATCGAAATCGATAATTCTAGTTAGTAATAAATATTACTGACTTATTAATTTTGGTAGCGGTTTTAATTCTTTTGATATTGAATTTTCGATTTTTAATGATAAATTATCTTTATATCATTCAGGGTTTAGTTTCATACTTCAATTTCTGTTTGTCTTTAACCGTTGAGTGTCAACCCTGCTATCTTGTATCAATTTTCGCTTTTGAGCAAGAAATAATATGTCAACTTAAATTTATGATTTATTTGTTTGTCAATTTATTTCTAAATGATTTTCAATAAAAATTTTAATGATTAAATAGACAATTATCAATAAATTGAATCAATATACTTCAAAATTGAATCGATCGATACAAGATCCTAATGCTCTTAATTCCTTTTTTTTTTTTTTTTGTGGTTATTTGTGTTTGTCATTATTTTAGATAAGATATATATGAATGAGTCATTTGTGTATGTAGAAGAGTGAAAATGAGGAAGTTAATGATGTAGGTTTTGACTTGTATCTATAGCTATGAGTGTTACCCTTACCTCCTAAGAGTATACAGATTGTGTATGAAATTAAAGGAAGTTAAAGATGTAGGTTTTGACTTGTATAGCTATGAGTGTTACCCTTACCTCCTAAGAGTATAAAGATTGTGTATGAAATTAAAGGTTAGTAGATAGTTTAAAAATGTCGTAATATGTATTCATAATATAATCACATGATGATTTCATAAAGCATAGTCTTTTTTGTTCTTTTTATGTTTTTGAGAACACACATCAAGTTGTCATTTATAAAGTGCTCGGGAAGTTGTTCCACCATATTATAGTAAGGGATCATCAAAATATTATTCTCAATCGTGCGATTATTCGAATTTATTTGTTTGGCTAGTAAGTGTGTGTTATCCTAGAACCAACACATTTTTATGTGTCTCGTTTAATTTTTCTAAGTGGAATGACCTAATAAACTTATGTATATGCGATGACAAAGTAAAAAAAAAAGGTTTAAAATAGTGTTATAACTAATCTAATGATTCAATTGAAAAAGTGGTAAGTAAGAGGATTCAACTGACAAATAAAATCAAGTATAATAATCTCTCGAGTTATTCTGTCATTATTTAACTATTTGTACTCAACCTTATCTAATCCCATGTGGGTTCTGTTCAAACCAACTAATTGTCTTAAATTTTCTTAATATGAATACACGGTTAAAGAAATTTATATTACTTAATTAGTTATCATAATTATACTTTGTTATAATTATTACTTGCAACCAACAATAACCATATTATCTGGGTTGGTTTTGAGTTTGTATAATTAATTGTGTTTGTATAATTCGTAAGTAACAATTTTTTATTTGATTTATATTTGTATACGATAGTTTGTATTTGTATATGACGATGATTTTATTGGGTTTTCAGTTTTATCATCATATATATTCAATCTTTTTACAATAACTTTTTAAAGTTTGTATAACTGTGTAGTTTTTGGATTTTGTATGATATAATTTGAATAAATGTTTACAGTTCATATGTTTATGTTTGTATCAATTCGTTATTTTGAGTTTCATCATATTTGTATAATTTCATACTTGTATTACTCAATTATACAAAACCACGTGAATTATAAAAACGTACCCTTGAATTATACAAACGAGATGTGAATTATACAAATAATTGCCCTCTCTTGCTCGCCTCTCTCCTCCCTCTCCCAATATCGCTCACCAGATATAAAACTACAATATGTATATCAGTTACATATATACCATTATCTAATCGATATACATATACGATTCACCTTTCTCCTACTATCTGTCCTCACTCGCCTCTCTCCCTCCTTTCCCAATCTTGCTTGCCACTTTGCTCCCTATAACATATAGCTACGAATCAAAATTATCAAATTATAGTATAGAGTGTAATTAAGCTATTTTTAAATAAATATATGCGAGAGTTCCCCTTCTTTATTATTTACAATTTTAATTGAGTTATCATATAATCCTTTTGGAAGCCAGCGACCCAAAGAGGTTCTAAAAGTCCAAATGCTTATGCAATTGCCCAAGTGAGCCCTAACATTTTCAGCTAGTGGTCCTAAACTTTTATTCTAAAATCTTAGGAGTCAACATAATTTGGTATTATATCAAATTATATGAAGTACAAAGTAAAAAGGGTTATTGTTACTTTAAAAATATGATAATTGTTTCTTCAATAAAATGGCTATTTATATACGTAATGTATCTATATTGTGTATATGATATATAATAATCCATCTAATATATATATATATATATATATATATATATATATATATATATATATATATATATATATATATATATATGTTGTATATGTAATGATTAAATGTACATTTTTTCAATCTTGATCAACTTAAATCTCTTATAAATGAATTCAAATTGTAGATATGATTTCATCCAGATATATTGATTCTTTTGGCATATTATTCTTTCACGCCTTGTATCAAAGGGCAAACAAGAACGGTATAAATACCTGGTCTACAGATAATCTATGACATATAATAAGCTATAAACAAATAAACGGACGAAATGACCAACACATGCTATATACCAGCTATAGAGCTTTGTGGGCAAAAACTATACAACGAGACACATCACAACGTCTATGAAGCCTCTAAAAGATTTACAACATCATATTGCTAATAACTAGTCGAGAACAGACCTCAACATACGCGACTAGCAACCTTTTTATATGATCAAAAGTACACGATATAAATTGACTCCAGATTGAGATAGTGCTCACCAAGATATCAACTGAAGTTGCCAAAGAACTTAACGTGGATTTCTACTCCCCTGTGAACCTGATCCTATATGTCAATATCATCTACAAGAATGCACTTTTTTACCCTTTCAAGTTAGTTCTTTATTAATAGTGAAGAAAATAAAATCAAAATAAAAAGAAAGCAAATAGCTAGATCATGTCCCAAGTTGATTCTATTAAACCTCCCTACGTCTACAATTGTTTGACAGATATATTAAAAATCTATTTTCAAGATTATTGTCAATTTAACCAATCAAGAAATAATTTGTTATTTTTTTCTAATTCCGTCCTTAATAACTATTTCATTTTGTTCAATTGAAAAGTTACGTAGACTTTTGATATTCTTGCTATAGTATGATTATATTAGTCAAACTACATATTGTATTAAATTTTATTTGAGAGGAGTGCATGACCTTAACCTGACAAACAATTATGACGGAGAGAGTAATAAACAAATGTTCAACGAATATATATATAAGACAATTAAAATTGTTTATACAAAAAACATATTATGTATATATAAATGTAAAATCAAATCAATTTAAATAAAATTAATTTATTTAATTATTTTAAATCGATTTTTATCCAAATTATGAAAACAGATAACCATCTATCTTTGCTTCATGCTTTTAGCATGTGACGACATAGTGAATGAACTCATCCAATTATAACCAACCATCCACTTCTAACCATACAATCTTTGATTCCCTAATCTACTCCAACTAATAACCCTATTTTCCTCCTTTTTTTTTTTTTTTTCTCAAAACAAAAAACAAAAACAAAAACAAACTCCTTATTTATCAACAAGAAAAAGCAAAAGCAAACTCCTTTTAATAGAATAACAAAATTCATTTTGATCAAGCGGCGCAAATTTCTCCATTTTCATGGGTCCCTTTAAAACACAATCTGAACCGTCCATTCCAAGTGTCCTTCATCACTCAAAGTTCTAAGACCTCCACGTGTCTCACAACCTAGATTTCAAATTGACGATTTTACCCTTCCTTCTCCTACTCATCCCCGTCTCTTCCAAACCGGCAAATTCATGTGATCAGTTTGGTTATTATATTATCTTCTCTCTCTCTTTTTTTTTTTTTTTATCTCTAAATTTTCTTTGGACACCAATTTTTCTGTTTTCTCTTTTGCGATTTAGATCTACAGATCTTTTATACTCTTTTATTGCTAGTTGACTTTCGCTGGGAGAGTTTTTCCTGTGGCCATTTTCTCTCGAAGGTTTGTTTTTTCTTGATTTTTAGAGCTTTGTGTTTGACTGAGATCTGAAAGATTTGATTTTTATGGGTTGGTTTTGTTTTTCTTTCTGATTTGGATTCTGGGTGTTCTTGATCTGATGTTAATTGTGTGCGGAAGTGATTGATTTTGTTGAAAGTTGAGGTTTTTGTATGTGGGTCGGAATTGGATTAGTGAAGTTCATATCCGGATTTTGATTTGGATATAAACTGAATTTAATTGGAATTATTGATTTGTGTAGTTTTTGGGTTTGAACTTTGATATGATGAAGTCAATTTCTGATTTAGGGATCTTATATGATCCCAGTTTTGTGAAATTAGGGTTTTCTTTAGTGTCATAGTCACTGTGACAGGAATTGTATGCTAAACTCACTCATTAACAAATGAATTTACGTTACTAGAGGACTATTAGACTTAGAAATGACTCTTATGACTAATCAGAGTCTTAAATAGGCCTTAATCGATACTTCATATTTGAGAACATCAATGTACAAGATTCAATTTTTGTGTTGTGAAACTTTATTGGTGTTCTCACGGATGCTTGAGGACACTGATGATTTTTCTGTGTTGCTATTGGGATTTTCAAGTCTCTTAAAATTCCCTTTCTAGATTTGTCAATGATAATGGGTACCTTCGTTTTTTATGTTTCTTTAATAAGCTGCATGAGTACTATGGATTATCCTGTACACAAAAAGTTGGGTAGATTTTACAACCATCTAGTTCGCTATGTGTGTGTATATATATTGTGATATATATATATATATATATATATTTGTTGTGATCTAAATATGTCTAGGAACTCTCTTGATTGTGTTTCCAAAATATTTGTTCAGTTAATGTCTGGATTTTACATACTAAAGTTTGATGCAAACTCTGCAGGGAGGAAGGCCATGTGAGTTGTTTGCATAGCAGACAAGTATAGACATCATTTTGTTGGGTTTTCAGAGGGCTTAGTAGTCTGTTAGTTGTTGTCAGATGGGTAAATGCAAGGCTTGTGGCAAACTAGGAAGAATGGTGAGTGACGGGCCTATGAGTGCTTACCAGTCTTCTCTTCTTCAATCTCCTGTTGTTTCTGTCTGGGACTGTATTGTTCGTAAAATCCGGTATTCCTTTAGACCCGAGTTTGTGTAGGTGTAACTTTAGCAAAAGCTTTAGATTGAATAGCATAGTTTTTTTTTTGGCAATAGTATTAATAACAGGGCACAGAAGAAAAGATAATAAATTAGTTATAGAGAGAATGATCTTGTCTTAGAGATATCACAACAAAGAAAAAATCTTTAGGTTCAAGTGTTGCTGATTCATAATTAGTTGGCAAAATGGAATGTGCTAAAGTGGCACCTGCTGTTAGAAAAGGGAAGAAGAAGCAAGTTAAGGATGAGTTGGATCGAATTAAACAAGCTGAGAAAAAGAAGAGGCGCTTAGAGAAAGCCTTGGCCACTTCAGCTGCCATCCGTTCTGAACTGGAAAAGAAGAAGCAGAAGAAGAAAGAAGAACAACAAAGGCTTGATGAACAGGGTGCCGCGATTGCTGAAGCAGTTGCACTTCAGGTTTTACTTGGCGAAGATACAGATGATTCATGCAAGCTACTCCTAAAGAAGGAAGAAGGATGGAACACGTGGGATCTTAACAGCAGTTTTGACTTCTTCGTGGGCAGAGGAAGACCCATGCTTCCGCGCCAAGACTCTTCAACATGTTATTCAGTTGAAGGAGCAGACTGGGTTTCTGGTGCAAGCGGGTACAGATGCATGTCGAATGAGTGGGGAAATTCCGAGTGGATGGTTTCATCTGAAACTTGGGTAAGGGATGAGGGAAACTGGGAGGTTGCAAGAATTTCTCCTGGTTTTATTGCAGCACAGTCTTTATCATCTCTTCAGATAGCTGAAGATGCTCCAGTAGACTCTTGCGTCTTCAATCAAGTTGAGGGAGTAAATTAATTGGAAGTCTTGGGTTTGTGCTGGTGCTGAACTGCTATTTTTCTTTTTTCCTTTATGGGTTTGAATAATTACCCCTGTATATATTTGAAAGGTGAAACTCTCCGCCTCTTTGTGTTGCGTCATGTAAGCTTTTGCTCTTGGCTTGTCTTTTAAAAGACATACCGCTGGCGTTTATATTATATAATGTACTGGTGATATTATTTATTTTTCTTACTATTATGGTCTCGAAATCCTTGCTTGAAAGTGTTGACATTAGCTCGTTGAAGGTTGCTGCTTACTTCTTGATTGATGATATATATGCTGGGAAATTTTTTTATCGAGAAGAAGAAAACAAAGTATATGAAATCATAAAAACGACAATACGTAGTATGTACTAAAATATCAAATTTTTGTGACAATTTAACCCAACATCACATCTGCCATATAGATGAAATCGAAGGAAGAAAAGTCGTCATAGAGAAATCACATATACCTGCTACGTTGAAGACAATGAAAAAGGAATAGCGAAGATAGTTAAGAAAATCGTTTGTGCATATGTAGTTCTCTAAGCACTAATCAGCATAACCAAAAGAGCAGAGCAATTTACATAATCCCATAACAAATTGCAACATTAAAGCAGCACCAGAAAAACAAAATGATTTACATATTCCACAACAAATCAGGATCAATCAGCTTGGCATTTTCTCGACAATAAGAGGAGTCATTGCAGGACACGATATTTCCTCGTGTCTGACTACAACATGAACTATACTCGGAAACAAGACAGATGAGTGGAATTTTTTTAGCTTTCCTGACGCTAGTTCTGCCTCAGAGGGGTCTCTGTTCCATGAGGCTGCTGTTGCTGTCCTAGCACCTCTTCACTATCTGAACCTGATGGTTTGGCACCAGTGGTGATAAAATTTTTGAACCAATTCGCTTGAAACCTAGGAGTTCCCCGACCAGAGTTGCCAGGAGAGTCAGGGGAAGCTGAATTGTTAGAAGCAACTCCTGCGAAGAACCTATATGCCACTTTACTGGCTGTAACGATCTCTGTTTTAGCTTGCCTCAGCTACAAAGAGATAAAGAAGTCATATTGAAGCAAAAGTTGTGCTAAACTAGCAAGCCAAGTTAACAACCAAACAAAATTACATCAAGGTGCTTATTAATCAAACAAACATAAATAATCTGTTAAGCTGCTTAATTCATATTTTTAAAGACTTCGATTGAGTTAATAGTTGAATGAGGAAAATAAGCAGAAAAATATATCCAATCAAGAACCCAGTAATCGAGTAGATTGATCTTACATAAAATTAACTATTTGAGAGAAATTTTCCTTTCAGAAAAGGGCCAAACAATTAGTACACATAAACAGAAGTAGAAGCAGAAGAGAACTTTGTTTCGCCCGACCAGCAGGCACGCGGCACTGGGAACTAAGGGGATTAGTAACTACACATATTACATTAGAGATAAAGAAATGCACTGTCAAAGTAGAAGAATCTCACCCTAAAAGCAGTAGTTCCTGCTATCTCAACGGCAGCATCACCAGCATGAGCAAACCTGTTAACCCAACCTGTTACAGAAGCTATAAGAAAATGGTCTATGCTGGCGAGCTTCAGACAGAAAATCAAAATCCAGAAAATTTATGCTGCACAATGTACATATGTTTGTTAAAGAGGTTGCTTAAATCAGGCACTTGACTAGTAATCTAGCACTAGTTACAGTTTTTGGCCATATCTATTTCTTGAGGTGACATATCCAAACAGCATAGCAATCAAAAATACGATTTGTCCCAATAACCAATCATATTGCAGTGAACATCTAACACCAATAAACTACAAGAATCAAGTGATATTACAAAGATCCCATAAGAAACAAGGCTAGTTATTCTCATGATTAAGGACATTGCTTCAATCAGCATGCTTATAGCACTCAAATATCAGTGGACAGTTTGGTATCAAGCTTCTATCTTTCTGGAGGCAGTGTTTTGGATGGCGAAAGGCAACAGAAGGCGACAAGGGTCTGTCTCGCCAGTCGCCACAATGCGAGGTGCCTTTTTGAAGTTAGGCGCCAATTAATACCAAAAATTTAAAATATTTAATTGTGTATATAAATAATCAAAATCCAAATAAAATAGCAATAACATATAACTAAATATTTCAATCCAAAAACTGAGAATAGATGGTAAATACTAAAAGCCTAGAACTTGAATGAGAAAAAAAAAGAACAAAAGTCAAAACAGTGAGAAAAAAACTGAGGTAGAAATAACTGTGAAGTCTGAAGAAGAAGGAAAAAGAAACGGAGGAAGAAATTAGAAGAAGAAACAAAGAAATACGTATTGGTTAGACTTTGGAGTCTCTGGATAAGTCTGGCTGGTCACTGGAGAAGTCTAGTCAAGTCGACTGGTTGGAGTCAAAGTAAAGTCCAAGAGTGCAATTTTGCAAATTCGGAAAGAAAAACTTGAAACCTTTTAACTCTTAAAAATCTAAATTGGCCGCCCTTCGTTTTTTGAAAAAAGAAATACAAAAGGTGACACCTTTCTCGCCATGGGTGTCGCCTTCTGAAGATGGAAGCGCTACAGAGCTAATAGGCGATGAAGAGGTGATCGCCTTTCACAGCACTGTCTGGAGGTGATTTATTCAAACAGTATTAACAATCACAAAGAGATACACAAATCAACAATTAAATTGTGGTGAGTACTTAGCACATCTATACTCAAAGAGACAAGTTATACTACAAGTTTCCTGATTACAGATGGGTGTTAAACTCATGTCCTTCAGGAGAACACTTAATGTGGACATCTAACTTTTTAATGCATGCCTGATAACGTGGACACTTTAGGCCTGCTCACTAACAGATGAAGAGGCAACAAAGATTAAGTACTCGGTCTGACTTCACTGCATGAAATACATCGCCAGCATCATCATTTGTATTATTAAGGCAAAATAATATCTCAATTTGTCTGGAACTGTTATTCTAGTGCACATCCTGGAAACTCAATACAAGCAACAATCACAAGGCAAGGCACGACTTCAGTCGATACTTACATCTAAGACCCCACCCCTCCCACAAAATAACACCCAAGAGCACCTACATTGGAGAACCATATTTGACAGACTACTTCAGATAATAGAAGGTTCTTACTAGCGTGAATTACACTACAGGCAAAATTTATCATGCCCACAAAAAACTTTTTTTGGCAAGCATCTGACAGACTACTTCAGATAAAATAGAAGGTTCTTACTAGCGTAAATTACACTACAGGCAAAATTTATCATGCCCACAAAAAACTTTTTTTGGCAAGCATCTGATTAGATACTTCTTTTGAAAACCAAGAAATTTCCGAGGGCCAGTGATGCACAGTTCAGAACTATGAGAATAACGGGCCAGCCACTCTACCCTTCTCCACTTAATATTAGGGTTTCAACTAGCAACAGCATTCAAACCTGTGATATCATAAGCTTAACACTTCAATGTTGGAATAAAGAGTTGAAGAAAAACTGGAGAATCATTCAAGCATGTGTTTTTTGGATTGTTTTTTGGGGAGAGAAACCAGAGTGTTCCGAAGGGAAGGCATCATCAACACAAGATTTTTTTTGAAAATGAGAAATCAAGACATGATTTAAAACATAGAAGTTTATGCAATTTAGCATTATGGTGAAATTTAACTGCAGCTCAGACAAATACCTAGCACCGTCTTGAGTGCTTGGCAACTAATGGTAATGAAATATTAGCTTACGTAACAGTGCAGTGGGAAAATCAAAACATACTAGGCGTTTGTGTTCCCTGCAGCACAGATTAGGGGTTCAACTATAAAATTAAACTTTCTGAAGTTATTCATTCTAATGTGTAACCATGGATCATGATCAAAATTTTGGCAAATCTAAAGAGGGACTTTGGTAGTATTCCCATCATGTTTGTGCACCTTGTTTCTAAGCCTGAAGGTCTATCAAGCAATAATTACATAGAAATCAAAACTAGTAAATATGGAACCAAACTTGGAAAGAAAGAAATAACATTCACAGAAAATGTCAACGAAGGTCGAGTTCAAGATGGTTTTCATGAGCATTGACAACCAAGAACTGTCCCCGGAGTAAACACCTCACCCCGTGAACAGATATCACCCAATTGAGAGAGATGAGATGGCAAATACATAGTAATTTGAGCATTTCTCCTGACACCAAAAGTTGCAGACATACATTTGTGCCACATTCAAGTTCACCACCAAGAGTTTGTCTATGAAAATGGTTATAGCGCAAACAGAATTAACAAGCAACAGAGAGGGAGAAAAAGATTACCAGGAAGCTTTTGAACACCAAGTCTTTCACATAATTCATCACAGAAGTGATTGCAATTCTTTGACAATAAATCATATGAGTGTCCAGGCCACTCTCTACTAAGCTCTCTCAATATCTGGTTCACTTTGAAAATAGAGTGATTTGTGTTTCCAAGTACAATGCATTCACGGTACGAATACATTGGATTTTTCCCAGCAGGACAGCTAAAAACTCCAGTACCTTGTTCACAGAATCCGAATGACCACTCGTCATCTCCATAAACCTATGACAAATATACACCAAATCTAACATTTATTAACACGGGCTTAAAAGGATAATGACATAAAGCAGAGATATATACAGTATAAGCATAGCAACATTTTGACAAAATGAAGCTAGTTGATGAACAAGTGACACAAGTTCAGCTAAAAGTTAAAGAGCTACTGAAAGCAGGAAGTGATGAGCTTAAATGGACACTGCACAAGATGAGACCATGCAACATTTCTGCAAATAGTTACTGTCCAAGTATATCATCGCAGAATAACCAATGCATCTCATTTTATTTTTATAACCATGGTGTCTAGAGCAGAATTGCACACACATGGATTAATTCGATGAGTACCTGCTACCTCCTACCAACACAAGTATCAGGTAACTTCGTCTCTAGAACTTAGAAAGATGGGAAGAAATCATCTAGTGTAAGATATGAACCCGAGACTCCATGATTCTCAACCCACTTCATTGAACACTAGTTGTTCTTTGTAACTTAACTTAATGGTTCCTACTTCTGAAGTTAGATAAACGAGATTAGATATCAACTTCTTGAAAGCAACAATGCCACTAAGTTCATCTTCGGTAAACTACAAGGATCATAAAGCTTAGTATTACATGATTAACCCCAAATATGGAAATGTCAGGTGGACGTCATCTCATACAGTTCAGACATTATCACCAACACTAGTACCGTAATATTTCTTGAAAAATTGGAGAAATTTGTTCCAATGCTCAAGTAGGAACTCTTTCCTTTCTAGTCAACACTGAAGAAAACAAAAAATTGTACCAACCATTTTTTTAGAACAAAAATGTCGTTGCCAGAAAGGCAAAAGATATTTTATCTTTGAAAAGACAGTAGACACGAATAATTTCTTAGCTAACAGCAGAAATAATGGAAGGCTAAGACTTCCAAGAATATATATTTACAGATGCCTGATGATGAAAAGGAAACTATTGTGTTAAGATTACTAGCCTATTTCATTTCTAGTTGACGATGAAAAGATTATTCTGCCCACCAAGGTTAAAACCGATGGACTCACACCATGTGTTATAGCTACAATTAGAACTTAGGCATCTCTCGGCTATTACTCCCATTCCTCAACTACTAGGCCACCCTTGGAACTAAACAGCTTTCAAGTATTAACAAATTTCAAAGACAAAAATTAAGATAATGGTAAGTCATATGCACATCAAACTTGTTTTCGACTTCTACAGTGATTCTAGATGGTGACAAGTTGTAATGCTGACATCTACTATGAACTCAAAAACCTCAGGATTATTAAACAAAAGTTGTGTATCAAAGGAGAAGCAAAAAAAGAAAAGAAAGAAAAACAAACACAAGAAACTTGATGCCCACAGGCCACAAGGCAATTGATTTTACTAGTTAAAGAGCATAAATCGAGTCAATTCACACATCCTCATAACCAGTAAGTTCAAGAGAAATCTTAATTGACCAAAAACAGAAAAGCATGTGTTAGAGAATATACCACGAACACATTCAACCAGATCCCCTTATATGAAATATATTCCCAGGCATCAAAATATATGATTTAACGCACTAAAACAAAACAAATTTCACTATCCAACAGCTCAAAACAAAAATCCACTCCCACCGACACTAAAACCCTAGATCCAATTACCCTACACAGAACACCAAATGACCAAATTGAGAGGGAAAATTTTACAGAAAATCAAGCAGAGAAAAAGGCAATTGAAATTCGTAAAGAAGAAGAAGTGAACCTGAACGGCACTATGAAAGATTCCACCAAGACCGATACCGTCTTTGAAAAACTTGTTGATCTGAACAATGGTGTTGTTGGTCTTATCGGAGCCACTATTCGTCACATCATATATGTGGAGGACCACCTCCGTCATCCTTCTTCAAATTAAAAACCCTAAGAAAAATCCTCAACAATCTCCCTCAAAATAATAATGAGAAAAAAATTTTGAAATTTTCAAATCAAACAATGAAAAATAATCACCATGGACCGTTTTGGTTTGGCGATTCCCTTTTTTCGTTTTTCTCTCTTTTTTTTCTGCAGATTTTGTCGATGAATTTCTTTTATCGATTGGATAAACTTTATGCTTTAATTTTTTTTTAAATTATTTTTTTAGTATATAGTTCCTCCACACTGTTTTAACTTAGTTTTGAATCGTTGCGGTTGTTTCCGACTGAGGCAAAAGGGACAAATTGAGGAAGTGGGATACACGCTACACGGATATGGCAGCGAAACGGGCGGTGGGTCCGGTGTGGGCCCATTTAGATGACTTGTGGGGCCCATTAGTCAATAAGAGATTAAGATGTTTCATTATTGAAATTTGAAAGGACGAGATATTTTTTTTTATCGGACGTTCTATATTTATGTTAAAATTCCATTGAATTTAAATTGGCACTAATATATATCATATTGAGACGCAAAATAACTTTTAATAAAAATTAATTTATATTCAAAAAACTCAAAATGAAAGAGTTCTTACTACTCGATCGCAACCCGATGGATGGACAAGATGCACTCATTGTTCACAGTTCACACCGACAGCTTGGAATTATTTATTGATCAAAAAATGATAAAAGTTCTTCATTTAGCTGGCAATTCATCACTAATTTTAGCCCAAAAAGTTTGGTCACAAGTTCGTTTTTTATCCCTAACTTTTTGTTTGGTCTTTAATTCAAATCGAGTATATAGTTTAGATATGATTTAACCGAAATTTATAAGAAAATAGTAATTTTCGTTTCAATTTATATGAATATATTTATATAGATATAAAATCTAATTTTTTAAATTTATGAATTAAAATATATTTTATATATTCATATAATTATAAATTATTTTATTAATTACATAATGAAATGTGTCTAATCGCAAGTATAAAATATAGAAAAATAATTAACTTTTGAGAATGAAAATAAATAAATAAATTATCATATACAAAAACATTTTTAATAACGAAGTTGAAAGAAAAGAGAAAGTTGCCTATTTTTCAAATGATGTTAGTATTACAAATTTAACAAATTTAATTCATTAAAAATAATTGTTTTCGTAATGTATCATGTATGTGTCTTATTTCTTTTTAGTTTGCCATTAAAAAGATTAATTTGATCATCGTATTTTTCATTTTAAAGAAGTTTGAATTGTTGAAATAAGATTTTTTTTAGTTTGCATTTAAAGAAGGAGACTAATTTTTTGGCAAGTGAAGAAAAGCAAAAGAGGAAGAATATCAAACTTTACTTGGATTGATAGAGCAATTTGGTAATAATCTATAATAAATTCAATTCAAGACATTTTTTTTTCCGTCTTAGGGTAGGGTTGCTAGTAGCTACGAAGAAAAATTCATGAAAAAAAATTTTCTATAAAATATTTTAATAAAAAACATGTATTTTTTAAATATTTGATAGATAAATAAATATTACTTCGATAATACTTATACACAATTTAGTAAAAAATTGTGGGAGTGAAACGAGACGAGGTTGATAGTTTCGGGTGAGGGAGTATTGAGACTTGAATAGTTAGGGATGACACAATAAATTTGGAATGATCATTTATCATACTTGTGTTTTCATATTTTCATTAAAACGTCAAAAATCATTTTTAAGCTCATTTTCTATCATATTAAAATGGAAAGGAGGTTTAGATTAAATATTCGTCAAAAGTGGTGGTGGAATGATAAGATCTTAGTACGAAGTCGTCTTTGATAGACAATATTTTACCCCCAAATTCAAACTTCTCGAATGCATTTGAATTAATCAGGCTCCACAAAAATTCAATACCGAAAATTAAAAATAAAAATACTAGTTCTTACAAAAATTTCAGAGGGACCCATTGAATGGCGGTTATTTGAATTTTAAATAATTAAGAAATATGGAATGGTTCATGGTTGTATTATGCCATATGATTAAACTAATTTATTCCTGTTGTTTGGTATTAGGTTGCAAATATTTTTCCATTAATCAACTTGATAAAGACGAAATTAAGTATTGGCAACAAGTCTTTGCAGTCAAATTAATTGCAAGTTGTTGGCTGTTTTCACTAATAGCCACCACCTATATTAGCTAATTACCTAATTCAAGAATATTATAGTTGCTAAAAAAAAAATGTGCTAGGTTTTTTTAGTAATAGAATAATCATCGAACTAAATTAAGTGCTAAAGTTGGTGGCAAATGTGTCAATATAATAAATTTAAATTTATCTTAGAAGAATGTTATGAAATGTCGTCTTCCAGAATTTTTCCATGTGCATTATATGACTTTTGTATGACATATTAAAATTTCTTTTTTCTTTTAAGAAAAGAAAATAACTCGAGATAACTATTGATAGTTCAAAACTCTCAAATTAATTTTATCATATCAAAATAACTTGAGGTAACTATTCATAGGAATAAAACGATAATTTCATAAAACTTTTCAAAAATAGTTTTTCGGGTCATTACAATATATATATATATATATATATATATATATATATATATGTATGTATGTATGTATGTATATATCAATGAAATAATAAGTTAGTTGATAAAATTCATGTCTTGTTATGGAGACATATTGATATACCTTTTTGAGAAATTTATAAGTTTTCATCGTGTCAAATCTTGCGAGTGAGTTTATGAATCCGACATGTGAAATAGATTAAGTAGTTCTCCAAAGAAAATTAATCATTAAATTAAATTCGTCAATAATTTAATTTATTGATTTGTATATGTAATCGTAACAGGGGGAATTACATAAGTGTTAAATGATGAATTTCGAAATATAAATAGAAGAGTGCAATTACGAATTTCTAGTCAAATGATTTGTAATTTATCATGGTTAGCATAATCCAAATCAATTATTTGAAATTATTTCCAGGAAGTCTCGATAATTAATTATGTGGTGCCTATAATGCCCATATTTAACTATATCTCAGAATCCTATTTCTATAGGAAAAGAAAGAATAATGTGGTTTTTTATGATTTTTCAAAAAAACAAGATTTTCTACTCTTTTTGTATTAAGAAGAAATCTCTATAAATAGAAAGTCTCCTAACATAGAAAATAGATGAATCAATTTTCTACGTGATACTTGTTTGCCCAAATATTAAGACAATTCAGACGTGAACTGGGGATAATTTTGATAGAATAGGCTTAAATATAACCTAATTACTCTAACTAGTAATATTATTTCATTTTTGTTATGAAAATATTTTATATACTATTGTGAATGTCTATTCATTTATCAGAAAAGTTAGGGTTAATTATTTCGTGACCAAATTAGTTTTTTCTGTAATTTAGAGGGGTCTCATTCACTGCAATTTCATATAATCCTTTTCTCTTCTCACTACCTTTCTCTATAAATATATTGTTCTTCTAACTTAATTATTTTTAATACGTTATCATCAAGAGATTTTACCATTTCATGTAAGTTTTAAATTAAAATCTTATGGTAAAGACATTTATTTTACTGATCCAACAACATCACACATAATATTTAAAGATAGCAAAATATTTCTCTCATTAACCAATGAATCGCGAAAAAATGTTACTACAATTTTTTAGTATTAAATTTATTGAAGACTTTGAAAAGAGATTATAATTTTGCCAAAAAAAACTAAGCACATTTTAATAATGAAATTTATTTTTAAGCCCCGAGAAAATGTACATCACTACTGTATATGCTAATATTATCTTTACTTTCAGACGATTCATATATTATCATTTTTAATATTTTATATCTATATATTAATATATTATTTGAAGATTCAATAGATACTCACATCCCTTAAAACTATGATTGATTGATTATCTGCTTAATTAACTTTCTCACTTCAAATCAATCACTATCTCTTAACAATAACTAATCTACTCTCTTCTTCTCAAGATCATCATTCATGGTCGACAATTTTTTCTGAATCCAAATATTATTCTATATTGTTCATTTCTAACGAGATCAAATCAAAATAACTGATACAGAGAAAATTTTCAATTCAGAGTGGGTCTTGATTGTTTTTCATTTATAACGAAATCAAATCAACATAACTGCTATAGAGAAAACTTTCCATTCAGAGTGGGTCTTGATTGATTTGTATCCGGAAGAAATGAATCTTAGTTTTAATTATGTTATGCCACAACGCAAAATGTTACAAAGGAGTATTGTAGAGAATCTTTGTTTGCTAGTGTTTTTCTAAGGCTTTCTTTGGTTAATGTGACATGGCTGTGATAGTATTAATATTACTTTGATATACCTCTTGAAACATGTGTATCTAATAAGTAGTAATCTTAATTAAGATCTGAGTTATATTTTTAGTAACGGGGTGTCTGAACATGTATTTGTATCCACCATTAAATTTCTGATACATGATTTTTAATTACACAGTGATATTAATGATATGACAAATACTCAACTATCGTTATATGTTCCTAAATTCATGTGTTTCACCTACATTTCATATTTCGATACACATAATTAAATATATATGTTTATGAAATATATATATATATATATATATATATATATAATACTGGATACGTATACAAATACATCAAATTAATGCTAGATACTTTGACACATATGAATGTACTTGTATGACACTCGTGTATCTAAGTGTTTAGTTTGTTGGATACATCATATATTAATAATAGATACACCAAATTAATAATTTTTTTTTAAGAGTAATAATTTGAAATTAATCAAATTACATTACCAAGATATACATGTTTTATCTTATATTTATAATATTAATGAATTTACTATTTCAAAAGAATAATAAATGAAATTAGTTATTTATCTATTTTGAAAATCCTCAATTACTCCTCTAATTAATGAAATCAGTTACAACCAACTAATTTAAATAAATAAATTTTGTACTTCAATTTTAAAATTCCCCAAATACATGTATCTCATATTGAGACTCATGTATGTTAAGCTTAAAATATGGTAGAGAAAGTAATATTTGAAACTATTAAAAAAATCTTAATAATTAAGATCTAAACTGGTGAGATTTATGTGGTTTAAACTTTTAAAAACATCATATGTGAATCTATGTTCCAATTTTCTGCTAGATTACTTGAATAATAGGATTAAATGTAACTAGAGCTTTAGGTGATTATATTTTTCTTTATGTATTGATATTGAATAACATGTCTTTACGCTTAATTACATTCTAATTCAATTACAAGATAAACTTTTCAAGCAAACATGTTCATGTTATACAACTTTTGACCAGATTATATATACTGTACAACACAACTTTTTAAACCATAATTCAGAAACTTGCACACAACCAAATAATCCAAAAATAAAATAAAATAGTAAAATACAATACATACGTCCTTGTTTTTTTTTTTTTTGTGATAGAAGCAAGTAGAGAGCATCACCAATTAAAGCTGATAGACTCAAAATGTAGGTTTTGTGCCAAGCCAGAAGCACATATATTGGCAACCTCATGTCTCATGCTCTTTGGCCCACAAACTACAACTCCAACATCTGATTCTTTGCAACCAAAAAGTATTCCTGTCATTCAATTCAAAATAACATAAGTTCAGTCTACGTCAAATTTTAACTTTGACCTCCAACTTTCAAAATGCACAAACAGACACTTTAACTATCTAACTTTTGAATAAATAAACACATGAGTTCTACATGGCAAAATACACGTAGCACATCACATAGGACAAAAAACGACATGTAGGATATGTGTGTCTATTTGTTCAACTTTATACAAGTTTAAGTGTCTACTTTTGCACACCCAAAGTTGAAGGACATAAATATAATTCGAAGCCAAGTTAAAAAGCATATTTATGTATTATGCCATTTAAATATTGAAGTAGCAAATAAATTAGCTAGTAAACTTACTTTTTAGATCAGGCCTAGTACCATAATGCACCTTAGTAGCTTGAACAATTGACTGATGAGGAAGGCTTTCCAGCTCCCTTTCGATACCACATAAATTACCAACAGGTGAATTCGTAGGAATTTCCACATTTTGAATTTGTCTCCCTTCAATTTCATTCTCCCTTTTTTGCCACATAAAAATAACACTAGTGACAATAAATATCGAACCACAAGCCAAAAACATATCCCAAATAATTTTCGCGCTGTAATGATACAATTTCCCATCGCGTTCAATTGGATATATGGAGTAACGCGTAACGAGGCCTAACAAAAGGAGAAACATGAAGAATGAAGAAGTAATTATCGCTCCAAGCCAGAGCCAGCTGCTTTTCCCTAGTGCTGCTGATATAGGAGAGTCTTTTGGATTTTGTTTGAACACTAGGAGTTGTTGTTTCGACTCGTGTTGTTGTGGTTCGTTTTCTCTAGTGATATAAGCTTCGATTTTGCATTCTAAGTTGGAGATATCGAAAGGAGTTGTGGTGATAGGGAGCAAGAGATCAAGCATTGTGAGATCGGATGTGTTTTTGAAGGATGTAATTAAGATGACTTTTGGTACTTTGGTGTTTGGTTGAAGTGTGCTTCTGTAAATGAGCTCTCGAAATATTGAAATCATGGGAGTAATTCCACTTCCTCCACTAACCATTACCAAGCATTCTCGACTGAAATATATATATGTCACATTGGCTTTGTTAAATCAATGAAATTTATACACATATGCTAAGTAATAATAGCTTAAAAAATATTTTACAATGTTTTATGTAACGTTCTAGTAGCTTAAATTTAAATGATTATGTGATCAACGAGCATTTATTTTATTTGAGTTACTAATCATTGTAATTAAGTATAATAAACAAATCCCTAAACTTATTGGTTTTTTCCTTTCAGGTTAGGTACCTCAATTACGTCATTTTCCTATTCAATCATTCAACCACCCATAATTTGTTCCTTTTAAACACTGTTGACTGATTTTGATCGTTTTTTCTATTGTAAATGCCTTCAATTGTGTTCGTAAGAATGAAGACAAATTGTGTAACAGTCTCATTTATTTTCTAATGTGTTCAAATGACTTGAAGTAAAATTATTCTCGAACTATCAATTGGACTAATGAGTATGACTTCCTACCAATACCGTTCACAAAATCTTGTTCCACATCAGCCACCGATATTTAAAAGGAACAAATTATAGGTTGTTCAATGATTCAATAGGAAACTAGCATAGTTGAGGTACACGAGGGAAAAACCCAACAAGTTTAGGGATCTGTTTATTTATTTTGACCTTTGAAATATGTATTAGATATTGAATACTCCATATAATATCAGCTTAAAATAGACACAAAAGGTTAAGCTATCTCTTAAATTTTTCAAACTGAACAAGTATTATATTGAACAACTATTTTTTATAGTGCAGTGAACAAATAAAAATAGACGGAGCGAGTAATTAATTACCTTAAGAAATGAGACGATGAAGGTCCATAAGGTCCCTCTGTTGATATTTGTAGGTGATCTGGAGAAGAAGAAAGTTGTTTTTCTAATTTTTGGCTCCAACTTCCCATGCATTTAATTACAACACTTAATTTATCTGTCTCCAAATTACTGCTTGAAACAATAGTAAATGGATGCCATTGTAACTTGGATACACTTGGCACGTTCACAAACAAGATGCTTGTAGGGTTGTACGTTAATGCTGTAATAATGTGAAAAAATTGTAAGTACGTATTAACTAACATATGTAGTACTACTAATAGTACTAGTGTACTACTACTGCTAATTAATTTCAATGTGCGTGAACATATTTAATTAAAATTGGGAATAAAGTTCAATAATAATGTAGTGATTATAAATGCTATTATAAAAATTACATTGGTCTAATAAATCAACAATATACAGTAATTAGCGTTTTTTTTTTTTAAAAAAACTCCTCATGTGATATGAACAACCATTCATGTCGAACATGAGATTTTTTTTTTGTTAAATTTAAAACTTTGTCTTTTCTTTTTTGACGAAATATAAACTTATTGTTCAAGTTTCTCATTTTTAAAAAATTGGAAATACAACTTGGTATTTCAAATCCGACTTAAAAATTTAAAGTTTGAAATTGAAGTTTTGCATAAACAAATGTTGATTTTCAAATTTGAGTTTCATAATTCTAGGGCCAATCACCTACTGATAACGCTATAACATTTGGTGTATAAAACCTTCTCAATCATACATTCATACAATAAAAAGTTTAAATTAAATTATTCCGAATTTAGTAAAGAACCGTTGCTTTATCATCGAGTTATAAAGAAGATAGATTCACATGTATGTATTGAAAGAGACTGAGAGAGAGTGTGTATGACCTCAAACTTTCACAGTACCTATTTGTGCACTGTGAAAGTTTGAAGTCATACTTAAAATTTGAATCCAAGTTTAAGGGCAAATGTATGTATTATGCCTTCTGTAATTAAGCATATGAGTTTAATTTTTCTTTTTAAGAAAAAATAAAAATTTATGATCTTAGACTAAAAATATATATAATATATCAAAACTATGTTCTTTGAATATAATTTTGAGGTCATGTGTGACTAATCAATAGAGGTGAAATATTGGAGTATATATAATTTACCTGGATTCTTGGAAAAGGTGAGTTCAAAAGTGTTGCAAGATAAAAGTCGTGAAGAAATTAATCTAACACTTCTTTTAGACTGTAAAAATCTCAAGTATCGATCGATAAGGAAGAGAAAAATCCCAGGTAAGATCATGCATGTGTAGGCAACTCCAACATGCAAAAGGTAGAAGATGATGTATAGAGTATATAGTTGATGTGTGTAGAAGAATAAATCGAACATCTTTCTCCTTATCTTGTACAAACTTGTAACCCACATTGCTATTGCAACCAAAGTCGCTATTTCTCCAGCTACGTTCGATACGTACGAACTACTCCATTCTATTATCTGCAGAATATATACACACAAATTATATCGCGATTTTTTTGGTTAAATTTTGTAAAAAAATATACAAAACTAGGGTTATTTTATTGTTGTGATGCGTTATTGGAAAGTTGTGTAGCGTTAAAAACCCTTTTTAAAGAATCACTTGGTTGATCCATGAAAAAATTTCAGGGTCTTGAAAATAATGAATTCAGAGAGGTTTTAACCAAACTAAGTCATTATATAAAGCCATTCACCAAAATAATATGTTTTTCTAAAATTTTATAAAACTAGTATAAACGTATTCCACAGTAACGTTTTAGGATATATTTTATTTTTTAAAAGTTGATGGCATCAGATTGATATACGTTACTCTCAGTAACGTTTTACTCCTAAAACGTTACTTTGAGTAACGTTTTAGGAGTAAAACGTTACTTACAGTAACGTATATCAACCTAATGCTGTTAGTTTTTTTAAAATAAAATATACCCTAAAACATTACTGTGAAATACGTTTATACTGATTTTGTAATATTTTAGAAAAATATATTACTTTGGTAAATTGTTTTATGTAATGGCTTAATTTGATTAAAAATTCGAATTCAGATGAAACAGAACTAACCCTAAAGAAATTAATTACCTCTATCATTTGATTAGACACGGCATAGTATACGACGAACCCAACACTATGAAGAACTGCAAGAGCCATAGAGAGATGGCCTAGCCATATGTGATATTTGATGCTTGATTCAGAAGTTAGCCCCACCAGCGGCAAAATTGACGATAATCGAGTCACTGGGAAAAACAAAAACGCATAACAAACATTCCCAATGTACCCAAGCCTCAATGCAACACTTCTAAACTTCGCCATCCAACTGAAAATGTTAAACCAAAATATTAATACCAGTAACTACTAGTTGAGTGACCATGATAATCGATATGACTTACACTTTTTCGGCGGGATTATGCATATGAAGATTACCATAGCTGATATAGATGTAGTTGGCTAAAGACCAAACAAGAAGAACGGTAAACATAGCAGCGAAAATAAGTTCAACCGCGTTTACAATTCCAAGAGATTCAATTACAAGCCGCGGCCGTCTAAAATATTCCTGCACTTTATTACTACTCCTAACAATATAATTGTATGTTAGTTAAAAGAGATATATATCGAAGATAGATCATTAATAATTAGTATGTAATTGATTAACCTGTGATTAGAAGTTGACTTGTTGTAAAGATGAAGATAAACACAGCTCACAGCAGCTATCAACATTATGGGAAATGTAAATAAAAGAAGATTTATCCCTGTAAATTGAGACAATTAGTGCAAAAGTTTATCTACAATTACAATCATCTACTTATTTAACCTTCTAGGGTTAGGTCAAAGGATTCAATATAATTAAATTTTTTTACCTTGTTCCCTGAAATATGTAGAGTTGAGTTTGATTAGTAGATGTGGAGTCCATGAATTTTTGTAAGTAGGTGTAGGTAACATTACCCATATGAAAAGCCATCCAACAAACACCAAAAACACAAAAACATTCAAAATAGTCTTGCTCCCCATTTTTTGTTTTTCTTCTTTTTCTATCTCAATAGAAGAGATGTTATGTGTATATATAGAAGGGGAACACCATGGTTCATGCCTTTAGTTTTTACCTATTATGATTGATGTTAGCTACAAATTCTTTTGCGTGGACTTCTCAAATTGTATTATTTCCTTAGTTTTTTTTTTAATGAAGTTCTTTTAGGGTGAATGTCAGTCTAGTAAACTTGTGTATTATATATTTGCCTTTAAACAAACTGGAAGAGCCACTTTACCACTTTTGACAAGTTAAAAGAGGGTTTAAGTTGAAAACATCTATCTCTTGGCCAAGTTTTGAGGTGATATTTACCCACAGCTAGAGGCCGCGGCAAATTACTGGGATTGAAATGATGAGTCCGAAACTCAAAGGGTACAAATTTTTTACAAAAATTCCAAAACGGTATATAAAATTTTATATTAACCAAAACGGTAAAATCGCTGCAGGTGCAGCGATTTACAAAGTAAAATCGCTGTTGAGGCAGCGATTTAGCAAAAAAATTTTTTTTTAATAAAAAAATGAAATCGCTGCCCAAGCAGCGATTTCAAAAAAAAAAAAAAAAAATTTAAATAAATCGCTGCCAGGGCAGCGATTTATATATATATATAAAAAAAAAATTACATAAATCGCTGCTACGGGCAGCGATTTATTTAAATTTTTTTTTTTTATTAAATCATTGCTAGGGGCACGATTTATTTAAAGAAAAAAAAAATTTCCTTATTAAATCGCTGCACGAAGCTTTTTTTTTAAAAAAAACTTTACAGTTTTTTAATACAGCGATTTTATATTTAAAAAAAATTATAATATTTTTTAAAATTTAAATATATAACTTATAAGAAAAATTTTATTAAATCGCAAATATGTTAATACCATTTTGGTTAATATAAAATTAAAAAATTTTTTTGATTAAATCGCAAAAATGTTAATACAACGATTTTATATATATAAAAAAATTATAATATTTTTTAAAATTTAAATATATAACTTAAAAAATTTAAAAATTCAATAATTTTTCTTATAAGTTATATATTTAAATTTTAAAAAATATTATAATTTTTTAATATATAAAATCGCTGTATTAACATTTTTGCAATTTAATAATTTTTTTTTTAATTTTATATTAATCAAAACGGTATTAACATTTTTGCGATTTAATAAAATTTTTCTTATAAGTTATATATTTAAATTTTAAAAAATATTATTATTTTTTTTAAATATAAAATCGCTGTATTAAAAAACTTTTAATTTTTTTTTTTAAAAAAAAGCTTCGTGCAGCGATTTAATAAGGAATTTTTTTTTTCTTTAAATAAATCGTGCCCCTAGCAGTGATTTAATAAAAAAAAAAAATTTTTTTAAATAAATCGCTTCCCGTAGCAGCGATTTCTGTAATTTTTTTTTTTTTTGAAATCGCTGCTTGGGCAGCGATTTCATTTTTTTATTAAAAAAATAATTTTTTTGCTAAATCGCTGCCTCAGCAGCGATTTTACTTTGTAAATCGCTGCTCCTGCAGCGATTTTACCGTTTTGGTTAATATAAAATTTTATATACCGTTTTGGAATTTTTGTAAAAAAATTGTACCCTTTGAGTTTCGGACTCTTGAAATGATCAGAGGTCATGTGGAAGTTAACAAAGCTATTGAGAGAAAATCTCTCGTAAACAGAACTCTTTAATGACTACATTGTGGTGGATGTTATTTCGTCCCTTATTGTTGTTAAATTTATCGTAGAAGTAATTATGTTTGATCTTGCACTAACAGTATCACAAAAAGAGTTGGGATGATATGTAGCACATCAACAAGATAAATTATGGATCAGATGAATCCATATTAGTTGCTATATCAAAGAACCATTCTCTCTTTTTTTTCAACACGATTGATCGCACTACAAGTAGACTGTGAATTACATGAGATTTTTCTATGAAAATTTGTTTCCTCATACTAATTTACAGGAAAATTCCCATGTAATTAACAATTTTCTTGTACTTCTTCGATGATAAGAAGGATAATCAATGCTTGAGAAATACCGAAGCAGATCATTTATTTGTTCATTGTGAATATATTCACTAGGAGATTTAGGCAAAATATATTGATCATATAGTATAATTTGAGAAAATCTGATTTTATGATCATGTCATTTATACCAAAAAATAATGTATGCGTTAATTTTATGTATTAGTATAAGATTTTATGATCAATAAATAACCAAATTATGATCAATGAAAAATCTTATAAATTATGATCAATGATACATAAGTAACTTGAATAGTGTAAAAAAAATCTTATGTTTGACAATTTTACCTTTCATTTATTTAAAAATCAAAGTACAAACATCTATTACTTAATTAATCATGATTATTGACAAATACAACGATAGAAAAAACATGTCTACGCTTCATTAGTTCGATGCAAATATCAAGTTTGAGTCAATTTTATGTAACATAATTACATAAATGATTTTCTTGGACAAATTAAACTACTAAGTAAGTTCTATTCTTAGGTTGAAATAATTGGAGATTAATTAACTAGTTGACCACACGCTTAGCAAATAGGAATTAAGAACGATGCATTGATAATTTTTTTAAAAAGACGAATGGATAATTTAATTTATAAAGATATATCCAATGAAAAATTCCAAGATTTGAAGTGGTATTACTAATGCAAGTACAGTTGACTAACAAATGCAGTACACAAGTTTAGTAGTACGTTCAAGGATTAACAATGTGTTTATGGTTGGTTAATTAGGCATGGTGGGCACATTTATTTCTCAAAACAAAAATAAAAATGCAAAACACTTTTAATTAAGAATGAGTAGAGGAAGTGTAAGAACAAATTATGCGTATCAGTCTTACAAACTATTTAGATAAATTATACCGTTTGATAGAATATATTAGCAGAAATAATGTATGCGTCAATTTTATGTATTAGTAGTTCCTTGTTTGATATAGATTTTATTCTATGTATAACTAATACAATATTGAGAAGTGTATTATTAATACCATAAAATTTTCTAGGTGGTAGTAATACAAAAGAATTTAAATGCATGGTAAAAGATCCAATTATCCTTCAACACCATAATTGTAGAGGATATTTTTGTAAATATATTATGCATACTATTTTTAATACATCAAACCAAACAATGCATAAGAAATAATCTATGCATAACTAAGCTAATACAAGCATTATTAATAAAATTTATTAAACATTATTTTTACACATTCTATCGAACGATCCGATATTTGGTTATAGATTTGAAATGCTTGTTTTTTCTTTATATACAATTCTTGAAATTGAAGTTGAAGATAAGATCATGTTTGATCCTAATGCTTGGAAGATTATTTGGATTAATATCCATTTTTTAAAAAAGAGTAATTTACATAATAATAGTCACGTAATGTCATAAGAATCTCATATGTGAAGTACGATAAACTACATCGAGCAGTAGCTTAATTGTCGTTAAAATAAATATATATTTTAAGTAACTATTAATACTCTTAACGTATTTCTCTAAATTCTTTAGCGACATTAGTTTTAATGACACTTAACTAATATCGGTAAAAACTTAACACTCTTTATTAATATTTATATTTGTTGTCGCTGAAAGTTATTTTTATTATAGTGATATGTGATAAATTAATTATTTACAAACTTATCTTTTTCTTTATAGAATTTTGGAGTCAATTTCCTAAATGGTCACCCAAGTTAAGAGAACTGTCTTAAAATATCATTATGTTTCATTTAGGACCAAAATATCACCCAACTATCACTATTTTCCTCAAAATATACTTGACAATTTAAAAAACATCACTCTCTCCTAGTTGGCATGACATGTCATTAAAGTCTTTTTTAATAATAGACTAATTTAATTGATTAAACTCATTTAACTAAAATAATGATCATACTGTTTTTAATTTTTATAATTAATTTATTAACAATACATTTTCATACTTAAAATCTTTTATCATTTTTAAACTTTTTATTTCTTTATGTTATGCAAAATGCGTTTTTAAAACATACTATAATCTCATTAATTTTAAATACTTATAAACACATACATTCAAAAAAAATTGATATACAAATCGCTCATAAACGCTAATTTACTTCAATTAATCATAATTGTATAATCAATCAATAATTAAAGATCGATTAATCATTAAAAAATAATTATTTGGGTGCTTTGAAATCCATATATACTTACAATATCTTTTTTTTTAAAAAAAAAACTAGTAAGTGAATAATATTTATAGAAAATAAAATTTTGATCTTTATTTATCAGTATATTAATCTCATATAATATGTATATACTATCGAATAATTAGTAAAGTCAATCAATTATTAGTTTATTTATTGATGTTTAATTGTATGAAAAGTTATAATATAATATAATATAGAATAAAAGAATAAAAATAAAAATAAAAATAAAATTAAAAAAAGTGAAATAAATAATTTTCTTTTTCTTACCAATTTTTTACGTTACAAATTTATCTAAATACTTTTATTAAAAGAATTGTTTAAAATTTTCAAATAATTTAGTTAGAAATTTTAAAATTTTTAGGTAATAAATGCATAGAGAATTTTTTCATTGATGTTTGGTAACAATATATAAAGTTACTAGACTTTTTAAATTAGTTTTCTTATAATTTTCATAAATTCTCATGTAATTTGTACATTTATTTTGTAGAGACATAATTTGATGAATAAATAGGTTTATTATTTTTTTTAAATGATTATTTAATAACAGAGCATATCAACTAAAATTTAAGGAGACTTTTTAGGTATTTCTAGTGGATAAAAAATATAATATTATTCACTTTTTTTTCCTTCAAAAAAGATAATATCGAAAGCATAAATTGCAAAATACAATTAATATTGTTGTAATAGTTAATTGACCTTTAATATTATTGATTTATTATATAACTCGTGATTAATTGATGTAAATAGCATTAATGAGTGATTTCTATTTTTTTTTTGAATGTACATGTTTATAAATATTCAAAATTGATAAAGTTATAGTACATTTTAAAAATATATTCTTCATAACATAAAAAATAAAAAGTTTAATTTTGATAAAAATAATATGATCATCATTTTAGTTAAATAGGTTCAATGAATTAAATTAGTCTATTATTAAAAAAAAATTTAATGACATGTCATGCCAACTAGAAGACGGTGATGGTCCATTTACGGTAGCTAACTTCTATTTAGGGTTTTATGTGATTTAAATAAAAGAAACCAAATGAAAAGTAAGTCATAAAGAAGTCAAATTGAGGAAAATGAGAACATACAGTAGGTAGAAGCACAAAGACTGGCCAGATGTGCAAATTAAAAAATATGGTCATTTTGATACGAAAAAAAGGAATCGATAAATTTATGATTTCGAAAAAAATATTTTTTATTTTTGACTGAATTAGAGTTCTTAGCACCCACACTTGGGAGTCAAGATTTAAAGATGATTATGAGGAATTTCTTAACAATTACTCATTTTTTCATTCTCTAGTTACGTATTAAATATTTAAGTATGTGCTATTTTATTGAGTGCGTATTCAAAACGGTAAAAAAAATTGTCAAAATTCCAAAAGGTTATATCATTTTTTTAAAAAACTAAA
This sequence comes from Solanum chilense, assembly GCA_032847665.1. NCBI lineage: Eukaryota > Viridiplantae > Streptophyta > Magnoliopsida > Solanales > Solanaceae > Solanum > Solanum chilense. The sequence goes on from CM064965.1 coordinate 3,535,383, forward strand.
ACGGTAAAATCGCTCACGATGTAGCGACTTTGGCCGTCTGAAAAAGCAAAATCGCTTCAATAGCAGCGATTTCTTAAATTTGCATTTTAAATAAATTAAACAAATCGCTCCAAATGGAGCGATTTTCAAAATCAAAAAAAGAAATTATTTTTTTAATAAGTCGCTGCTTCTGCAGCGACTTACATTTAATTTTTTTTTGCTTTATTTTAAAAAAAATCGAATAATTTTTTTTAATTTTTTAAAATCATTAGCAACGATTTTTATTTAATTTTTTTTTAAAAAAAATCAAATCGTTGTAAAGGCAGCGATTTACACTTAATTTATATATTTTTTTGAAAATTTAATTAAATCGCTGCAAAAAAAATTAACCGATTAAATTTCCTTTTAAAAAAAATAAAAATTTTAAGTGTAAATCGCTGTAATTTTAAAAAAATAAAAATAAAATATTTAATTAAAAATGGCTGCCTTAGCGATTTTGCCCAGATTTGATTTTAATTTTTTTCTAAAATAAAGCAAAAAATAAGAAGTTTAATGTTAGTCGCTGCAAAAGCAGCGACTTATTAAAAAAATTATATATTTTTTTTAATTTTGAAAATCGCTCCACTTGGAACGACTTGTTTAAATTTTATTTTATTTTTTAAAAAGGAAATTTAAGAAATCGGTGCTACAGCAACGATTTTGCTGTTTTGGGAAAAAAAAATTGATACGCCCTTTTAGAATCTTTAACATTTTTTTATCCTTTTGACTCCGGGTCTTGTTTATGATAATATTCTATGTTTAAAATTAAATTTGTTGTTTTGTTTATGTATATATTAAATTAATGGCTTTTATTTCTAATGAAGTGGGTTTATTGTTACGTTAATTATTCTTGTCTTTTAAATATTTTCAAATTAAAGCAGATATCTACGCTAGAACCCCATTTATTTCGATTTGATCTTGACATAAGAAAATGAGGTTTATTAACAATAATTAATTAATTAAAATAACACTACACACACAATTAAGATGATAAATATCAAGTTATAAACATATTTTTTAATAATAAACTACTTATAGCATATTATTATCAAATTATAGCATATCAAGAAAAAATATATTATTCTCATTAATTTTTTTAAATAATAATTAACTTATTTAAATAATTACATTTATTATTCAGTTACCTTTTTTAAACCAATGTATTTAATTAAATTAATTATTTTAAGTTACCTTTTTTAAACAAAACTCTTTAACTAGAGTAAATTAAATTAAACATTATATAGTAACCTTTTTTAAAAAAAATTACAAAATAATAGGGATTTTATCATTCCATAATTAATAACTACCCATCAATATCTAAAATAATAACAATTTTCTTTTTAAAACTGTCACACGTTATTTAAAAAAAAATTATATTCCCCAAATATATTGTTCTTCCCCAAATCCTCTTTTTGCACGCCTAACATTTAATCTTCACCAAATTTGGCTCAAAAAACTTCCACTTTTAACATTCTTCTTCACCAATTCTTCCACTATTGCACTCAAATCTTCCATTTTTGCACTCAAAAAACTGTATAATGTCGAAGAGAGGCAATGAAACCCCGCGAAAAAGTAGAAGGTTGAATGATGAAGCAAGATCCGAGGAATTTCATGCTCCATCTTTCAACATTTTGTCACAAACACAAACTCAGTCTTCATCTGCAAAAGACAAATCTAGAACAGAAAAATCAAAAATGAAAAAAAAAAACAGCCAAAGGAAATCGAGAAGAAGAGAAAAGGGAAAGAAAAGCAAACCGTAGTAATCAATTATCACACCAATCTTCATTTTAATTATACATCAAAAGAAAATTACTATTACGTAATATTTAGTATCAGAAACACATCGTAATTGTATCACAAAAAATACATCAAATCAACATCTGCAATATAACAGAAATAAAAAAAATGACACATTCCATACATGACAACAAAAAAATATATATAATTACAACCAATAATTTATATTTAAAGCATAACAAATCATAAATAAAACTAACATGATGAATTCCATTTGCCACCATGTTTAATTAAAATTGACACAATTTTCTCCATCAAATCAAATCTAAACGTTTTCAACGTCAAATTTTAATTATTTAAAAAAAAAATACGTCAATATTCAAATATAAGAATAATCTTCACTTTCTGAAAAAAAATCAAACAATGCACGTTTAAGGAAAGAAGATAACAGATTATAGTTTTTTAAGGATTAAAATCATAACTTATTAGCATTTAAAACGAATTGAGACATTATGGTGTCGATCTATAATTAAAATATTTTGAAATCCCTTAAAATGTGCACATTAGTTATCAGTTAATAATAATAACTAATTTCACGCACATTATCTAATTTTAATTAATCCATTTTTTTTTTACTATCTAATTTTACAAAATTAAAATTAACATTATTTTCTTTTAAAAAAATGTTATAACTTGATATATTAAATGTTATAGAATGAAAATCAACCTCTTATGCCATTTAATATATCAAGTTATAGCATTTTTTTAAAAGAAAATAATGTTAATTTTAATTTTGTAAAATTAGATAGTAAAAATAAAAATAAAAAATGAATTAATTAAAATTAGATAATGTGCGTGAAATTAGTTATTATTATTAACTGATAACTAATGTGCACATTTTAAGGGATTTGAAAATATTTTAATTATAGATAGACACCATAAATGTCTCAATTCGTTTTAAATGCTAATAAGTTATGATTTTAATCCTTAAAAACTCTAATCTGTTATCTTCTTTCTTTAAACGTGCATTGTTTGATTTTTTTCCAGAAAGTAAGGATTATTCTTATATTTGAATATTGATATATTTTTTTTATTTTTATTTTTTAAAATAATTAAAATTTGACGTTGAAAACGTTTAGATTTGATTTGATGGAGAAAATTGTGTCAATTTTAATTAAACATGGTGGCAAATGGAATTCATCAGGTTAATTTTTATTTATGATTTGTTATGTTTTAAGTATAAATTATTGGTTGTAATTATATATATTTTTTTATTGTCATGTATGGAATGTATCTTTTTTTATATTTCTGTTATATTGCAGATGTTGATTTGATGTATTTTTTGTGTTACAATTACGATGTGTTTCTGATACTAAATATTACGTAATAGTAATTTTCTTTTGATGTATAATTAAAATGAAGATTGGTGTGATAATTGATTACTACGGTTTGCTTTTCTTTCCCTTTTCTCTTCTTCTCGATTTCCTTTGGCTATTTTTTTTTTTCATTTTTGATTTTTCTGTTCTAGATTTGTCTTTTGCAGATGAAGACTGAGTTTGTGTTTGTGACAAAATGTTGAAAGATGGAGCATGAAATTCCTCGGATCTTGCTTCATCATTCAACCTTCTACTTTTTCGCGAGGTTTCATTGTCTCTCTTCGACATTATACAATTTTTTTAGTGCAAAAGATGAAAATTTGAGTGCAAAAATGGAAGATTTGAGTGCAAAAGTGGAAGAATTGGTGAAGAAAAATGTTAAAAATGGAAGTTTTTTCAGCCAAATTTGGTGAAGATTAAATGTTAGGCGTGCAAAAAGAAGATTTGGTGAGGATTTGGGGAAGAACAATATATTTGGGGAATATAATTTTTTTTTTAAATAACGTGTGACAGTTTTAAAAAGAAAACTGTTATTATTTTAGTTATTGGTGGGTAGTTATTAATTATGGAATGATAAAATCCCTATTATTTTATAATTTTTTTTTAAAAAAAGTAACTATATAATGTTTAATTTAATTAACCATATAATGTTTAATTTAATTTACACTAGTTAAAGAGTTTTGTTTAAAAAAGGTAACTTAAAATAATTAATTTAATTAAATACATTGGTTTAAAAAAGGTAACTGAATAATAAATGTAATTATTTAAATAAGTTAATTATTATTTAAAAAAATTAATGAGAATAATATATTTTCTCTTGATATGCTATAATTTGATAATAATATGCTATAAGTAGTTTATTATTAAAAAGTATGTTTATAACTTGATATTTATCATCTTAAATATGTGTGTAGTGTTATTTTTATTACATAAAATGCTATATACCTAATTTACACCAAAAATATTTGAGGCCCTCACGCCCATCTAATAGTTCGAGTTAGAAATAAAAGATAAAAATATTCAATTGATCGTCTTTATAAATTACAATTGCATAAATTATAGGAAAAATAACTTAAATACACAACTATAAGTTTTATATTCTCTAATTTTCCCTTCTTTTTTTAAATATTACATAATTCCCTTTTTTTTAATTTTAGTGTAAGTTTATAGATACATTACATTCTCTCTCCTATAATGCACAATTACCCATTTTAATGCCTATTTTTTCTCCATTAAAACACTCAACCTTTTAAATCAGTTTTTGGATTTTGAATTTTCTCCATTTTAACACTCAACCTTTTAAATTAGTTTTTTGAATTATTAATTTTAATTAGTTTTAAATAAAAGACCCAATTTTGAAATTTTGAATTTCAAAATTCAAAAATTTTGAAATTTCAAAAATCAGGACAACTTCTCTTAACTTCTCCCGTTTTGTTCTTACTCCATCAAGTTTCAGTTCTTTTTTTTTCCATAATCATCTTCCTTCTCTTAAAGATTACTTACTCCGCCATTGCAACTTCAACGTAAACCCACATGCTTAACAACTCTCAAAAATAAAAACCCTAAACCCCCAAGTTCAGTTACCGAATAAACAAATTCCAATCAGAGGAAAGATTAAACGAACAACCAAAAAGCAGATGAATTTGGTAATCTTCTTGTTCTTGGAGGCAAGCAGATGAAAATGAACGGTCACTTTACAAACACAAAGTTTAATAAATGATATATGATATTCACTTTCATAAATCAGTAAGGTATGTTTAGTTGATGTACTGATACATGTTTTGAAAATTGTTATAATGTATCATTCACTAAGTTTAATAAATGTGCCATCCACTGTACTTGATGATACATATAGAATCAGTGTGTATATTGTTTAGTCGATGTTTCTGATACATGTATTAGATATGTATCACATGTTATAATGTTTTAGTTAATTCACTGATACATGTAGTAGACATGTATCACATGTTTTTCATGTAGTATGAATTTCTGAAAACTGAAACCATGTATCAGTAAGTTATTAATTGTTTTATTTAGTATTTATATTTTTATAGATGATATAATCTTTGATTTTCAAAATTTGAAATTAATATCCAATTAAGTGCTGATTAAATGCTGATTAATGATCTGTTACCACAAATTAAGTTGTTTTACTAACAATATAACTTTACCGTTTTTTTCCCCTATTTTTTCTCAACAGTTTTAAATTACTATGTATCATTTACCATGTATCACTACAGTCTAAAGTATCACGGCTCAACACATTTAAGGGATTTTTTGTAGTTACTAAACTTGTCGGGACAGAATGTAATTATTGAATTATACTATGGGATTCCTTAAATTTATACTAAATTATATTACATATTACACTTCATCGATTTTTAAATACTCTTCACAAAGATCCATTTTTCCGACTGTTATTGCATGTAAGGTTGAAAAGTGAAAACATTATATTCACTTATATGGGAATGGGGTTTCATAAAAATCAAAAATACTACTTCGAGGAGAAGAAGTTGTTGAGGGATTTTATAACATGAAAAAAGTTGTTTTGGTGTGCACAAGTATACACTTAAACTTGTATAAAGTTTAAACAAATAAACACACATGTCCTACATATCATCCTACGTGTCATTTTTTGTCCTATGTAATGTCTTACGTGTATTGTGTCATATAGGATTCATGTGTTTATTTATTTAAAAGTTGAATAACTAAAGTGCCTGTTTATGCATTATAAAAATTGGAGGTTAAAGTTAAAATTTGAAACCAAGTTTAAGATCCAATATATGTATTATGTCCAA
>CM064965.1:3541411-3566339 GCA_032847665.1 Solanum chilense
AATGAGATAATGCCCAAGTACCCCCTCAACTTATGTCCGAAATCTCAGAGACACACTTATACTATACTAAGGTTCTATTACCCCCCTGAACTTATTTTATTAATAATTTTTTACCCCTTTTTAGCATACGTGGCACTATCTTGTGGGCCCAATGGTGGTTGACTTTTTTTTTCGAACTAGTGTCACGTAAGCTAAAAAGGAGTAGAAAATTACATATAAAATAAGTTCAGGGGGTAATAGGACCTTAGTTAAGTATAAGTGTGTCTCTGGGATTTCGGGCATATGTTGAGGGGATACTTGGGTATTTTCCTTTAAATAATTCATAACTAGTAGTATGATTTTTTCTTATAATTCATTACTAAGATTATCAACTGATTTTACTGTTTAGCTATAAAAATTATCTATTGTAATTTTATTTAAATATTTTTTTAAAAAAAATAATATTCAATTGGTTTATGCAGATATGGGGAGAGTTGAAGGTGGTCTTTGTACAAGATGGAGTGCAAAATTCAAAGGGCAATGTATTATTCCCTATGATTGTGATGAAACATGTAGGTTAAAAGAAGGAGGTATTGAAGGAGCTTGTGTTTGGACTGGATTTAAAAAAGGATATGTTTGCATTTGTACATTTGGTTGCTAATTAATAAATTTATGGTATTTTCAATTTTCATGTATAATAAAAGTTGATGGTAAATAAGTGAAAATATTATAAGTTGTTGATTGTTGGATATGAAAGTATAAAAGTAAATAATTAAACACCCACTCTCTCATTGTTTTCTTTATATCCTTTGTTCACAAACTCTTTATCAATAGTATAAGTGGACCTCCTAAAGGTATAAGTAGACATTAGTTTTGCTGGTTCGGACGGTAAGGCCCTGGGTAAGCTCGGTTTTCAAACCTAAAGGAAGTTTTAAAGTTGTGGTGTACTAGTGGAAGTGCTTTACTTTTAAACAGAATTTTGAGTTCGAGTCTTGGCTATGAAGAAAATCTTGTTGGGAGCGTCACCCTCGAATGGGTCCTGTAGAACGTGATTTGAATTTAGTCAGAGCTCTAATGTGAGCTCCGAACACGGAATGAAAAAAAAAAAATCTTCCTGATTTTTATATTTTTTGTATTATTTAAGTGTTTTTATTTGTAATATTATCATAGAGCGTACATATAATTTTTATAGAATATATGTATACAAATTATGTTATGATTAAACAATAATTTATTTTCTTGATACTTGATTAAGCTTTTATATATTTGTTTATGAATCGCATCTGAAAATGCGATTTATCAAGCTTTTGAGTCAAATTAGTAACTTCATCTTCTCCTTGTGGAAAAAAACTCTAAAATGAATAATAATGCTAATATGAAGAAAAAAAAACTAAACTTAAATCCTGTTAATTAGAGAGCAAATTTGAATTACAGATAAATTAACGTGATATGAATATTCAAAAATGAACACGTGTAAGCCACAACAAAATATTAAAAATTTGAGTCTAAGTAATTGAGACGTATGGAGATATTTGAATTCGGAGGGAGCAAAGTAGAGAGGGATAGAACCTTAGTTTAGTTAAAAATGTATCTGATATATCAATCATACTCTAAAAAGATACTTGTGCCTTTGTTTCGAAAAATTACAAATTGTCATCTTTCATTAAACAATAGCCACAATTATGGGGTGCCATATTGTATAGGGGAAACTCCCAAATCATTTCACTTATAAAATTGGGAAAAGACTTAAATATGTCAATGAACTTTCAGAAAATGTTTATTTATGCCATCAGTTTAAAGTTTGGATTATTTATACCATTAGTGTTAAAGAAAAGACTCATTCATGTCATTATTCTTTAATAATGATTTTGCAAAATCATTTTTGACACGTGGCCAATTATAATTTGGCCACGTCATCAATTTTTTAAATTATTTTTAAAAAAAAAATTAATTCAATTTTTGTTTAGAATTTTTATTTTTTTTTATTTTAAAAATTGATGACATGACCAAATTATAATTGGTCACGTGTCAAAAATGATTTTGTAAAACCACTTTTAAAAAATAATGGCATGAATGAGCTTTTTCTTGAGCGATAATGACATAAATGAGCCAAACTTTAAACACATAACATAAATGAGTATTTTTTCTAAAAGTTCAATAATATATTTAAACCTTTTCCTAATAGAATTTACTATTTTTAAAGACATAATTGAAAGATGACCATGTAATTAATGTATACTATTACTAGATGGTGATGGATTGATGTAAACTTTGTAACCCAAAAAATAAAACGAGTCACTTAAATTATGACAAATAGAATATTTAATCTTCAACGATATATGTAGCTCAGTCAAATCTCTTTACATTTGCATCTTTTGTTTGAATATTCTTTTTATCACTATAACGAAATGCTATATATTAAAGAGAATATATAATAGCCTATAATATGACATGAAAAATTAATGTCAAATAAAAAATATAATATAACACGGAAAATCAATTTCAAATAAAATTACTATAACAGTAGAATATTTTTATAAATTGTAAGTGTTAATAGAAAAAATTGATTATAAATTACATGAGAGGAATCAATAATCTATTACTATGACTCACAAAACTACAATTATAACAAGGATGAAAACATCATATAAAACAATTAATTAATTTACTATGTTTTTCTTGGTCATTTTGAGGATACCAAGAACATTGCTTCTTGAATTATTATTTTTTAAATTATAAATGTAACTTTGAGTTAGATAAATACCCAAAATTCTTATATAACTCTTTGCTATTTTAGAGAAAGAGAAATTTGAATATGGCTAAATCTCACATTTGCTTTTCTAATTTTATGGTATTACTTTTTAACATACTCCTAATTACCTCCAATGGTGAGTCTATTTTCTTTCTCTCAATATTTATATGATCATATCATCTGAAAGTTTAAGTTGTTATGTACGATACATATTTATTAATCACACAACATGTCACCCTTCATCCGGTCAGGCGTTGCTTTTTCTTCTTCTTTTTCTCCTTAGTATATGGATTAAAGATCTATCGAAAACAACTCTATCCTAGGTATAGGAATAAGATTTGGATACATACTATATTATTCTTCCCTAAATTTCACTCGTAAAACTATACTGAAATTTTTTTATTCTCTATTATTTGATTTTGTATTATCTGATTATCTCATCTAAAATTCAAACTATTAAAAAATATATAACAATTATTATTATTATTTTTTCAGATGTTGAGGCTGTAGGAAATGAAATTTGTGAGGTATTTAGTGGCACATTTAGAGGGCAATGCTATGTATCATCTCATTGTGAAACAAATTGCAATAAAGAAGGATATCCCTCTGGACAATGTGAATGGAGGGGAACTAATTGGGGATTTGCTTGCATGTGTCAATATCTTTGTTGAGTTCATAATTATTTTCGAGTTTGAGCTTTTAAAAATGAAAAAAAAAAGTTATTTAAATAAATTAGTACATATAATTATTTGGCTAAAATAGTCTAAAGAATATTATTATTTGTTAGCGGAGTAGAGCCGTCAAAGAAAGGGCTAGCTCGCTCCGGCCCTTCTAGGGTTTGAGTTGAGTTGAACATTCAAGTCCTTTTGAATGAAGGGTCAGCCCGCCCTAGATCTTCAAATTTCTTGGCCCGTGAGGCTTGAGCCGGACTAATCCTTTTTAACCGCTCTAAACAGGAGTGAGGAGTTGTTTTGTCCGTCGTGCAAATTTTTTACTAACTTCTTGTTAAATAATTCATAACTAGTAGTATGATTTTTTCTTATAATTCATTACTAAACAAGATTATCAACTGATTTTACTGTTTAGCTATAAAAATTATCTATTGCTATTTTATTTAATTTTTTTTAAAAAAGAAATATTCAATTGGTTTATGCAAATGTATTATTCCCTATGATTGTGATGAAACATGTAGGTTAAAAGAAGGAGCTTGTGTTTGGACTGGATTTAAAAAAGGATATGTTTGCATTTGTACATTTGGTTGCTAATTAATTAATTAATTAATTATGGTATTTTCAATTTTTATGTATAATAAAAGTTGATGGTAAATAAGTGAAAATATTGTAAGTTGTTGATTGTTCGATATGAATGTATAAAAGTAAATAATTAAACACCCACTCTTCTCATTGTTTTCTATTATATCCTTTCTTCATAACTCCCTTCAAACCTAATAAAGGAAGTTTCAAAGTCGTGGTGCACACTGGTGGAAGTGCTTTACTCTTAAATATAGTTTTGAGTTCGAATCTTGGCTATGAAAAAAATTTTGTTGGGAGTGCCACCCTCGAATGGGTCCTGCAGAACGTGATTTGAATTTAGTCAGAGCTTTAATGTGAGCTTCAAACACCGAATGGAAAATCAAAAAAAAAAATCTTCCTGATTTTTATATTTTTTGTATTATTTAAATGTTTTTATTTGTAATATTATCATAGATCGTACGTATAGTTTTTATAGAATATATCTATACAAACTATGTTATGATTAAACAATATTTTATTTTCTTGATACTTGATTAAGTTTTTATATATTTGTTTGTAAATCGCGCCTTGCGATTTATCAAGCTTTTGAGTCAAATTAGTAACTTCATCTCCTTGTGGAAAAAATTCTCTAAATTGAATAATAATGCTATATGAAAAAAAAAAAAAAAAAAAACTAAAATCCTGTTAAATTAGAAAGCAAATTTGAATTACAGATAAATTAACGTGATATGAATATTAAAAAATGAACACGTGTAAACCAAAAAAAAAAAGATTAAAAATTTGAGACTCTAAGTAGTTGAGGCGTATGGAGGCGTATGGAGATATTTGAATTCATAAAGAGGGATGAAACCTTAGTTTAGTTAAAAATGTGTTTACATCCCTACTCTGTCGAAATAGGGCGAAACGTCGCGGCAACTTAAAAATAATTAATTGTTTCAATTTTAACAAAGTTTTAAAAATAAACGAATTTTGAAAGAGTCGCCACCTAATTTTAGGAAAACTAGGAAACCAATTATGATCTACGAAACCAATTCGATTCTAGGTAAGGGGTTTAAATTATTCCGAAGGGAAGGGGTTAGGCACCCTTCGGAATCCACAATTGTGGTTCCCGACTGAATTCATTTTTTTTTTCAAATTGAGGAAGAATATAAAATAATATACAAATATACTAAACATGCAATAAACACAATAAAATAATAATCATCGGCCTAAAGTTTGCCAAACGTCAATATTCACAAAATAACGAAATAAAAATATAATTCGAACTTTTTCGAATAATTCAAGGAGAAACACCTCCGTGTACCTGTAAACACTTAGTAAAAGAGTTAGTGCCAAATAAATATAAATAAAAATGAATAACTCAAACAATAACTAAAAAAAAATAAAAATTCGTCTTATTAACATGGGAGGCCTTGGAAATCGACGATAATTTCTTCATCGGCCAATTCCAACAACTAAAATTATATATAAACTTAAATTATATTTCCGTCTATGAAAATGGAAAAGCCTCCAAAACCGACGGAGAGTTTTCTCATTGGCCACATTTAACAATTTTAGAATATATAAACTTGAATTAAAATTCCGTCTTTTAAAATGGGGAGGCCTCTAAACCCGACGGATAGATTTTTCATCGGCCCTTTAACAAATATATTTAATATAACCTGAACATCAACAAAACATAACAAACTTATCCCAAGAGAATAGGGAAAACAACAACCAAACTAAAACAACATAATAATGAAATGGAAATAACAATAACATAATATATGAAAATTAAAAATAACATTAAAATAGGATAATAACAAAACCCTGAAAAGCTAAGATAGCAAATAGTTGATTAACAATTTTAAAATAATAATAATAATAAATAAACAAACATCAAACCGTAAAATAATACTAATATTAAAACTACAATAAACACAAATATTAATTGACTTTTAGAACTACATTAAACTAAAAAAAATAAAACAAGCTACATATAATAAACAGAAAACATAAAAGAACTGGGAATTAAATAAAACAAGGCTAAGAAAAAAAATTTACCTGGTTCTGGGCGGCGAACCGGAACTACGAGTTTGAAGGCAACGACTCCACCTCCTCAACTCGAAAAACCACACAAACACTTTAAAAATTTTGAACTATGGGAACCAAGAATTCTAAAAAATTTATGAGTATTCTTTTGTTTTCCCTTCCCTTAAAATATTGAATGGAATGGGTTTAAATAGAAACCCAAAAATCCTCAAAAAGGATGAAATACCGATGTGGGACTTTTGCAAAAATTGAAAATTGTTTGAGAGACAATGTGGGAAAGACAATTTTTTTTGTTTTTTTTTTTGTATTTGATCAAAATGTATGAATTTAAAATCATTGGATCAAAATTTGCTATTAAATAAATAAAGCTTCAAAATCACGAATTTTAAAAATGTTAGGCCAAAATTGGGTGTCAACAGCTGTCCCTTTCGTTGTGTATGATTGATGAAAGAAATCGTGGACAACGAAAATTGACAAACCCAATTTTGCCGAACACATGACCTTTGTAAAGAAGTGCGGTTGCATGTGGTGGAAGTCAATCCCAGACCTGTCTCCAAAAGGTTCCATGATGTGTTGAGTCCTTGTTGAAGTGGTTTGCACCTGTTTTTTTTTTTTTAGAAATTCATCCTTTCGAATGTTCTTGACAAAGACTGAGATAAAACTCGTCAGCTTAAAAATGCAATTTAAATGGGAGACAGTGTCTTCCACCGTGTCGACACTCAATTTCTCTCCTCGGCATTTAACGTCAATTGACGTTGATGGACAAATATTCCTTTGAGATGCACAATTCTTTTTCTGGCAGTGCATGATTGCTTGCAGGGCATGAATATCTTCCCGCGATGTTCAAATTTACGAGGGATGGAATCTTCTCGCGGTGTATAAAATTTTGCGATGGATGAGATCTTCTCGCAATACATAAATTTTTGCAAGAGATCAAATCTTCTCGCGATGCAGGAATATTGACTCGCAATGCATGAATATTAACTCTCGATGCATGAATATTGACTCGCGATGCATGAATATTGACTCTCGATGCATGAATTTTTTGCGAGGTATGAAATCTTCTCGCGATGCATGAATTTTCTGCGAGGTATGGAATCTTCTCGCGATGCAGGAATATTGACTCTCGATGCATGAATATTAACTCTCGATGCATGAATTAACTAGTGATGCATGAATTCCGCAAGGTATGAAATCTTCTTGCGATGCATACATTTCTGCGAGGTATGAAATCTTCTCGCGATGCATGAATTTTCTGCGAGGTATGAAATCTTCTCGCGATGCAGGAATATTGACTCGCAATGCATGAATATTAACTCTCGATGCATGAATATTGACTCGCGATGCATGAATATTAACTCTCGATGCATGAATATTGACTCGCGATGCATGAATTTTTTGCGAGGTATGAAATCTTCTCGCGATGCATGAATTTTCTGCGAGGTATGGAATCTTCTCGCGATGCAGGAATATTTTTTGCGAGGTATGAAATCTTCTCGCGATGCATGAATTTTCTGCGAGGTATGGAATCTTCTCGCGATGCAGGAATATTGACTCGCAATGCATGAATATTAACTCTCGATGCATGAATATTGACTCGCACTGCATGAATATGGACTCTCGATGCATGAATATTGACTCGCGATGCATGAATTTTTTGCGAGGTATTAAATCTTCTCGCGATGCATGAATTTTCTGCGAGTTATGGAATCTTCTCGCGATGCAGGAATATTGACTCGCAATGCATGAATATTAACTCTCGATGCATGAATATTGACTCGCGATGCATGAATATGAACTCTCGATGCATGAATATTGACTCGCGATGCATGAATATGGACTCTCGATGCATGAATATTGACTCGCGATGCATGAATTATTAACTCTCGATGCATGAATATTGACTCGCGATGCATGAATTTTTCGCAATGCATGATTTACGCGATGCATGATTTTTCGCAATGCATGATTTACGCGATGCATGATTTTTCGCAATGCATGATTTACGCGATGCATGATTTTTCGCAATGCATGATTTATGACGAGGCCTGGATGGCTCGATAATGTTCCAACTGTAACGAGGTGGATCGCTCGATAATGTTCCACTGTAACGAGGTGGATGGCTCGATAATGTTCCTGTTTTGACTTGTTAAAGAAGTCCAACTTCAAATGAATTTTTGAGACCCTCTCAAAAATTCTGTCCCAGTTTCCAGTATGAGGAGAAATGAAAATCTTACTGGGAATATGACCGAGCCGTTGTGGCGCCTACGAATCCCGTTGGAGCAGGAATCAGGTCAAACGTAGTTCCCCGTAGAATTTTGGTCTTCTGTTTTGACTCGTTAAAGAAGTCCAACTTCAAATGAATTTTTGAGACCTCTCAAAAATTCTGTCCCAGTTTCCAGTATGAAGAGAAATGGAAATCTTACTGGGAATATGACCGAGCCGTTGTGGCGCCTACGTATCCCGTTGGAGCAGGAATCAGGTCAAACGTAGTTCCCCTTGTGGATGATGAGTGCTGCAAAGAATCTGAAAGATTATCAGTAGAAAATGCACAATATGAACATGATGGAATATGCCAATGGTATCTTTTGCTATGTTCAAAGCCTAAAGACAAGACATATCACATTTTGGGATGGACAATTCAATGAAGTAAAATAGGCATCTCACATATATAAGATTAACTTAACAACACCTTTTATAATGAACGACTCAAAAGACCTTTTTTTTTTTCAAAAATAAAAATACGATGAGATAGTCAAATCTTCACCACGATTGGTACCAACAGTTAAGATTGCAGGTAAATCTTTTTTTTTTTTTTTTTTTTTAGATTGAATTAAGGTAATTCCTACAGCTTCAAGTGGTACCTCAAATATACTTAAGGATTAACAAGATCCGTTCATCTTGTTTCAAACAAAGATTTTGATTGTATCAATCCTTATGTTTCAAGTGCCCTCACGAAAAAGACTAGTCCTATTTCACACATATTTGAAACATTTGATTATAGGACATTTTTCAAAGTGAACTCACACTCACAAGAATGTTCAATGTACACAACTGTGATACCATATGCTTGACCCTTATGTAAATCTCCACTAATTTGAGAACATTTGGAATAAGATCATGTAGGGCTTGTAATTGGCTTGTAACGTAGGCTTAGGGATGGTAGGATATTTATTTGAGATAAAAGTGACTGAATTCCGCCTTGAGTGTTACACAGAATTTGTGCTCTTAATAATTGGTACGCCTTTGACGTCAGATCCTCTTCATTGTTCTCCACCTTTCATCTTCTTTTGAATCCTCATTTTTAACGCTTTTCCCTTCCCTTTTTTTTTTGATTCCTTATTCGTTGAAGCTTTTCTTTATTCACTTCTTTATTATAATAATTTTTCCTTTTTGATGGGGTATTTTCTTTCCCACTTTTCACTGATCCTGTAAAGGAAATTTTTGTCTCTCTTTATTTCTTTCACTTTTTTTTTTTTCGCTTTTTCTTTAGAGTCTTTGCTTTCTTGATTTTGAGAGACTCAATATCTTTGCTTTTTGAATTTTCAAACATGGATCTCCTCTTATAATTTGCACATTCTTTGTGCACTCAAGAAGGTTGGGCCAAGAGAGGATAGTGCTTGTAAGCACTTAAAAGGGTAGTGGTTAAGATTTGATTGTCCAAATGAAGGTTTCAGGCTCAAAATGGGAAAACTAGGGATTAATGTAATTTGGTAGGCTTTGAAAGGCACAATCGAGTCAAAAAAGGCCTACAATCCTTTCTCAAACCAAACATTACTCATGATTTCGCCTCGAAAAACATTCAGGTCAAGTTCTAGATCAACAGTGTAACACAATTGAACTTTGATCAAAATCTCACCACACAATGCACATGAAACATAAGGTTAGTTTTATTCTTATCTTGATTGAATGCAAGAGAATTTTCAAGCATCACAAAAGTACAGATAAGAGGTACCACGAGAATCTATGGTTTACCGCAAAGTCAGTCTTTTCAATCATATCGAATATATTTACATGCTCTTAACCATATAGGTCCCGACCGAGTTGAAGACATGACTCTAACAGTATGTACAAACAATTTATTTTTTTTATTTTTTTTTTATTATTTTTATTTTTATTTTGAAAAATGATTATACCGAACCCAAGAAGGGTTGCCTACGTATCTCAATAAACTGAGAATCAGGTACGCGTAGTTCGTGCAGATATGACTTGGAAAATATGCACAAACTATTTTATAATTTTTTTTTTTTGAAAAAGATAATACTGAACCCAAGAAGGGTTGCCTACGTATCTCACTGAAATGAGAATCAGGTACGCGTAGTTCGTGCAGATATGACTGGGAAAATATGCACAAACGATTTTTATAAAATCTTTTTTTTTAGAAGATTATACCGAACCCAAGAAGGGTTGCCTACGTATCTCACCGAAATGAGAATCAGGTACGCGTAGTTCGTCCAAATATGACTTGGAAAATATGCACAAACTATTTTATGATTTTTTTTTTGAAAAAGATAATACCGAACCCAAGAAGGGTTGCCTACGTATCTCACTAAAATGAGAATCAGGTACGCGTAGTTCGTGCAAATATGACTTGGAAAATATGCACAAACTATTTTATGATTTTTTTTTTTTTTATTTTTTTTGAAAAAGATAATACCGAACCCAAGAAGGGTTGCCTACGTATCTCACTGAAATGAGAATCAGGTACGCGTAGTTCGTGTGATATAATTTCAAAAATATGCACAAACTAATTTTTTTTTTTTTTTTTTTTTTTTTTTGGAAAAAGATTATACCGAACCCAAGAAGGGTTGCCTACGTATCTCATTGACATGAGAATCAGGTACGCGTAGTTCGACCGGATATAAAAATTTCAAAAATTTAGCACAAACTAATTTTTTTTTTTCATGAAGGTTTTTTTTTTTTTTTAGCCTCTTATCGTCAATATTTATACTGCCTGTTGAATGTACCTACGAATTTTGTACAGTAATGATTTGTTGTACTCTTTTCGGATGTTTTCTTGGATTTTTGTCTCCTTCCAATTTTCACGAGATCCAGACATTGTTATGACCATCCCCGACTGATGTCGGGGACGGTATCCCTACAAAAATATGAAAAATATGTGAGAGCAAGACCATCATGCAAAATAATAATAAAAATAAGTGGGTGTCATCTTATAATTAAATACTCCCCTGATTTATCGTTTTCACTTGATATTAACGTCTTGTGAAATACAAGGATTTGAATTGCTCTAATCCTCTTGTCTCTTGCGATTTCGAACAAATAATGATTTCTGAATTCAAACGTAAATAAATTTTTCGCTGTAAAAAAAAACAACAACTCAAAAATGTAAAAGTGTTAGTCCCTGTACATAATGAATAATATAAAATATCACATAAATAATGAATAAAACACAAATATTATTTTAATTAAAGACAGACTAACATATATCACATAACAAACAAACAATTATTGCGCGTCCTATACAAATATGTGACCCTTTTATGCCTAGGGTAGGCCTATCGATTTGAAGGATGTATACGTTATTTGAAATATTTCATTGCTCCAAAAACTCAAATTTATACAATTTTTTTAAACTTAATGGGGATACATAATAGGGTAAATGTATACAAAATAATCAGTCTCACACAGGGGTACGACCCTAAACTATGCCTCCGCGAAAGATCGTTCTGCTTTCTTGAATTGTTGTCATCTCCGGGTGCCAAGATCTTCAAATAGGCTAGTAGCTGGTAAAGCTCTTTCTTTAACCTAAGCAAACTATAATCTAATCCTTACCCTATGAGACGATAATTTTCTCAAACAACGTATACATCCTTCAAATTTAAACACATAAGCATGAACGTCCATTTAGGCCGTGGGCCGTTTTGGACTCAAGGTGGTCTTCTAATGGGCTCAACACGCCTTGGGTATTGAGTCATCTTAGTTCAAATGCGCTATTTTTGGGATTTTGCTTGGCTCTACGCTAGTTTACTAAGAGTGGGTTGTATTTATAATGAAAAAGGTAACCCAAGCGGACTACTTGGGCTGGGACAGTTAACGATCGTTGACTATCAAGTAGCCAACTACACTCGTCAGGGTGCCCCGAGAAAATATTTGGTTAATGAACGATTGCGAACCCGCATAATCGTCCTTTAGTGGAAATGAAATAAATGTCGTTTGACGGAGAATATTATGCCATGAATTCAATGTTAATATACACACAACAAGATAAATAATGAATAAATACAATATACAAATAATCAGCGAAAAAAAAATAAAAAATAAAAAAAATACAAGGTATAACATAATAATAAAGCAAAAAATTCCTCAATTTGAAAAAATAATAAATTCATATTGGTAAGAACCTCTAAACTCCCCAGCAGAGTCGCCATTCTATTTACATCCCTACTCTGTCGAAATAGGTCGAAACGTCGCGGCAACTCGAAAATAATTAATTGTTCAATTTCAACAAAGTTTTATGAAATAAACGAGTTTTAAAAAAAAGAAGAGTCGCCACCTAATTTTAGGAAAACTAGGAAACCAATTATGATCTACGAAACCAATTCGATTCTAGGTAAGGGGTTTAAATTATTCCGAAGGGAAGGGGTTAGGCACCCTTCGGAATCCACAATTGTGGTTCCCGACTGAATTCATTTTTTTTTTCAAATTGAGGAAGAATATAAAATAATATACAAATATAATAAACATGCAATAAACACAATAAAATAATAATCATCGGCCTAAAGTTTGCCTAACCTCAATATTCACAAAATAACGAAATAAAAATATAATTTGAACCTTTTCGAATAATTCAAAGAGAAGCACCTCCGTGTACCTGTAAACACTTAGTAAAAGAGTTAGTGCCAAATAAATATAAATAAAAATGAATAATTCAAACAATAACTAAAAAAATAAAAATTCGTCTTATTAACATGGGAGGCCTTGGAAATCGACGATAATTTCTTCATCGGCCGATTTAACAAGTAAAATTATATATAAACTTAAATTAGATTTTCGTCTTCTAAAACGGAAAGGCCTCCGAGACCAACGAAGAGTTTTTTATTCATTATCTAAATTTAACAATAAAAATATTAACTTTAATTAAATTTCCGTCTTTCAAATTGGAAAGGCCTCCGAACCCGACGGATAGATTTTTCATCGGTCATTTAACAAGTAAACATATAAACTTGAATTTAAATTCCGTCTTTTAAAATGGAAAGGCCTCTAAACCCGACGGATAGATTTTTCATTGACCCTTCAACTCATTTCAACTCAAAATCTACGAGATCAATAAAATAATATAATGTGAAATTATTGTTCAAATAAAATTATCATGGTAAATAGCGGATCAACCTAAGCATAGCAAAATAATACTTATAGTAATAACCTCAAAAATGAAACACTAAGGCATACCCACTTCCTAAATATACTATACTAAATGGGAAAAAGTGGCAGCACTAACATCCGTTTACAATAAATAACAAAAGAAAAACCACTTAATAATTTATTTATTTTTTGTTATAAACTAAAGAAATGCAATTAAAAAGAAACAGCCAAACCAAAGTAGTGAACAAGAATAATATATCCTAAATATAATAGCAACTAACAATAACAATGTATTAATAAAAGCAATCACAATTATTTGAAAACTAAAATAGTCATTAAAACTTTACCCAAAACAAAATAATAAAAATAACAATAACTCATTGACCACATTTAACAATTTTAGAATATATAAACTTGAATTAAAATTCCGTCTTTTAAAATGGGAAGGCCTCTAAACCCGACGGATAGATTTTTCATCGGCCCTTTAACAAATATATTTAATATAACCTGAACATCAACAAAACATAACAAACTTATCCCAAGAGAATAGGGAAAACAACAACCAAACTAAAACAACATAATAATGAAATGGAAATAACAATAACGTAATATATGAAAATTAAAAATAACATTAAAATAGAATAATAACAAAACCCTGAAAAGCTAAGATAACAAATAGTTGATTAACAATTTTAAAATAATAATAATAATAAATAAACAAACATCAAACCGTAAAATAATACTAATATTAAAACTACAATAAACACAAATATTAATTGACTTTTAGAACTACATTAAACTAAAAAAAAACAAGCTACATATAATAAACAGAAAACATAAAAGAACTGGGAATTAAATAAAACAAGGCTAAGAAAAAAAATTTACCTGGTTCTGGGCGGCGAACCGGAACTACGAGTTTGAAGGCAACGACTCCACCTCCTCAACTCGAAAAAACACAAAAACACTTTAAAAATTTTGAACTATGGGAACCAAGAATTCTCAAAAATTTATGAGTATTCTTTTGTTTTCCCTTCCCTTAAAATATTGAATGGAGTGGGTTTAAATAGAAACCCAAAAATCCTCAAAAAGGATGAAATACCGATGTGGGACTTTTGCAAAAATTGAAAATTGTTTGAGAGACAATGTGGGAAAGACAATTTTTTTTGTTTTTTTTTGTATTTGACCAAAATGTATGAATTTTAAAATCATTGGATCAAAATTTGCTATTAAATAAATAAAGCTTCAAAATCACGAATTTTAAAAATGTTAGGCCAAAATTGGGTGTCAACAATACGGAAAAGGGCCTAAAATACCCTCGAAGTATTGAAATGGTACACAATTACCCTCCATCCACCTATTGACCCCCAAATACCCTTCACATCCACCTTTGGGTCCAAATTTACCCCTTTATTAACGGACCAAAATTAAAAATATGAAAAAGGACCTAAAATACCCTCGAAGTATTGAAAATGGTACACAATTACCCTCCATCCACCTATTCGCCCCCAAATACCCTTCAAATCCACCTTTGGGTCCAAATTTACCCCTTCATGAACGGACCAAAATTAAAAATAATTAATAATATTTTTTAATTACGTGACACTCAATCATTGGTTGTAATTTAATATTTAAAATAATTTTAAACTCACCATTTTAACTAAACCCGGCCCACTTGACCCAATTTAAAAAAATAACCCATCTAATTAAAATATCCTAAAACCTTATTCCTCCCATTTTCACAAGTTCCATGACTCCATTGTCTTCTTCTTCATGAAGAAAATTTCAGCTTCTTCTTCGATTTCTTGCCCTGAAGAACTTCAATCTCGTACATGTAAGTTCAATCGAAGTATATCAATAATAATAGTGAAAATGGTGGACCGACAGATCAAAAATTAGACGTATGATAACATGGACTGTCTATAACTTTTTTTTTTATAATCTTGAAAAAATTATATGTTCCCCACGTGTGATTGGACTGAATATTTTGCTAAAATTGGTGAAAACATTATATGATTAATTTTCTTTAAAAAAAAACAATATATTTATTGTAAGGGAAAGAAAGTGCACGTCTTATTCTTGGAAAAGTTTAGAAGAAGAAGAGCCATAGAAGTACATCAACTACGTGTGTGTACGAGATTAAAGTTCTCCGGGTAAAGAAATCGAAGAAGAAGCTGACATTTTCTTCATGAAGAAGAAGAAGAAGAAGACAATGGAGTCATGGAAATTGTGAAAATGGGAGGAATAAGATTTTAGGATAATTTAATTAGATGGGTTAATTTTTTTAAATTGGGTCAAGTGGGGCGGGTTTAGTTAAAATGGGTGAGTTTAAAATTATTTTAAATATTAAATTACAACCAATGATTGAGTGCCATGTAATTAAAAAATATTATTTAATTATTTTTAATTTTGATCCGTTCATGAAGGGGTAAATTTGGACCCAAAGGTGGATTTGACGGGTATTTGGGGGCCAATAGGTGGATGAAGGGTAATTGTGTACCATTTTCAATACTTCGAGGGTATTTTAGGCCCTTTTCCGTATTTTTAATTTTGGTCCGTTAATGAAGGGGTAAATTTGGACCCAAAGGTGGATGTGAAGGGTATTTGGGGGCCAATAGGTGGATGGAGGGTAATTGTGTACCATTTTCAATACTTCGAGGGTATTTTAGGCTCTTTTCTGTTCATTATATATGTGGTAAACAATTCATTAAAAATAATGGACGTTTGATATTCGATTTTTAAAGTTTAATTTTGATGATTCGATATTAAAAGTAGCTAATGAATATCTCAAATAGAAAAAATGATGGTGACGATGACTTGTGTGTTATTCCCCTTTATTAGTGAGCAATGTGTAAATATACATGTAACGAAGAAAAATAGATGATCATTTCAACCAATTGTTCACTTTAAAATTCATTTCTTTATAATTTCATGCTTTTAAATAAGATCAATTTTTCAACTACTTTTATATTTAATTTGGATTTGGACTTTCTCGATAGTTGTTAATTTCAATTGTTTCCATTTTCTCAAGAGTTTGGGAAACTTGCCACAAGCATGGAACTTTTGTTTTGGTATAACTTATTCAAAACATAGAAAAATATTAACATCAAGTCAGGATGGCCGAGTGGTCTAAGGCGCCAGACTCAAGTTCTGGTCTTCGTAAGAGGGCGTGGGTTCAAATCCCACTTCTGACATTTATTTTTATATATTAATTTTTTTATTCCATTTTATAAGTCAATATCATGTTTATATGAAATCAAAAGTGAGTTTGTAAGAGTATAGGCGTGTATTTTTAATTATACATTTCATTGTGTATAGGCGTGTATTTTTAATATCATGAATTTTGATGTATTAATAACATAAGGAGATTTAACACATGCATTAACACGACTAAAGATTTAATTTTGTTCTCAAACCTCTTCTTACTTCAATTCCACCATAATTGTGAAAGGTGTCTTTGTCAATAAATATATTTTTTCTAAGACATACTAATTTTTAATACACCAAAAATGCACATAAGAAATTATTTATGAATTATGTATAACTAATTTAAGCATAATTAATATAAATATTATTAATATAAATATTATTAATACACATTATTTAACATTATTTGTATATATATACTCTATAAATAACCTCTAAGCTAAATAGTTTTGAATTAAAAAGATGTTAATTACTCAATTCTAGGTAATAACTTGTACCTTAATGTCAATCTCCCAACAGAGAATGATGTAATTGTGTTGGGCTTAAAGCCCAATTGGTCAATCTCACCATGGGCCAAGGTTAGAAATTCTTAACTTTTAAAGGCAAAGTATATAAACCCAATAATTTAGACACGATTACCTCTTATTTTAAAAAATTTCTCAAATTGCAATAATTTCGTATTTTCAGAATTCATGAATATATTGTTCCTTCGCTCGATAGATAATAAACAATACATGAATTATGTATCAGATATATAACTGTAAATCAGATTCATATTGATCTATGTTTGAAATAATTGATGGTATGTATTATAAGTTACATTGTACACAAAAAAAAAAAAATGTAATATACCTCATAGAGGTGGAGTGATGTGTTCGGATATTAAGAAAGGGAAGGAAAAAGAGAATTTTTGGAATTAATGCGATTGGTAGAGATTTTTCAATATTATGTTATCTTAAGTCGTGTAATGATGAAAATTTCTCAATTATTTATTGTCTAACTAATTAATAGTTTCATACAAATCAAGTCATATATACCTAGATACAACTACCAGTTAGACACTAAAATATACAGGTATAAGGAGAGAGGAACGGAAGAGGAGAGAGACAAGCGAGGTAGAAGGGAGGCGAGCGAGATAATCAGTAAATCCCAAATACATGTGAATAACACTTGATACATGTATGTTTAATACCACATGCATTCTGAAATACACACACATAGTAAGAGAGACAAATGAGAGTAGGAGAAAGACAAGCGAAAGAGTCGATGTATGTCTGATACATGCAAATACACTTGGATAAAATAAAAATAGAATAAATTGCACCTAGTTTTGTCTCTATGTATTTGAGATACATGTATCTAATCATGCCAGACATAGTGGGCAGAGTATGGTATTTGAAAGTTTTGATATCGTAATTTTGGTAGTCGGTCTTTAAATATTATACCATTACCATACAAATTTAATTCTGTATGATTCGGTAAATTGACGTTGGTTTCGAAATTCTGGTAAAATCGCTAATCATAATTGTGCACCTTTTACTAATATATAATCGTATAATAGAGTATTATTACTCGACAACTAAAAAAGAATTTAATTGTATCTTACTGACACTCTACACTTGTAGAAATTTATATGCAAAATAAAGTATATACATCTTTTTTTGTTAATCAGTTATACAATTCAAATACAATTTAATCAAAATAGAGTAGTCAAAATTTTAACTTCTACATTTAGTTTATACTAATGTAAGGTTGCATATCTTTAATATTTGAATTTTGTTATTTATGTAACTATATACTCCGACATGGTATTCGATATTTCGATATGTTATTTCTAAATATTAGATACAAAAAAAAATGTATACCATATACCACACAAAATATCATAGTACAAAAATCACGATAATTTTGATATAGTATGTTATTTTGATATATACCATACCATGCTCATCCCTAGCGCTAGATACATGGTGACCGAAATTTAGTATGAATAATAATTTCAATACTTTAAAGAAGACATGTAATTAAACCTTAAACTAGTGAAATTTTATATTAATTCTTAGGGGTGTCTTTCATTATAAATACTATAATATATTATGGAACTTAAGTTAATAGTTTATATTATAATATTCTATAAGTTATATGTACATGCATGAATTAGTTTTTGAAGCATTTATGTTTAGTAAGTAGGTGTTTGGTCATGTGACATCTTGTCACATATGAAATCGTGAGATGCAATTAATATTTTTATATGTAATTTTATATTGTGATATGGTATAAGTGTTTGAATATGTGATTTTACGCTGATTTCATCTCATTATTTGATATCATGGAATGTGATTCAATATTCTCCAAAAATCATTATATGAAAATTTCATATCACGATTTGAGATATTTTTAACACAAAAATTGATCCAGAAGTTTATATATAGTTAAAACAACCAAATATTTATATCTACTAACAATTTGTTTTATGTATAAATAAAATTTACAAATGACATTATTAATTTTAAAAATTTATCATTTCACAGACATAAAATTTATTATTCCCACCTACATGTAGTCACTTTAATTCTTACTTACCGATTGTTGAGTAATATTAAAGACAAGAACACTACAATTTATGTTCAAATTTTTTTATTGAATTAAAGTTAGATGATACAGTTACTTAAGTGGAGAACAAATAACTTTGTAATAATTTATTATGCAATTTTATAAATTTATTTTTGATTATTTGGTAAAATTGACTAAACAATTGGGCTGTTTTAATAGTTTTACAACTTATGAAATTCTTATGATTATCAGAATATATACAATATCAAAACTTCATATTGCATGATATCATATCGCATAACCAAACAGGCCTTAGACATAATTCGATTATCAAAAGACGAAATTTAAAAATAAATTTATTTAAAAAACTAACGTGCAATTTTATCTTATAGTTTCGATATCCGCGATGTTGAGTGGAAGGTAGGTTTGAATTTTAAAAATTGTTATACACGTTAATGCTTAGGAAGACTATTTGATCACTAATAGAACATTAGTTTTATCATAAATAATTCGAAAATCATTAATATGAGTTGTGCTATAGTAATAAGTTTGTTTCACTCTTAATTAAAGATTTCGAATTTAAGCTTCGAATATGTAGAAAATTTTAATGCGAGTGTCAACCGTGAACAAATTCGATAATGTGCGATGCAGATTTAATTGAGATTCCAATATGGACTTTTAAATTAGTTATCGACATTATGTCCAATAATACTTATTTACTATTGACTTTGCATATTTTTTAAAAAACTATAAATAAAAGTGATAATTATTATCGAATAGATAAATTATAACCGAACGGAGTAGAAATGAGTTTTTGGAGAACTAATCATGTTGGTATAAGACCTAACTTTTTGACCTCCTGTTTTTTAGGTTGAAATTACATTCAAATAATCATATGAAATATAGCGGAATGAATAGGTTCAATATTGAAAATAAAAATATTTTTTTTATGTAGGAAATTGTTTTTTTTTTTGTTTGATGCATTTTATCTGATGAAAATTATGTCATGTTTTACTTTGCAAGCGCCAATTTAATTATTCTTTTAGGATTAAATTAAATTAAAGCAATATTTAGATACTGAAAAAATTATATAAGATATACGGTAAATTATAGTAATTTTTATATTTACATAACTAAAAAGAATATATTTTGAAATATTGATCAATATTCATGTAATTTGATGCTCGATAAATAAATGTAACTAATATAATATACAAAAAGTATTGGATCATTGAATTTCATCTTAAATGCTATTTTCGTATCATATTATTTCTCTTCCCATCCTACATGGTGACGGATATCGATATAATATAATTTGTGTTTTAGTGATAAAATTGAATCATTTTTAATCAGAAATTTTGTATTTAAATTTTATTTTAGATACAAATTAATACTATTGAATGTATTGAAAGCGTCAGACTTTTAAATAAAATTTGTTAAATCAAATTTTAATTTAGTCGAAAATTTAATTTGAACTTTAAGCTTTAAAAAAAAAGAGACATTGTGACGGATATTCATTTATTTCTCATTTC
This sequence comes from Solanum chilense, assembly GCA_032847665.1. Taxonomy (NCBI): domain Eukaryota; kingdom Viridiplantae; phylum Streptophyta; class Magnoliopsida; order Solanales; family Solanaceae; genus Solanum; species Solanum chilense. The sequence continues at coordinate 3,562,039 of CM064965.1, forward strand.
CACTTTGTACTTTTGAATTTCTTACTTTATCTGCCTCCCAAATCTATCAGAAAAAAAATAAAAATAAATACATTATAATGCATTTATGATATTTATTTAATTTTTAGTACTATTAAAGTATATAGTCTCTATGTGCTGAACTGCTGATGATATCACTATTATATCCACCATGGGTTGGGTGGGGAATATTGGAATTTAATTAAGTGGGGGACCTAAATTTATTTATTTTTAATATATACTTTTTTTTTCAATTTTTACTTTATGGCCTGCAAAATTTATTACTATTTTTTTTCCAAATTCTTCCTACTTAATTTGTGATACGACACGTGAATGAAATTATAATTTTAAATTAGTATTTGTATATGTGATTCTAAATCATTATTTTAAAAAGAAGAAGAAAAAGAGAATGCTGCCACTATTAATTTGTGTATTTTCATTTTAAAGGAAATTATCATTACTAAATTCTAATTTTTAAAATTGTTTTTAGAAATATCGCGATAGATGCATTTAATTTCAACAGGAATTATTGTGACATGTGAAAGGGAATTATATATTTTATAATTAGTACAAGTATAAATGAACAAACAAGGACGTATGAAGTCATATTATAGCTAGTTGGGGTCAGCGAAATTTTAGTTTAATCGATAAATCAAATCAGATAAAATTATTAATTTATTCGTATTGTAATCATAATGAATTTTAATTACTTTGTGATTTTATATTGATCCAATTTACAATTTAACATATTTATAAATTGATAATTAATGATTGAATCATATAAACACAGTAATTAATCGAAAAACACCACAATTTTCTAGTTTTGGAACTAGAAAATATATGTAACTAATATGATTTCGAAAATATAAAATTTGAATTTGAACTTATAGTTTTAAAAATATAATATATTTAATATTAAAATAATATAAATATTAGATTCAATGTCAGAGCAACATGTAAATATTGGGATTCCTTCGTCAACAAATAATTATGTGATTAAAAAATTGCTTTTGATTCAAAATTGCGTATACAAACAAAAATAATTCAAAAATTGCTTTTGATGTCAAATGTTTGAAAATTTTTAAGTTTTGTTCTAAATAAATATCTGCCACTAGGAAAAAGAGGTATGTATTGTTGCCAATATATACTATTAGATCATTTAATTAATAAAAAGACATAAATATACAGTGTATATATATATCCTGTTTATTTATATATTAAAGATATATTTTATAAATTAAATTACCTAAAATATTTGACTGTAAATTTTCTGGAAAAAAAGTACTACTACTAAGTATTTTCAGATTTCATTCCTCAATGAGGTCATATTGGTCCCTACATTGCTCTTATGATTTGCATTTTAACTCATTACAACATCAATAGTTTTTAGATGGATCAATAGTAATATTGAAAAAGAAAACTAAATATATACTATAGTCTGTATTTCTGGATATATTACTGGACTTCTTGATACATTAGCAAACATCCGGATACATAGATAAGAGATGTATTCAAAACGAGAGAGTTGTATCTATCAGAAATGAAATAGGATTTCTAGATACATCACTAGACTTTCAGATTTATCAGTAGACATTCGAATACATAGAGGAATGATGTATCCGAGAGGAGGATAGGAATGTATCAGCGAAAGGTGAGTGATTACCTTTTAAAATTTTATAAATGATACACAATTTTAGAGATTATGAAAAAATAATATTTGTATTTAAATAATTTTACTTAATATATATGTTACTTCCAACAAAACAGTCATCCTATTCTGAACTACTGAATCCTCACATCTAGAGTCATATTCTTAATAACTTACATATATATCATATCTTTCTAATTACCATTCTTAATACTTCTTCAGACTACCTTTATAAAATAAAAAACTCTTTTAAACAAACTTAAATATCTTATTCCATGTTTGTGGTAAAGGAATAAGGAATTAGGCTTTAATTTGGCAGTGTTTGTTGGAACTTTACAATAATTTAATTTGTGACATATTTTGACAGAGCTAATATAAGTCGTGAATATAAATTTGTTTAATAATAATAATTATAAAAAAAAACATAATATGGGGTAGTAGGACCCACTCCTTAGTGTGTTATATCCTCCTCAACTTAACCCAACCCTAACTTTGTTGGTGTCCATAATTGATTTATAGTTTCACCACATACATTTTTGTTTATTTTTGCTTTGCCTCGTGGATTCCATTAGTCCATATATACTTTTCTTTTCTTCCATATCACAACTTGTCTTCACTAGATCTTCTAACCCTAGATTTCTATACATCTATCAAATAATAATAACCTAAGCTACTCAAACTCCACATATAAGACAAGAGACAATTGTGTAGGTGGCAAACGCTTTTCACCTTAAATTTTAGCTAGCGTTTAGTCTCAAGTTTTCAAATATTTTTGGTAAATTATATTGAGTATATTTTAGGTTTAGCAGATATAAAAATCATATTGGCGCTCTATAGCTATAGTCTTGTTGTTTGCATCAGATCGGTATAAAAATTGTTGGCATCTGATTTGTATAAATCACAACAATTTGTATGAATCGAGCGACTGTGTCTATGAAAATTTTATGTTTGTGTATGTGTTGTTTGTGTTTGTATATGTGCATAAAATTTGAATTCGTATAAAATGGCGAAGTGTTTACTATGAATTATAAGTAAATAAAATTGTGGTTAAAACATTTAATTTGAAATGATAGTTTGCTATTTTATACAATTTTTTCAATTTGTTTTACTATTTCAAAAAAAATGATTTACAGCCATAATTTTTAAAAATTATTAAACATACCACTAAATCTGTAATCTGTATTAATATTTTATAATAAATATGATCTGTTGAAATATAACCTTATAATATAACGGATAACAACATAACAATAGAGGCAAGACAATACATTAATCATATACTCAAACTTGTCACTAATTCAGTTATAATTATAACTCATTAAACACAAATTATTCTTTTTTTCTCAATTTTCACTCAAGAACTCAATTTTTTTGGGAAGAAATAGTGATAATTATTAATTAATAAATAATGAGTATTTTTTGTATAAAATAAAAGTTTGTGATAATTTTTTATTTTTTTTAAATTCTGAAATATGAAAACTTTCATACACCACTTCCTAAACTTTTTTCAAATATATTTGGAATCAAACGGATCCTAAAAGTTATTAGTTCAAAATATCATGAAGGTAAAAGGCAAACCAACACAAATAAAACTCAATATAAACCATATAGAAAAATCTTTTTGGTCAAAATGGTTTTCTGTTATATTATTTTACCTTTTAGGATTTCCTCTTTCTATTAAGAAATTCTAAAGAAAAAGTCCCTCGGACGAGGAAAGAAGGGGCTTTTGATCGAGATGGGTAGAAGAAGCACTGCAAAAATTGTGGGAATTAGAATACTTTTACCTTTTTAATTTTAATATCTCTTTACTAGAAAATAGAAAAAAATAAGTTTATTTTAAAATTAAAATTAAAGAAATTATAATTTCTTTTAATTTTCTAACTATTTAGCACTTCTCGAACCATATATACACCGACCACAAATAAATAAGAAAAAAAAGTAAACCAGCACATGCACATTTCTTGAGTTTAACTATTAAGGTGGTAAAAGAACATTGGACCTTTTTCCTCGTTACTGTTACTTCTTTTGATATGGTATAAATAACACTTTAGCAACTATTATTATGTTATTTATAGGAGAAAAAATTTATTTCATATGAATTTAATATTATAACAAAGAAATTTGCCATAAAACTTTATTAGAATGATATTTTATTTATGTTATTTTATTATTTTTATATTTTTATTCTTTTTATCAAAAGATGAAAAAAATATTTTAGAATAAAAAATATTATAATTTTTTTAAAATTTTGATTAAATTTTTGAATCTTTATATACTTTTAAAGTCAATAATATAAATGTATCTAATAAATTTTTAAATAAATATAGATTTTACATCAAAACTTAGTGACGTCTATTGAACCCACAAGTTATACATTGGCTTTATACTCTATTGTTATTGGTAAGTTTTAATTTTACCTCTTGTATTTCACTATTATTAAGCACCATTAATTTTCAATTATGTATTGTGCGTATTCATCATCCTTTTTACATAAGGAAATATATTAAATTTGAACAGTTTTTTAAGAGTATATTACTATTAAATAAATATGAAGTAAGAGTACGAGATTAGCATTACATAACACATGACTAATTAAAAAGAACAATTGATAAAGAAAAATTCTATTTATTCACAAATAATGGAATAAAAATAACTT
>CM064965.1:3566511-3651196 GCA_032847665.1 Solanum chilense
TAGAAAATTTTAGCATATACTTTTCAACAACAATATTGGTTTTAGTTTCAAGAAAAAATATTACTTAGTTTAAGCTGTTACTACCTCTTTGATGTCTACTGCTTTTAGTGGCCCTTTTTAAAACAAAAATACTATCATATAGGCTTTATCCTAAAATTACCAACGAAACTGTAATCCAGATGTTAAAATTAAATTAGTCTCTTAACATATATATGTTTAAGATTTTAGGTTGAACATACATTGCAAATAAGCAATTGGAAAGTTGGAGATGATAAATTTCTACAGCAACAAGCTCTGCAACGGTGGGAGGCTATGCTGAAGGTTATGCAAGTTGGGAATATGTCACCTACAGCAGTGGGAAGAAGACTTGGGCAGATGAAATCGCAAGGGTCGGTATGGGATAATTTTGATATGGCCAAAGTATCTAATGCAGGGTTCAAGCTAGAATACATTTCTCCTATACAAACTGGAGAGGCACCTATAGTCGAAATCAAACCTGAGGATATAGGTTCAGGAGTTGGAATTCTGGAAAAATGTTGTGGTATGTTATGTACTAGGGGCTCATCCCCCTCTCGCTGTGATTAAAGGGAATAAACAAAAATGTTGATGTTGAAGAATGGGATTATCCTTCTTCGTTTGGTTCGGTTTGATACAGCTGCAGGGAAGAATGAAGTGATACAAGGGGGGATTTATCATTTTGATAACAAGCCATTTATAGTAAAGGCATGGGATGCGGATATGGAGTTTACAAGAACAGAGTGGTAAACTGTCCTGATTTGGGTGAAGTTCATGGATTGGAATTCAAATATTGGAGTGCTTAAGGGCTCAACAAGATAGGATGTTTGGTGGGGAAACCATTAATGGTAGATCAGAATACTGAGAAGAAAATTGGGTTAAACTATGCTAGAATTTTGATAGAAGTGGAATTGGATGCCGAATTCCCAGAGAAAATTACTTTCAGGAACGAAAAGGGTAATCTAATGGAGCAAAGGGTGATGTATGATTGGAAACCAACCTCTGTACATATGTAAGAAGTAGGGGCATGCTCAAGGAGATTGCAGGAAAAAGCTAACCCCTCCACCAGTGATCCAGAATGCTGAAAACACCAAGGCGAGGGAAAACCAGGGAGAGAGTTCGTTGAAAGAACAGCGAACAATAGGTGCAAAGGTTGTAAATCAGAAAATGAACAAGCAGGGTTAACCAAAATTCACTGAATTTGCAAGAGCAAAGTCAAGGGGATATGAACAAGCAAACAAACCAAAGTGAACAAGCGGCACCAACTGAAGAGTGGGTTACACCACAAAGAATTGGCAACTCAACAACATACAAAGCAGCATAAAGTGACTGATTCAAACACATTTCAGCCTTTACATCAGGTTGGGACTAGTGCAAAGAGTATAATTGAGACAGCTAGTACTGGGAGAGGTCAAACCATAACCCTGTCTGGGAATGGTTAACATATTATGATGGAATGTTAGAGGCTTAAATGGCCTGAATAAGCAGAAAGAGGTTGCTCTTCTCTGCAACACTGAAAAAGTGGGTCTAGTAGGCTTACTACAGACCAAAATAAAGAAGAACAAGGTGGAGCAAGTAGCGAAAAAATTGTTTGGGGGTTGGCACTACTTAACCAACCTAGGTTATCATTATAATGGGAGAGTTTGGCTCACTTGGAGACCTGATCAATACCAGGTGATGCCTATCAGTATGACTGCTCAGGTAATCACTTGCGAGGTGACTTTCCAACAGAAGCAATTGAAGTTCATGCTTTCAGTGGTGTATGCATTTAATACTAAGGAAGAAAGAAAGGATCTATGGAACTACCAAGAGAATTTATCTCAAGGGTGTCAAATGCCTTGGATGATTCTAGGGGACTTTAACTCAGTCCTTAAGGATGAAGACAAAATAGGAGGGAATCCAGTGCTTTGGTCAGAAGTGATTCATTTCCAAAATCGTGTAAAAAATTGCTCACCAGTCGAAATGCCCCAACAAGGAAACAAGTACACTTGGGATGACAAGAGTAGTGACCCAAGAATCTTTTATTGGGTATTCACTAAAGGAGAATGGTTGGCTTCTATGCCCACATCTATGGTGAGGTTCTTGCCTGAAGGAATCAGAGATCATTGCCCAGCCAGAGTGTCACTAATAGAAGAAAGATCTAGGAGAAGGAAATCATTTCAATTATGTAATCAGTCATTGTCACAAATGGATGGGAAGTCAATATTGAAGGTTCCAAAATGTTGAAAGTTGTTAAGAAATTGAAAATGTTGAAGAAAGCGCTCAGGAATCTAAATACTTGCCACTTTAGGAATATCATTGATGAAGCAAATGAAGATAGGGTGTCACTTAAGAAGGCTCAAGAAAAATTGCAGTAAGAGCCCACAAGAGCAGACCTCCAGGAGGATGATAGGATAAAATATCATAAACTTCTATGTTCATCTTATTTAGCCGAGCTATTCCTCCAGCAAAGAAGTAAAGTAAATTGGTTAAAACTGAGAGATTACTTCTATTCAGTGATCAAGTACTGGGGACTAAAACAAGCTACATCTCGGTTGAAGGATGAGAAGGGCGTGCGGAAATCTGATCCAGATGACATTGCAAAAAAAAAATTGAAAATGGTAACTTTGTCTATTCCTCAAAAGTCAGTACACTGATGTACATTGCAAAACTCTTTGTATCGTATCATGAGAATTTACTTGGGAGGAAGAGTAATGCAAGAGTTAAGAATTTTCAGAGTTTCATCATAATTGGCAATACTAACTACTGAACATAAGGAGAGATTAATGTTGCTTTATACGATGAAAATGTCAAGAATGCCATATTTTCGATAGATAGTACAAAGAATCCTGGATCAGATGAGTACGGGAGTGGATCTTTTAAAGCAGCCTAGGCCATCATAGGGGGTGAAATCTCGGATGTTGTGCTAGAATTCTTTCATAATGGCAAATTATTGAGGCAGATCAATTAGACTATATTGCACTGATTTCCAAAGTTTGTGCTCCAGAATATGGAAATCAATTTAGACCCATCTCTTGTTGTAATGTGATCTATAAGAGCATATGAAAGATGATATGTAGCAGGTTGAAGGATGCAATTTAACTACCTGGTGGCAGATAACCATTCGGCTTTTATGCAGGTTAGATCCATGGTACATAATGTCTTGATTTGCCACGACCTATTAAAAACACTATAAGTGGAAGACATCCCCGCAGTGCCTAATGAAAATAGACCTCAAAAAAGCCTATAACATGGTTAGCTCGGAGATTTTGGAGGAGGCTCTAAAGGATTATGGGTTTCCAAGGGAGTTCACTCAGAAAATCATGACTTGTGTTGCATCTCCTATGTTCACAGTAAAGGTGAATGGAGAAGGATCTGGCTATTTTAGAGGATAAAGGGGGTGAGACAAGGAGATCCCATGTCATGGAGTACCTTTCAAGGATCCTAAAAAGTGTAAGGTCATTGCCAGACTTTAAGTTTCATCCCATGTGTAAGCAAGTCAAGTTGACACATTTGATATTTGTTGATGTCGTATGGTGTTTTTTAAAGGGGAAGTAAAATCCGTGAACAAAATGTTTGAAGGACTGGCCACTTAAGTTAGCTCACATGATTAGAGGCGATTATGGAGAAGTCCAGCATTTTTACAGCAGGGGTGACTGAGACTAAGGAAGCACTACTCAAAAGAACTGGATTTACACTTGGCTTTTTTCCAATCAGATTTGTCCTCCAAGAAGTGGTCGAAGATGGAATGTCATCAACAGATTGCCAAAATAACCCAGCGGATAACTGTCACTTATTCGAAGAAGTTATCATACGCAGGAAGGTTACAAGTGATAACATCAGTCATATTCTCGATACATAACTTCTGGGAATCTGTCTTTATACTACCCCCATAGTGTTGTCAAAGAGGTGGATAAAATTTGTAGGACCTACTTTTGGGAAAGTACTAAAGATAAAAGACGAATAGCCTTGGTCTCCACACTAAACATAAAAGACGTATGGATGTCATATTCTCGATTGTGATTCCCCTTGTAATACAGATTACCCCAAGGCTATTCATTCACGAACTTCAAAGTATTGATGGATCGTTCACAAGGATGGAGGCTGTTGAACACGTATGGATGACGAGGGGGGAGTTTCATGCCTTGCATGGGAACATATGCACCTTAAAGCAGCTCCCAATTGGGCAACACCATGCTTGGATGATAGCTTGGAACGTGGGAGGCCTAATGAAGTGAGGAAGAGGAATTGAAGATGTGCTCCATTCGGCGAGAGGACAGCCACTTCGGCGACTCACCAAACCCCTTTTGGCAAGAGTCCCAAGGTCGCCAACTGGTCCAAGGAGCTACATAAGGGAAAGCTGACCATTCGGCGAGATGGAGGCCATTGGCACATCGCCAAATGGATTGAGTGATGGTCCCCAGACCGCCCAAAGTTAAGTAGCTCCCCAGCCAAGTGAAGGAGCAGAGTTCCTCGCCGAGTCCATTGGGCGCATCTCCCATTTCGGGTCATTTTTTGGGCCCATTTATGTAATAAGTCCCAAGTCCTAACACTATAAATAGGTGTCTTAGGGTTCATTTTAGGAAGACTGATTTTGAATATTGATAAATGAATTTAACTCCTTATGTGAGTGCAGAAAGCTTGGTAAGCTTTTGTCGAACATTGTTCAAAAACGAGGGTTGCTTGGGATATCGATTCCCTTGAGCTCTTTGTAAGAGTTGGGTGCTTGATTGTGGATAAATCAATTGAGGTCTTTAGGTTTAATATACCTTTAGGTTGCTTTTGATTTTCTTTTCATGTGTCTATCTATTTATCCGTATTTGGTACCTGTTAGGAGCTAGATTGGAGGTTACTGGATTTAATACATCCTTTAGTTTCCAATTACTTATCTTGTGTCTTTTCATCTATCTTTTCTTTTGTTTCAGCATCCATTGTGATTCCCCTTGTGAGAAACGCAGCAATAATATTTCACTTTATTCTCATTAAGAGCCAATTTCATTTCTTTAACTCACAGCCATAGGACAACCTAGAGTTTCCCATATAAATTGATGATTACAAACAATTGCTCATTAACAACACACATAGAATTTCAAAAAATAGTAAGTTAAAATGAAGATAAGACATAAAAATAAAGGTGAAGTAGAAATCACAAACCATTTTTAATGAGTTCTCCATGCCCTGAAGTACTATGCATATGATTATGCAAATGACAACTTCATGCATAGAGTTTACTTTTTACAGCCACGGCAGACCCGGGTATGGAACTGTTCCTTCTCTTTATCTCCAGTAGAGTCTGCAAGATTTGGACAAGATTAAGAAAATGGTTAAACATCATGAAACTGTCTTAAAGCCCCATTCATTAAGTATAATGAAGCAATTTGTTTTTGTCCATGCACCAAGAAGATGTAGTTTGCACTCAGCTGGTCTTCAGCTGATCTCGTCCAAAACTACAACATCAGGATGAGCAACTCAGATGAACAAATAAGAATGTTTTTTGAAGATTTTCGCTTTGACCTTGACAATACTTATTTTTATGAAGTAAAGGTAAATCAATAAAGGTATCCAGAAAATGCAAGCAAAAATTACAATAGAGGGATAATGCTTGCTCATATACACAACATAACTATTCAATCACTACTACTTCTTAATACCCGTCCCTCCCAATTTCACACCTGTTCCAACTAAATGTCCAGTGATTTTTTAGTGAAGAGTCTCTAAAGGAACCACAAGAAAGTACAAGATAAAGATTAACCTCCCAGAATTCTTGGAATCGTAAGGCAAAAGTTCTGCATTTGAATAGGGATATTAGAATCAAGCTTCATCCTTCAACTAAAAATTTATCACAACGGTAGGGAGTACTAATACCTGTAACTGTCTTCAAGATGCTAAAGACCTTGCAACAAGAGGCTTTGAGCATGTCAAGTAAAAGTCCAGTGAGACTAAAGGACATTCTGACTTACAAAAGAGCGCTAATACAGAATTCACCATGCATTGACAATTTGAGGGTTTCTTTGCAAGAGATATACTCATGATGCATAGAAGTTATTATTACTTACCATTAGGATAACTGATAATGAAAAAGAAAGTCCAATATACCAAGTTTATTACTCACCAAACTTTAGATAGACTTGTCAGTTGAAGCTTAAAGTAGTTCTACTTTCCTATCAACATTCATAGCCACTTGTGTTTTGCTACCATCGACTCTTGTTTGGGACCAGTCATCAAATTTCAGAAATGAATGTTTTACTTTCCTATCAACATTTACCATCACCTGTGTTAGCTATCATCGACTCTTGCTTGTGACCAGTCACCAAATTTCAGAAATAAGTTAGTAAAGACATGAAGGCATCAAGACTCGAGACCATGACATTGTTTGCCACTCTTTTCATGAAAATCAAATTATCTCACAACATTTTTGAAAAAATAAAATCAATTTTAAGATTTAAAAGCAGTAACTGAATTTTTAGATCAATTCAAGAAAGCCCCTAACAAATACTGTTTCAGTGATCAAATCATGAAACGTTATATAAAATTGAGGTAGGAGGCTCAGATTTTCGCCTATGTAATCAAAGAGCAGAGATAAAACAGGAATGGCTGCAAAGATCGGTTGCCTGGTAACAACGGACAACAAGAAACTTACTATTTCTCATCCTCCTTCACAGACCTTCCAAGTTGTCTTTGCCAAGCCACGTCTTGGAATTAACTCAAATGTTTTCCTGTCTTTTTTAGGATAATCTTCATAGCCTCAGAATTTTTGGACTATCAAGATATAGAAAAGGGCATCAAATTTGGGAATAAACGCTATTTTATATAGGTATGGTATAGAATAAAATAAGATAAATTTGGCTCATTTCTTTCCTTCTAGACTAACCTTTTCCATGTTTGGGGAAATTATTTGTTTTTTTCGTCTTCGAATTTCCCGTTGTATGCCTCATTCTTCAGAGCTGAATTTTCAACACAGACCCATAATAGGTTTTCCGAACTGAGAAGACTCACCATCAAAAACCATGAAACAAATTATTGAGGGCTCAGATTTGCTGTATTTGAATCAAGCGATAGAGAAGAGCGACAACGCCATGGCTGCAGACACTAGTTTGCTATTCAAAGCCTTAACCAGGTTGCCCTGCCAAGATACGGGTCGGATTTTCTCAATGTCGTGATTGAAAAATGCTCAAAAAGGAAGCAAGCAATCATCACAGCCCCTTTAAAACATCATCATCAACAACAACAACAATAAAAGTAGGGGTGTCCGGACGAAGTTCATCCAATTTTTTATTTATTTATTTTGTTTATTTTAAAGGGCTGCTGGTTTTTTTTTTTGGTTATGAATGGTGAAATCACTGGCAAAACAGAGATGGGCAACCACCCTTCGCAGAAAATCCCAATTTCTCAGATGCCTCATTCTTCGTCTCAACCCCGTAATGGGTTTTCCAACCCGAGAATGGAATCACCATTCAAGACCAAGAAATGGGATATTAAGGGCTCAGATTTTGCTGTATTTCTTAACAAAGCAAAAGAGAAAAGCGACGCCGCCATGGCTGCAGACACCAGTTTGCTATTCAAAGCCTTAACAGGGTCGCCCTGCCAAGATACGTGTCGGAGTTTTCTCATTGCCGTGATTGAACATAGCCCAGAGAGGAAGCAATCAATCATCATAGCCACATTACAACATCAGCAGCAAAAAGAGCGGAGAAAGAGAAGAGGAACAAGAGTAGTTGTGCGGGCTTTCCTGGTTCATTTGAAAGGGTTGTTGGTTTTTTGTTTAACGGAGAAATCACTGGCAAACTGGAGATGGGCAACCACCGTTTAGAGAAAATCCCAAATTCTGTCGCCTCATTCTTCTTCCAATCTTGGCTATGCTCGAATTTGATGCTTCTCAGAGAGTACCTGTGTGTTAAATAAGGCAAAATTCTGGGGAAGTGGAATCAGGGGCATATTGGTCAATAGATAAACTATTTGCCTTTTTCTGAAATAAATTAAATTGAGTTGATTATCCTTGATTATTTGTTAAGCTTAATTTTAGAAACACTAAATTACTACGAATAAAATTTATATACAAAACCTGTGTGAAGAACAAGATATGTCAATGTTAAAAATAAAAAATTTCAAGCAAATATCAAAGAAAATAAGATTAAATACATTGCTTGCAAAATTGTGCTTCACGTTGTAAGAATCCTTTTTGCAAGCTTGTGTTTTCAATGAATATACTATTTAAGTAACTTAGTTCAACCTGTATTGATGCATAATTTAAGCGTAGAGGAGCAAATCCAGAAGCAAAAGGAAGACATAATAATATACACCTCTTCATCATCTTCTTGACACAAAAATATTGTTGACTAAAAGAAATTGTCATATGAGTTACAAGACAGAATCACAATCAGTTAACAGTAATTTTGTCTTCTCTTCCTGTCCTGCATGTATACATATTTCTCTTCATTTATCTTTTCTAAAGTTGGTAAACAATATGAGGCAGGAAAACGTTTTTCATGGCTTATGAAAAACTTAACTTTTTAGATAGCCAGTCATCGGGAAACAAATGAAAGTCCGGAATTTTGAAGAACCTAAAGAACAAAAATAATCCATATAGAAAAACAACAAATGCTCGAGGGACACCTACAATGAATTTTCATATTTAAAATTAATGTTTACTAAGAGGAAGAGAGTGAAATCAATACGTACAATAAGCGGACGAGCGTAATTGAGAACACTCCATTAGGCTCTAGCATTCTACCCTGCCAACAGAAAGTGAGTTTTGGCACTAGTTTATTTGAGAGCAGTTGCAGCCGAACAGTAGAAAGCCTCTGCTAAAATTAATAGACAAAAAATAATATAACAAATTTGGCATATGTTAAAGAATTAAAAGCTCAGAATATATACAATTAAGTGAAACCAAAAACAAGATGATAAAAGTAAAATATTGCAGTAGAAACAATAGCAGTATACAATTTAGTGTTACCAGTGCTATTCAATATGTATAAAGTGTAAGCGAACTCCCAAAACATCAGAAATGAACAAATAAAGAAAATCTCAAACTCAAAGTAAAAGTAAGCGAAGACTAAAATATCACAGTAAGACTGCTAACAATTGTTAGTAAAACCTATTTTCATCATCCGTTCAACAATAACATACTTGGTGTAGTTGAAGGTTAGGATGTACTTAGACCTTACCCAATCTTTGTGGACAAGACTCATTTTCTGTCATACATCTGACTCAAATAAAAAACCAATCTCGACATAATAAGCGTTTCAAACATCAATGGGATCAGAAGAGAATAGCTACGAGCCAAATAAAAGAGAAAGAACAAAACAAACAATAACATCAACTTTCAAAAAGAGAGTCCCAGCAATGCCATGGCTGCAAGACCATCAGAAAATCTTTAAGGATCAGATAACCTCAAATGTGCAATTAATCAGCTCAAAAGGGAATTAAAATTTGATCAAAATCATTGTCTCACCTCTTTCAAGCAGACTGATTATACTCACCACCATCGCTTCTACCACTCCCACCGTCAACATACAATGCTACGCAAAAGCATTAAAAAAGAAAAGAAAAATATTTGAAGGGCACAGAAACACTGTCACGATAACAACCATCCAAGCGAGCTGTGAATAATATACTCAAACAACAAAAAACATACCCAGTGTATCCCATAAGTGGGGTCCAATAATCTCAATGCAATGACTGTAACTGTTCCAAAAGGGCATGTTTGGATGACGATTTTGTTTTTTTCCTATCTTGTTTTCTTCAAAGAGCTGTTAATTTTTTGGATATCAATGGAAATCACTGGCATAGCAAAGGGGCAACCCACCCTTTAAGGAAAACCCCAATCCCTATGACGCCTCATTCTTCATCCTTTCAAGGCCATGATCAGCTGACAGTGAACAAATATGGTGATACATTGGGACTATAAGATGATTTATAGCTTGTAGCAGATAATTACAGGTCCAACATAAAACAAAATCACGGAAAAGTTCCTTTTTTTTCCTCTTTCCAAGCAAATGGGGCTCAAATGTATTTTATGATAAGGCAAAAGAGAAGCCACCCAAGCCATGGCTTTGACTGGGAGAGAAGTCTCAATCACAGGCCATACTGTGTTGCCACGCCAAAATACGGGATGGGTTATCTCCATGCCCAAATTGGTTAGCCCAGATATAGAAACATCATCATCACTGCCTCTTTATGTACCTTCCATCAACACAGAAAACACATGTGTACACACACACAAGAAAAGATTTGTATATATATTAAATCCATTTTGCATTTTGTATTTCTACTTCTCCTTTTCTCATGAAACAAAGGCCTGTTAGTTGTTTGATAATGGAGGAAAATCAATGGCAAAACGAATAGGAGCAACCACCCTTTAAAGAAAGTCCCACTACTCTCCGTTTTGCCTCATTTCATTCTTTCTGGGTAACCTTCGTATTTTGGGTAAACTACTTGGAGTTTTTCACCTTCAATAATGAACTGTCTATTGGAGACCATGAAACTGGTCATTAGGCTCAGATTTGTGTTTTTGTACCACAGCAAAAGAGAAGGTGACCATAACATGGCTGCAGACAACAGTTAGCTACATAAAGACATATTGGGTCGCGCAGCCAATATACAGGTCGGATATTTCTCAATGTCGAGACTGAACGTAGCCCATAACTCTTCACAGCCTCTTTACAAGATAAGCAGCAGCAGCACAAAGAATTTTATTTTATTTTTGTTTATAACAAAGGGTTGTTGGACTTTTTGGTTATCAATGGAGAATCATGGGCATAGCAGAGAGGGGCAACCACCCTTTACAGGAAATCCCAACCTCTCTGATTCCTCATTCTTCTTACCTTCTATGCTATGTTCAGCTAATACGGAACACATGGTGATACATTATTGTATCAGAAAATGGAAGGTTCAACATATACAAAAATTATATATCACAGAAAAATATTCTTTTTCTCTTCTCTCTTTCCAAGCAAAACGTGTCCAGATGTGTATTATGATAAGGCAAAAGAGAAGCCAGCCAGAACATGGCTGCAAACGCCAGTTACATGGGAGAGAAGTCTCAATCACATGCCATACTGGGTTGCCACGCCAAGATTGGAACGGGTCATCTCCATGCCCAAATTGGTTAGCCAAAATATAATTATCATAACTGGCTCTTCATGGGTCATCTCCACAACAGTTAAATCCGTTTTCCACTTTGTGGCAGAACGAGGGGCAACCACCCTTCAACACTCTGTTTGGATCGTTGTTATATATTTATTCATAATGTATGACATTGTATAGGATTGTGTTGTATCATATTGTTTTAATGAACACAATGTTTTAGATTGTATCATTTTTGGTCGTTACGTAATGTCACACACCAGTAAATTAAAGTACAAGCCTAAGAAAATAATAGGATACAGGTTACAAGTTTACAACTAGTATAAATAGGTATGGTAAAGAACAAAATAAGATAATTAAATTATAAGCAAAGACAAAATGAGAATGAAAAAGAACAAGGTAATATCTTGATCATACCAAATGGATTTAGTAACAACACAAAGCAATACAATACAATACAATATAATGGATTAACAACCATTCAAACAAGCTGTAAATGAAAACCCAAACTCTCTATTTTGCCTCATTTCTTTCTTTCTGGGCTAACCTTTTCCGTGTTTGGGGAAATTCTTTGTTTTTTTCACCTTAGAATGACCTGTATCTCCAATGCCTCATTCTTCCTATCGAATTCCCCGTTTCTCCAATGCCACATTCTTCAGAGCTGAAATTTCAATACAAATCCATCCAAGACGATAAAACGAGTTATTGAGGGCTCAGACTTGCTGTATTTGAATAAAGTGAAAGAGAAGAGAAGAGCGACACAGACATGGCTGCAGACACCAGTTTGCTACTCAAAGCCTTAACTGGGTCGCCCTGCCATGATACAGGTCGTATTTTCCTCAATACCGTGATTGAACATAGTCCAGAAGGGAAGCAATCAATCACCATAGCCCCATTACAACATCAGCATTCAGCAATACAAAGAGAGGAGAAGGAGAAGGAAGAAGAGTATAATTAGCGTGTGTTTGGAAGAATTAAATATTAATAATGTTTGTTTTTCTTTTTCTTTTTAAAGGGTTTTTGGCTTTCTGTTCCATTAATGAAGAAATCACTGGCTAAGCAGAAAATCCCAAATTCTCTATTGCCTCATTCACCTTCCATTTTTTGCAATGCTCCAAATTGTTGCTTCTCCGGGAGCACCTGTGTGTAAAATAGGGCAAAAATTTCTGGGGAAGTGGAATCAGAGGCATATTGGTCAATAGATAAAATTATTTGTTAAGCTTAATTTTAGAAAAAAAATTGATATAAAAAACCTGTGTGAAGAAGAACATATCTAAACGTTAAAATTAAAAGTTTCAAGCAAATATCAAAGAAGATAGAAATTAAAGAAAAAGAAAGTCTTGTTCAAGAGGGTCTCCAATTTAGTATTGGATTTATAATTTCAATTTAGTAATTAAACTTTTAGTTGTTGTGCTAAATATTAAGAATGATGAATGTTGATGTTTTTCAAGGTGATTTAAAAATGATTGCATGTGATTTTATTCTTAACGATTAAAACAATTCCAATTCATTTTAATTTTAATAGATTTATCTTATAATATCCTATGTCAAAATTGAAGAACCTATTTAAATAGCTTTAATAAAGTTACAAGCTTGGATTTGATCTATGTGGCCAGATATTTGTGATCTAAGTTTTGTTTATTGCATACTATTCATTTTTACAAAATCATTTCCTAGTCTATACAAAAAAACTTTCATGTTTAAAAAGAAATAAAAGCTAACAAAGATGGTCGAACAAAAAAGTTTTTCATTTTTTGTTAAATTCCGGGGTTCAAGCAATAGATGTGTAATATGGACACCCAATTTGATAAATGTCAGTGGGAGCAGTGAATGTATCGAGAAAGAGACAAATGAACAAGCTATAGCAATGTTCACAGTACCACATTGACATGCCAGTTTATAGTAATCCTCAATCTAGATTGGAGGTTATTGGATTAATACATCCTTTGGTTGCCAATTGTTTCTTATCTGTGTCTCTTCTTCTATCTTTTCTTTTGTTTCCGCATCGATTGTGATTCCCCTTGTTAGAATCACAACAATAATGTTTCACCTTAGACACATTGAGAGCCAAATTTAATTTCTTTAACTCACAGCCATAGGACAACCTAAAGTTTCACATATAAATTGATGATGACAAACAATTGCTCATTAACAACATGCATAGAATTTCAGAAAATACTAAATTAAAATGAAGATAAGACATAAAAATAGAGGTGAAGTAGAAATCACAAACCATTTTTAATAAGTTCTCCATGCCCTGAAGTACTATGCATATCATTATGCAAATGACAACTTCATGCATAGAGTTTACTTTTTACAGCCACGGCAGACTCGGGTATGAAAGTGTTCCTTCTCTTCATCTCCGAAAGTGTCTGCAAGATTTGGACAAGATTAAGAAAATGGTTAAACATCATGAAACGATGTCTTTAAGCCCCATTTATTAAGTATAATAAAGCAATTTGTTTTCTGTCCGTGCACCAAGAAGATGTAGATTGCACTCAGCTGGTCTTCAGCTGATTTCCTCCAAAATAACTACATCGTCAGGATGAGCAACTCATATCAACAAAAAAGAATGTTTTTTGGGGATTTTCGCTTTGACCTTGGGAATACTTATTTTGATGAAGTAAAAAAAATTCATTTAAGGCATCCAGAAGCTGCAAGCAAAAATTACAAGAGAGGGAGATAATGCTTGCTCATATACACAACATAACTATTCAATCACTAAAGCATTTTGTTGATGTATAGGTGTTAAAATCTCATCAAAGCATCTACAATTCCGTTCATTGTAGATGCCCCAAAAAATAGCAGCAGGTACTAATTCCAAACCTTTTTGATGGATTTTTCAATTCCCCATACACCAGCTTTCATATGCCAAAAGTAGAGATAACATGTTCCAAATATCATATTCTACAGAACAATGCAAAAAGAGATGTCTAAACATCAAATATTTCCAGACAACGATATTAAAATACTACTACTTCTCAATACCTCTTCCTCCCCTTCTCACACCTTTTCCAACTAAATGTACAGTGATTTTGTTAGTGAAGAGTCTCAAAAGGCACCACAAGAAAGTGCAAAATAAAGAATGACCTCCCAGAATTCTTGGAATCGTAAGGCAAAAGTTCTGCATTTGAATACTTGGGCATATTAGAATCAAGCTTCATCCTTCAACTAAAAATTTATCACAACAGCAGGGAGTACTAATACCTGTAATTGTCTTCAAGATGCTAAAGACCTTGCAACAAGAGGCTTTGAGCATGTCAAGTAAAAGTCCAGTGAGACTCAAGGTCATTCTGACTTACAAAAGAGCGCTAACAGAGAATTCACCATGAATTGACAATTTGAGGGATTCTTTGTAAGAGATATACTCATGATGCATAGAAGTTATAATTACCTAACCTTAGGATAAGTGATAATGAAAAAGAAAGACCAATATACCTAGTTTATTACTCACCAAACTTTAGATAGACTTGTCAGTTGAAGCTAAAAGTAGTTCTTCTGTCCTATCAACATTCATCGTCACCTGCGTTTGCTATCATCGACTCTTGTTAGGGACCAGTCATCAAATTTCAGAAATGAATGTTTTACTTTCCTATCAACATTCACCATCACCTGTGTTAGTTATCATCGACTCTTGCTTGGGACCAGTCACCAAATTCCAGAAATAAGTTTGTAGATGCTTGAAGGCATCAAGACTCGAGACCATGCCACTGTTTGCCACTCTTTTCATGAAAACCAAATTATCCCGCAACATTTCTGAATAAATTAAAATCAATTTTAAGATTGAAAAGCAGTAACAGAATTTTTAGATCAATTCAAGAAAGCCCCAAACAGATACTGTTTCAGTGATCAATTCAAGAAACGTTAAATTAAATTGAGGTAGGAGGCTCAGATTTTCGCCTATGTAATCAAAGAGCATAGCTAAAACAGGCATGGCTGCAAAGATTGGTTGCCTCATAAGAACGGACTACAAGAAACATATTATTTCTCATCCTCCTTCACAGACCTTCCAAGTTGTCTTTGCCAAGCCACGCCTTGCAATTAACTCAAATGTTTTTCAGTCTTTTTTAAGATAATCTTCATAGCCTCGGAATTTTTGGACTATCAAGATATAGAAAAAGGGCATCAAATTTGGGGATAAACACTACTTTAAATAGGTATGGTAAAGAATAAAATAAGATAAACTTGGCTCATTTCTTTCCTTCTAGGCTAACTTTTTCCATGTTTAGGGAAATTATTTATTTTTTTAACTTCGACTTTCCCATTTGTTGTATACCTCATTCTTCAGAGCTGAAATTTCAACACAAACCCATAATAGGTTTTCCCACCAGAGAAGACTCGCCATCCAAAACCATGAAACAAATTATTGAGGGCTCAGATTTGCAGTATTTGAATCAAGCAATAGAGAAGAGCAACAACGCCATGGCTGCAGACACTACTTTGCTATTCAAAGCCTTAACCAGGTTGCCCCACCAAGACACGGGTCGGATTTTCTCAATGTCGTGATTGAAAAAAAGCTCAAAAAGGAAGCAAGCAATCATCACAGCCCCTTTACAACATCATCATCAACAACAACAACATCAAAAGTACAGGTGTGTGTTCGGACGAAGTTCATCCAATTTTTTATTTATTTATTTTGTTTATTTTAAAGGGGTGTTGGTCTATTATTTGGTTATGAATGGCGAAATCACTGGCAAAACAGAGAAGGACAACCACCCTTCACAGAAAATCCCAATTTCTCAGATGCCTCATTCTTCGTCTCAAACCCGTTATGGGATTTCCGACCCAAGAATGAAATCACCATTCAAGAACACGAAATGGGATATTAAGGGCTCAGATTTTGCTGTAGTTCTTAATAAAGCAAAAGAGAAAAGCGACGCCGCCATGGCTGCAGACACCAGTTTGCTATTCAAAGCCTTAACTGGGTTGCCCTGCCAAGATACGTGTCGGGGTTTTCTCATTGCTGTGATTGAACATAGCCCAGAAAGGAAGCAATCAATCATCATAGCCTTATTACAACATCAGCAGCAAAAAAAACAGAGAAAGAGAAGTCGAAGAGATAGAAGATTACTTACGCGTGTTTCCTGGATCATATAACAGGGTTGTTGTTTTTTTGTGTAACGAAGAAATCACTGGCAAACTGGAGATGGGCAACCACCGTTTACAGAAAATCCCAAATTCTCTGTCGCCTCATTCTTCTTCCATTCTTGGCTATGCTCGAATTTGTAGCTTCTCAGAGAGTACCTGTGTGTTAAATAGGGCAAAATTCTGGGGAAGTGGAATCATGGGCATATTGGCCAATAGATAAACTATTTGCCTTTTTTGAAGTAAATTAAATTGAGTTGATTATCCTTGATTATTTGTTAAGCTTAACTTTAGAAACACTAAATTACTACTAATAAAATTAATATACAAAACCTGTGAAAAGAACAAGATATGTCAATGTTAAAATTAAAAATTTCAAGCAGATATCAAAGAAAATAAGATTAAAGTACTTGCTTGCAAAATTGTGCTTCACTTTGTAAGAATCCTTTCTGCAAGCTTGTGTTTTCAATGAATATACAATTTAAGTAACTTAATTCGTAGAGGAGCAAATCCAGAAGCAAAAGAAAGACATAATAATATACACCTCTTCATCATCTTATTGACACACTAACACTGTTGACTAAAAATTGCCACATGAGTTACAAGACAGAATCACAATCATTTAACAGTAATTTTTTCTTTTCTTCCGGTCCTGCTTCTATACATATTTCTCTTCATTTATCTTTTTCTATAGTTTGGTAAACAATATGAGGCAGGAAAAGGTTTTTCATGGCTTATGACAAACTTAACTTTTTAGATAGCCAGTAGGCATCGGGAACTAAATGGAAATCCAGAATTTTTAAAAGCCTAAAGAACAACAAATGCTCGAGGGATACTTACAATAAATTAAAATCAATGTGTACTAAGAGGAAGAGAGTGAAATCAATACGTACAATACGCAGACGAGCCTAATTGGGAACACTCCATTTAAGAGAAGTTGCAGCCGAACAGTAGAAAGCCTCTGCGAAAATTTAGACAAAATAATATAACAAATTTGGCATATATTAAAGAACTAAAAGCTCAGAATATATACAATTTAGTGAAACCAAAAACAAGATGATAAAAGTAAAGCATTGCAGTAGAAACATTAGCAGTATACAATTTAGTAGTATCGATGCTATTCAATATGTATAAAGTGTAAGCGAACTCCAAAAACATCATAAATAGACAAATAAAGAAAATCTCAAACTCAAAGTAAAATTAAGCAAAGACTAAAATATCACAGTAAGACGTCAATAAGACTGCTAACAGATGTTAGTAAAAGCTATTTTCATCATCCATTCAACAATAACATACTTGGTGTAGTCGAAGGTTAGGATGTACTTAGACCTTACCCAATCTTTATGGACAAGACTCATTTACTGTCATACATCCGACTCAAATAAAAAAAAAATCTCGATATAATAAGCGTTTCAAACATCATTGGGATCAGAAGAGAATAGATACGAGCCAAATAAAAGAGAAAGAACAAAACAAACACTAACATCAACTTTCAAAAAGAGAGTCCCAGCAATGCCATGGCTGCAAGACCACCAGAAAATCTTTAAGGATCAGATAACCTCAAATGTGCAATTAATCAGCTCAGAAAGGAATTAAAATCTGATTGAAATCATTGTCTCACCTCTTTCAAGCAGACTGGTTATACTTACCATCATTGCTTCTACCACTCCCACCGTCATCATACAATACTCCGCAAAAGCATTAAAAAAGAAAAGAAAAATATTTGAAGGTCACAGAAACACTTTGTAACGATAACACCATCCAAGCGAGCTGTGAATAATATACTCAAACAACAAACAACATACCCAGTGTATCCCATAAGTGGGGTCCAACAATCTCAATGCAATGATTGTAACTGTTCCAAAAGGGCATGTTTGGATGAAAATTTTGTTTTTTCCCTATCTTGTTTTATTCAAAGGGCTGTTAATTTTTTGGATATCAATGGAAATCACTGGCATAGCAGACTGGCAACCCACCCTTTAAGGAAAATCCCAATCTCTATGATGCCTCATTCTTCATCCTTGCAAGGCCATGATCAGCTGATAGTGAACAAATATAATGATACATTGGGACTATAAGATGATTTAACGCTTGTAGCAGAAAATTACAGGTTCAACATAAAATTAAATCACCGAAAGTTCCTTTTTTTTTCCTCTTTTCAACCAAATGGGGCACAGATGTATTTTATGAAAAGGCAAAAGAGAAGCCACCCACGCCATGGCTGCAAACCCCGTTTGCCTGGGAGAGAAGTCCCAATCACAGGCCATACCGTGTTGCCACACCAAGATACGGGATGGGTCATCTCCAGGCCCAAATTGGTTAGCCCAGATAAAGAAAAATCATCATCACTGCCTCTTTATGTACCTTCCATCAACACAGTAAACACATGTACACACACACACAAGAAAAGATGTGTATATAAGTTAAATCCATTTTGCATTTCGTATTTTCTCCTTCTCCTTTTCTCATGAAACAAAGTGTTGTTGGTTGTTTGATAATGGAGGAAAATCAATGGAAAAACGGATAGGAGCAACCACCCTTTAAAGAAAGTCTCGCTACCCTCCATTTTGCCTCATTTCTTTCAGTGTTTCTGGGTAACCTTCAGTATTTTGGGTAAACTCTTTGGAATTTTTCACATTCAATAATGAACTGTCTCTTGAAGACAATGAAAATGGTCATAGGCTCAGATTTTGTGTTTTTGTACCACAGCAAAAGAGAAGGTGACCATAACACGGCTGCAGACAACAGTTAGCTAATAAGACATACTGGGTCGCGCAGCCAATATACAGGTCGGATATTTCTCAATGTCGAGATTGAACATAGACCATAACTCTTCACAGCCTCTTTACAAGATAAGCAGCAGCAGCACAAAGAATGTAGTTTTTTTTTTTTTTTTGTTTATAACAAAGGGTTGTTGGTTTTTTTGGTTATCAATGGAGAATCATGGGCATAGCAGAGAGGGGCAACCGCCCTTTACAGGAAATCCCAACCTCTCTGATTCCTCATTCTTCTTACCTTCTATGCTATGTTCAGCTAATACGGAACACATATGGTGATGCGTTATTGTATAAGAAAATGGCAGGTTCAACATATACTAAAATTATATCACAGAAAAACATTCTTTTTCTCCTCTCTTTCCGAGCAAAAGGTGCCCAGATGTGTTTTATGATAAGGCAAAAGAGAAGCCAGCCAGAACATGGCTGCAAACGCCAGTTGCATGGGAGAGAAGTCTCAATCACATGCCATACTGGGTTGCCACGCCAAGATTGGAACAGGTCATCTCCATGCCCAAATTGGTTACCCCAAATATAATTATCATAACTGGCTCTTCATGGGTCATCTCCACAACAGTTAAATCCGTTTTCCACTTTGTGGCAGAACGAGGGGCAACCACCATTCAACACTCCGTTTGGATCGTTGTTATATATTTATTCATAATGTATGGCATTGTATAGGATTGTGTTGTATCATATTGTTTTAATGAACACAATGTTTTAGATTGTATCATTTTTTGTCGTTACGTAATGTCACACATCAGTAAATTAAAGTACAAGCCTAAGAAAATAATAGGATACAGGTTACATGTTTACAACTAGTTTAAATAGGTATGGTAAAGAATAAAGGAAGATAATTAAATTATAAGCAAAGATAAAATGAGAATGAAAAAGAATAAGGTAATATCTTGATCATACCAAATGGATTTAGTAACAACACAAAGCAATACAATACAATACAATATAATGGATTAACAACCATTCAAACAAGCTGTAAATGAAAACCCAAACTCTCTATTTTGCCTCATTTCTTTCTTTCTGAGCTAACCTTTTCCGTGTTTGGGGAAATTCTTTGTTTTTTTCACCTTAGAATGACCTGTTTCTCCAATGCCTCATTCTTCCTATCGAATTCCCCGTTTCTCCAATGCCACATTCTTCAGAGCTGAAATTTCAATACAAATCCATCCAAGACCATAAAACGAGTTATTGAGGGCTCAGACTTGCTGTATTTAAATAAAGTGAAAGAGAAGAGAAGAGCGACGCAGACATGGCTGCAGACACCAGTTTGCTACTCAAAGCCTTAACTGGGTCGCCCTGCCATGATACGGGTCGTATTTTCCTCGATACCGTGATTGAACATAGTCCAGAAGGGAAGCAATCAATCACCATAGCCCCATTACAACATCAGCATTCAGCAATACAAAGAGAGGAGAAGGAGAAGGAAGAAGAGTATAATTAGCGTGTGTTTGGAAGAATTAAATATTAATAATGTTTGTTTTTCTTGTTCTTTTAAAAGGGTTTTTGGCTTTCTGTTCCATTAATGAAGAAATCACTGGCTTAGCAGAAAATCCCAAATTCTCTATTGCCTCATTCACCTTCCATTTTTCGCTATGCTCCAAATTGTTGCTTCTCCGGGAGCACCTGTGTGTAAAATAGGGCAAAAATTTCTGGGGAAGTGGAATCAGAGGCATATTGGTCAATAGATAAAATTATTTGTTAAGCTTAATTTTAGAAAAAACATTGATATAAAAAACCTGTGTGAAGAAGAACATATCTAAACGTTAAAATTAAAAGTTTCAAGCAAATATCAAAGAAGATAGAAATTAAAGAAAAAAAAAGTCTTGTTCAAGAGGGTCTCCAATTTAGTATTGGATTTATAATTTCAATTTAGTAATTAAACTTTTAGTTGTTGTGTTAAATATTAAGAATGATGAATGTTGATGTTTTTCAAGGTGATTTAAAAATGATTGCATGTGATTTTATTCTTAACGATTAAAACAATTTCAATTCATTTTAATTTTAATAGATTTATCTTATAATATCCTATGTCAAAATTGAAGAACCTATTTAAATAGCTTTAATAAAGTTACAAGCTTGGATTTGATCTATGTGGCCAGATATTTGTGAGTTTTGTTTATTGCATACTATTCATTTTTACAAAATCATTTCCTAGTCTATACAAAAAAACTTTCATGTTTAAAAAGAAATAAAAGCTAACAAAGATGGTCGAACAAAAAAGTTTTTCATTTTTTGTTAAATTCCGGGGTTCAAGCAATAGATGTGTAATATGGACACCCAATTTGATAAATGTCAGTGGCAGCAGTGAATGTATCGAGAAAAAGACAAATGAACAAGCTATAGCAATGTTCACAGTACCACATTGACATGCCAGTTTATAGTAATCCTCAATCTAGATTGGAGGTTATTGGATTAATAAATCCTTTGGTTGCCAATTGTTTCTTATCTGTGTCTCTTCTTCTATCTTTTCTTTTGTTTCCGCATCGATTGTGATTCCCCTTGTGAGAATCACAACAATAATGTTTCACCTTAGACACATTGAGAGCCAAATTTAATTTCTTTAACTCACAGCCATAGGACAACCTAAAGTTTCACATATAAATTGATGATGACAAACAATTGCTCATTAACAACATGCATAGAATTTCAGAAAATATCAAGTTAAAATGAAGATAAGACAAAAAAATAGAGGTGAAGTAGAAATCACAAACCATTTTTAATAAGTTCTCCATGCCCTGAAGTACTATGTATATCATTATGCAAATGACAACTTCATGCATAGAGTTTACTTTTTACAGCCACGGCCGACCCGGGTATGAAAGTGTTTCTTCTCTTCATCTCCAAAAGAGTCTGCATGATTTGGACAAGATTAAGAAAATGATTAAACATCATGAAACTATGTCTTTAAGCCCCATTTATTAAGTATAATAAAGCAATTTGTTTTCTGTCCGTGCACCAAGAAGATGTAGATTGCACTCAGCTGGTCTTCAGCTGATTTCCTCCAAAATAACTACATCATCAGGATGAGCAACTCATATCAACAAAAAAGAATGTTTTTTGGGGATTTTCGCTTTGACCTTGGGAATACTTATTTTGATGAAGTAAAAGTAATTCATTTAAGGCATCCAGAAGATGCAAGCAAAAATTACAAGAGAGGGAGATAATGCTTGCTCATATACACAACATAACTATTCAATCACTAAAGCATTTTGCTTGATGTGTAGGTGTTAAAATCTCATCAAAGCATCTACAATTCCGTTCATTGCAGATGCCCCAAAAAATAGTAGCAGGTACTAATTCCCAAACCTTTTTGATGGATTTTTCAATTTCCCATACACCAGCTTTCATATGCCAAAAGTAGAGATAACATGTTCCAAATATCATATTCTACAGAACAATGCAAAAAGAGATGTCTAAACATCAAAAATTTCCAGACAATGATATTAAAATACTACTACTTCTCAATACCTCTTCCTCCCCTTCTCACACCTGTTCCAACTAAATGTACAGTGATTTTCTTAGTGAAGAGTCTCAAAAGGCACCACAAGAAAGTGCAAAATAAAGAATGACCTCCCAGAATTCTTGGAATCGTAAGGCAAAAGTTCTGCATTTGAATACTTGGGCATATTAGAATAAAGCTTATCCTTCAACTAAAAATTTATCACAACAGCAGGGAGTACTAATACCTGTAATTGTCTTCAAGATGCTAAAGACCTTGCAACAAGAGGCTTTGAGCATGTCAAGTAAAAGTCCAGTGAGACTCAAGGTTATTCTGACTTACAAAAGAGCGCTAATACAGAATTCACCATGCATTGACAATTTGAGGGATTCTTTGTAAGAGATATACTCATGATGCATAGAAGTTATAATTACCTAACATTAGGATAAGTGATAATGAAAAAGAAAGACCAATAAACCAAGTTAATTACAGACCAAACGTTAGATAGACTTGTCAGTTGAAGCTAAAAGTAGTTCTACTTTCCTATCAACATTCATCGTCACCTGTGTTTGCTATCATCGACTCTTGTTTGGGACCAGTCATCAAATTTCAGAAATGAATGTTTTACTTTCCTATCAACATTCACCATCACCTGTGTTAGCTATCATCAATTCTTGCTTGTGACCAGTCACCAAATTTCAGAAATAAGTTAGTGGAGACATGAAGACATCAAGACTCGAGACCATGCCATTGTTTGCCACTCTTTTCATGAAAACCAAATTATCCCGCAACATTTTTGAAAAATAAAATCAATTTTAAGATTTAAAAGCAGTAACTGAATTTTTAGATCAATTCAAGAAAGCCCCTAACAGATACTGTTTCAGTGATCAGATCACGAAACATTAAGTAAAATTGAGGTAGGAGGCTCAGTTTTTTGCCTATGTAATCAAAGAACAGAGCTAGAACAGGCATGGCTGCAAAGATTGGTTGCCTCGTAAGAAGGGACTACAAGAAACTTATTATTTCTCATCCTCCTTCAAAGACCTTCCAAGTTGTCTTTGCCAAGCCACACCTTGGAATTAACTCAAATGTTTTTCAGTCTTTTTTAAGATAATCTTCATAGCCTCGGAATTTTTGGACTATCAAGATATAGAAAAAGGGCATCAAATTTGGGGATAAACACTACTTTAAATAGGTATGGTAAAGAATAAAATAAGATAAATTTGGCTCATTTCTTTCCTTCTAGACTAACCTTTTCCATGTTTAGGAAAATTATTTATTTTTTATATCTTCGAAGTTCCCATTTGTTGTATACCTCATTCTTCAGAGCTGAAATTTCAACACAAACCCTTTTCCGAACTGAGAAGACTCACCATCAAAAACCATGAAACAAATTATTGAGGGCTCAGATTTGCTGTATTTGAATCAAGCGATAGAGAAGAGCGACAACGCCATGACTGCAGACACTAGTTTGCTATTCAAAGCCTTATCCAGGTTGCCCTGCCAAGATACGGGTCGGATTTTCTCAATGTCCTGATTGAAAAATGCTCAAAAAGGAAGCAAGCAATCATCACAGCCCCTTTACAACATCATCATGAACAACAACAACAACAACAAAAGTAGGGGTGTCCAGACGAAGTTCATCCAATTTTTTATTTATTTATTTTGTTTATTTTAAAGGGCTGTTGGGTTTTTTTTTTGGTTATGAATGGCGAAATCACTGGCAAAACAGAGATGGGCAACCACCCTTCACAGAAAATCCCAATTTCTCAGATGCCTCATTCTTCGTCTCAAACCCGTAATGGGTTTTCCGACCCGAGAATGAAATCACCATTCAAGAACACGAAATGGGATATTAAGGGCTCAGATTTTGCTGTAGTTCTTAATAAAGCAAAAGAGAAAAGCGACGCCGCCATGGCTGCAGACACCAGTTTGCTATTCAAAGCCTTAACTGGGTTGCCCTGCCAAGATACGTGTCGGGGTTTTCTCATTGCTGTGATTGAACATAGCCCAGAAAGTTAGCAATCAATCATCATAGCCCCATTACAACATCAGCAGCAAAAAATGCACAGAAAGAGAAGTCGAAGAGAAAGAAGAGTACTTGCACGTGTTTCCTGGATCATTTAACAGGGTTGTTGGTTTTTTGTGTAACGAAGAAATCACTGGCAAACTGGAGATGGGCAACCACCGTTTACAGAAAATCCCAAATTCTCTGTCGCCTCATTCTTCTTCCATTCTTGGCTATGCTCGAATTTGTAGCTTCTCAGAGAGTACCTGTGTGTTAAATAGGGCAAAATTCTGGGGAAGTGGAATCAGGGGCATATTGGTCAATAGATAAACTAATTGCCTTTTTTGAAGTAAATTAAATTGAGTTGATTATCCTTGATTATTTGTTAAGCTTAATTTTAGAAACACTAAATTACTACTAATAAAATTAATATACAAAACCTGTGAAAAGAACAAGATATGTCAATGTTAAAATTAAAAATTTCAAGCAAATATCAAAGAAAATAAGATTTAAGTACTTGCTTGCAAAATTGTGCTTCACTTTGTAAGAATCCTTTCTGCAAGCTTGTGTTTTCAATGAATATACAATTTAAGTAACTTAATTCGTAGAGGAGCAAATCCAGAAGCAAAAGAAAGACATAATAATATACACCTCTTCATCATCTTATTGACACACTAACACTGTTGACTAAAAATTGCCACATGAGTTACAAGACAGAATCACAATCATTTAGCAGTAATTCTGTCTTCTCTTCCGGTCCTGCTTCTATACATATTTCTCTTCATTTATCTTTTTCTATAGTTTGGTAAACAATATGAGGCAGGAAAAGGTTTTTCATGGCTTATGACAAACTTAACTTTTTAGATAGCCAGTAGGCATCGGGAACTAAATGGAAATCCGGAATTTTGAAAAGCCTAAAGAACAACAAATGCTCGAGGGATACTTACAATGAATTAAAATCAATGTGTACTAAGAGGAAGAGAGTGAAATCAATACGTACAATACGCAGACGAGCCTAATTGGGAATACTCCATTTAAGAGAAGTTGCAGCCGAACAGTAGAAAGCCTCTGCAAAAATTAATAGACAAAATAATATAACAAATTTGGCATATATTAAAGAACTAAAAGCTCAGAATATATACAATTTAGTGAAACCAAAACAAGATGATAAAAGTAAAGCATTGCAGTAGAAACATTAGCAGTATACAATTTAGTAGTATCGATGCTATTCAATATGTATAAAGTGTAAGCGAACTCCAAAAACATCATAAATAGACAAATAAAGAAAATCTCAAACTCAAAGTAAAATTAAGCAAAGACTAAAATATCACAGTAAGACGTCAATAAGACTGCTAACAGATGTTAGTAAAAGCTATTTTCATCATCCATTCAACAATAACATACTTGGTGTAGTCGAAGGTTAGGATGTACTTAGACCTTACCTAATCTTTATGGACAAGACTCATTTTCTGTCATACATCCGACTCAAATAAAAAAAAATCTCGACATAATAAGTGTCTCAAACATCATTGGGATCAGAAGAGAATAGCTACGAGCCAAAAAAAAAGAGAAAGAACAAAACAAACACTAACATCAACTTTCAAAAAGAGAGTCCCAGCAATGCCATGGCTGCAAGACCACCAGAAAATCTTTAAGGATCAGATAACCTCAAATGTGCAATTAATCAGCTCAGAAAGGAATTAAAATCTGATCAAAATCATTGTCTCACCTCTTTCAAGCAGACTGATTATACTTACCATCATCGCTTCTACCACTCCCACCGTCAACATACAATACTCCGCAAAAGCATTAAAAAAGAAAAGAAAAATATTTGAAGGGCACAGAAACGCTTTGTAACGATAACACCATCCAAGCGAGCTGTGAATAATATACTCAAACAACAAACAACATACCCAGTGTATCCCATAAGTGGGGTCCAACAATCTCAATGCAATGATTGTAACTGTTCCAAAAGGGCATGTTTGGATGAAAATTTTGTTTTTTCCCTGTCTTGTTTTTTTCAAAGGGCTGTTAATTTTTTGGATATCAATGGAAATCACTGGCATAGCAGAGTGGCAACCCACCCTTTAAGGAAAATCCCAATCTCTATGATGGCTCATTCTTCATCCTTTCAAGGCCATGATCAGCTGATAGTGAACAAATATAATGATACATTGGGACAATAAGATGATTTAAAGCTTGTAGCAGAAAATTACAGGTTCAACATAAAATTAAATCACCGAAAAGTTCCTTGTTTTTTTTCCTCTTTTCAAGCAAATGGGGCACAGATGTATTTTATGATAAGGCAAAAGAGAAGCCACCCACGCCATGGCTGCAAACCCCGTTTGCCTGGGAGAGAAGTCCCAATCACAGGCCATACCGTGTTGCCACACCAAGATACGGGATGGGTCATCTTCAGGCCCAAATTGGTTAGCCCAGATATAGAAACATCATCATCACTGCCTCTTTATGTACCTTCCATCAACACAGTAAACACATGTACACACACACACAAGAAAAGATGTGTATATAAGTTAAATCCATTTTGCATTTCGTATTTTCTCCTTCTCCTTTTCTCATGAAACAAAGTGTTGTTGGTTGTTTGATAATGGAGGAAAATCAATGGAAAAACGGATAGGAGCAACCACCCTTTAAAGAAAGTCTCGCTACCCTCCGTTTTGCCTCATTTCTTTCAGTGTTTCTGGGTAACCTTCAGTATTTTGGGTAAACTCTTTGGAATTTTTCACATTCAATAATGAACTTTCTCTTTAAGACAATGAAAATGGTCATAGGCTCAGATTTTGTGTTTTTGTACCACAGCAAAAGAGAAGGTGACCATAACATGGCTGCAGACAACAGTTAGCTACATAAAGACATACTGGGTCGTGCAGCCAATATACAGGTCGGATATTTCTCAATGTCGAGATTGAATGTAGACCATAACTCTTCACAGCCTCTTCACAAGATAAGCAGCAGCAGCACAAAGAATTTTTTTTTGTTTGTTTGTTTATAACAAAGGGTTTTTGGTTTTTTTGGTTATCAATGGAGAATCATGGGCATAGCATAGAGGGGCAACCGCCCTTTACCGGAAATCCCAACCTCTCTGATTCCTCATTCTTCTTACTTTCTATGCTATGTTCAGCTAATATGAAACACATATGGTGATACGTTATTGTATCAGAAAATGGCAGGTTCAACATATACTAAAATTATATCACAGAAAAACATTCTTTTTCTCCTCTCTTTCCGAGCAAAAGGTGCCCAGATGTTTTATGATAAGGCAAAAGAGAAGCCAGCCAGAACATGGCTGCAAATGCCAGTTGCATGGGAGAGAAGTCTCAATCACATGCCATACTGGGTTGCCACGCCAAGATTGGAACAGGTCATCTCCATGCCCAAATTGGTTAGCCCAAATATAATTATCATAACTGCCTCTTCATGGGTCATATCCACAACAATTAAATCCGTTTTCCACTTTGTGGCAGAACGAGGGGCAACCACCCTTCAACACTCTGTTTGGATCGTTGTTATATATTTATTCATAATGTATGACATTGTATAGGATTGTGTTGTATCATATTGTTTTTGAACACAATGTTTTAGATTGTATCATTTTTTGTCGTTACGTAATGTCACACACCAGTAAATTAAAGTACAAGCCTAAGAAAATAATAAGATACAGGTTACAAGTTTACAACTAGTATAAATAGGTATGGTAGGTAAAGAACAAAATAAGATAATTAAATTATAAGCAAAGACAAATTGAGAATGAAAAAGAATAAGGTAATATCTTGATCATACCAAATGGATTCAGTAACAACACAAAGCAATACAATACAATACAATATAATGGATTAACAACCATTCAAACAAGCTGTAAATGAAAACCAAAACTCTCTATTTTGCCTCATTTCTTTCTTTCTGGGCTAACCTTTTCCGTGTTTGGGGAAATTCTTTGTTTTTTTCACCTTAGAATGACCTGTATCTCCAATGCCTCATTCTTCCTATCGAATTCCCCATTTCTCCAATGCCACATTCTTCAGAGCTGAAATTTCAATACAAATCCATCCAAGACGATAAAACGAGTTATTGAGGGCTCAGACTTGCTGTATTTGAATAAAGTGAAAGAGAAAAGAAGAGCGACACAGACATGGCTGCAGACAACAGTTTGCTACTCAAAGCCTTAACTGGGTCGCCCTGCCATGATACAGGTCGTATTTTCCTCAATACCGTGATTGAACATAGTCCAGAAGGGAAGCAATCATCACCATAGCCCCATTACAACATCAGCATTTAGCAATACAAAGAGAGGAGAAGGAGAAGGAAGAAGAGTATAATTAGCGTGTGTTTGGAAGAATTAAATATTAATAATGTTTGTTTTTCTTGTTCTTTTAAAAGGGTTTTTGGCTTTCTATTCCATTAATGAAGAAATCACTGGCTTAGCAGAAAATCCCAAATTCTCTATTGCCTCATTCACCTTCCATTTTTTTCTATGCTCCAAATTGTTGCTTCTCCGGGAGCACCTGTGTGTAAAATAGAGCAAAAATTTCTGGGGAAGTGGAATCAGAGGCATATTGGTCAATAGATAAAATTATTTGTTAAGCTTAATTTTAGAAAAAAAATTGATATAAAAAACCTGTGTGAAGAAGAACATATCTAAACGTTAAAATTAAAAGTTTCAAGCAAATATCAAAGAAGATAGAAATTAAAGAAAAAGAAAGTCTTGTTCAAGAGGGTCTCCAATTTAGTATTGGATTTATAATTTCAATTTAGTAATTAAACTATTAGTTGTTGTGTTAAATATTAAGAATGATGAATGTTGATGTTTTTCAAGGTGATTTAAAAATGATTGCATGTGATTTTATTCTTAACGATTAAAACAATTCCAATTCATTTTAATTTTAATAGATTTATCTTATAATATCCTACGTTAAAATTGAAGAACCTATTTAAATAGCTTTAATAAAGTTACAAGCTTGGATTTGATCTATGTGGCCAGATATTTGTGATCTAAGTTTTGTTTATTGCATACTATTCATTTTTACAAAATCATTTCCTAGTCTATACAAAAAAACTATCATGTTTAAAAAGAAATAAAAGCTAACAAAGATGGTCGAACAAAAAAGTTTTTCATTTTTTGTTAAATTCCGGGGTTCAAGCAATAGATGTGTAATATGGACACCCAATTTGATAAATGTCAGTGGCAGCAGTGAATGTATCGAGAAAAAGACAAATGAACAAGCTATAGCAATGTTCACAGTACCACATTGACATGCCAGTTTATAGTAATCCTCAATCTAGATTGGAGGTTATTGGATTAATAAATCCTTTGATTGCCAATTGTTTCTTATCTGTGTCTCTTCTTCTATATTTTCTTTTGTTTCCGCATCGATTGTGATTCCCCTTGTGAGAATCACAACAATAATGTTTCACCTTAGACACCATTGAGAGCCAAATTTAATTTCATTAACTCACAGCCATAGGACAACCTAAAGTTTCACATATAAATTGATGATGACAAACAATTGCTCATTAACAACATGCATAGAATTTCAGAAAATATTAAGTTAAAATGAAGATAAGACATAAAAATAGAGGTAAAGTAGAAATCACAAACCATTTTTAATAAGTTCTCCATGCCCTGAAGTACTATGCATATCATTATGCAAATGACAACTTCATGCATAGAGTTTACTTTTTACAGCCACGGCAGACCCGGGTATGAAAGTGTTCCTTCTCTTCATCTCCGAAAGAGTCTGCAAGATTTGGACAAGATTAAGAAAATGGTTAAACATCATGAAACTATGTCTTTAAGCCCCATTTATTAAGTATAATGAAGCAATTTGTTTTCTGTCCGTGCACCAAGAAGATGTAGATTGCACTCAGCTGGTCTTCAGCTGATTTCCTCCAAAATAACTACATCGTCAGGATGAGCAACTCATATCAACAAAAAAGAATGTTTTTTGGGGATTTTCGCTTTGACATTGGGAATACTTATTTTGATGAAGTAAAAAAAATTCATTTAAGGCATCCAGAAGATGCAAGCAAAAATTACAAGAGAGGGAGATAATGCTTGCTCATATACACAACATAACTATTCAATCACTAAAGCATTTTGTTGATGTGTAGGTGTTAAAATCTCATCAAAGCATCTACAATTCCGTTCATTGTAGATGCCCCAAAAAATAGCAGCAGGTACTAATTCCCAAACCTTTTTGATGGATTTTTCAATTTCCTATACACCAGCTTTCATATGCCAAAAGTAGAGATAACATGTTCCAAATATCATATTCTACAGAACAATTCAAAAAGAGATGTCTAAACATCAAAAATTTCCAGACAACGATATTAAAATACTACTACTTCTCAATACCTCTTCCTCCCCTTCTCACACCTGTTCCAACTAAATGTACAGTGATTTTCTTAGTGAAGAGTCTCAAAAGGCACCACAAGAAAGTGCAAAATAAAGAATGACCTCCCAGAATTCTTGGAATCGTAAGGCAAAAGTTCTGCATTTGAATATTTGGGCATATTAGAATAAAGCTTATCCTTCAACTAAAAGTTTATCACAACAGCAGGGAGTACTAATACCTGTAATTGTCTTCAAGATGCTAAAGACCTTGCAATAAGAGGCTTTGAGCATGTCAAGTAAAAGTCCAGTGAGACTCAAGGTTATTCTGACTTACAAAAGAGCGCTAATACAGAATTCACCATGCATTGACAATTTGAGGGATTCTTTGTAAGAGATATACTCATGATGCATAGAAGTTATAATTACCTAACCTTAGGATAAGTGATAATGAAAAAGAAAGACCAATAAACCAAGTTAATTACAGACCAAACGTTAGATAGACTTGTCAGTTGAAGCTAAAAGTAGTTCTACTTTCCTATCAACATTCATCGTCACCTGTGTTTGCTATCATCGACTCTTGTTTGGGACCAGTCATCAAATTTCAGAAATGAATGTTTTACTTTCCTATCAACATTCACCATCACCTGTGTTAGCTATCATCAATTCTTGCTTGTGACCAGTCACCAAATTTCAGAAATAAGTTAGTGGAGACATGAAGACATCAAGACTCGAGACCATGCCATTGTTTGCCACTCTTTTCATGAAAACCAAATTATCCCACAACATTTTTGAAAAATAAAATCAATTTTAAGATTTAAAAGCAGTAACTGAATTTTTAGATCAATTCAAGAAAGCCCCTAACAGATACTGTTTCAGTGATCAGATCACGAAACATTAAGTAAAATTGAGGTAGGAGGCTCAGATTTTCGCCTATGTAATCAAAGAACAGAGCTAAAACAGGCATGACTGCAAAGATTGGTTGCCTCGTAAGAAGGAACTACAAGAAACTTATTATTTCTCATCCTCCTTCAAAGACCTTCCAAGTTGTCTTTGCCAAGCCACACCTTGGAATTAACTCAAATGTTTTTCAGTCTTTTTTAAGATAATTTCATAGCCTCGGAATTTTTGGACCATCAAGATATAGAAAAAGGGCATCAAATTTGGGGATAAACACTACTTTAAATAGGTATGGTAAAGAATAAAATAAGATAAATTTGGCTCATTTCTTTCCTTCTAGACTAACCTTTTCCATGATTAGGGAAATTATTTATTTTAATCTTCGAAGTTCCCATTTGTTGTATACCTCATTCTTCAGAGCTGAAATTTCAACACAAACCCATAATAGGTTTTCCGAACTGAGAAGACTCACCATCAAAAACCATGAAACAAATTATTGAGGGCTCAGATTTGCTGTATTTGAATCAAGCGATAGAGAAGAGCGACAACGCCATGGCTGCAGACACTAGTTTGCTATTCAAAGCCTTAACCAGGTTGCCCTGCCAAGATACGGGTCGGATTTTCTCAATGTCCTGATTGAAAAATGCTCAAAAAGGAAGCAAGCAATCATCACAGCCCCTTTACAACATCACCAACAACAACAACAAAAGTAGGGGTGTCCGGACGAAGTTCATCCAATTTTTTATTTATTTATTTTGTTTATTTTAAAGGGCTGTTGGTTTTTTTTTTTGGTTGTGAATGGCGAAATCACTGGCAAAAAAAGAGATGGGCAACCACCCTTCACAGAAAATCCCAATTTCTGAGATGCCTCATTCTTCGTCTCAGACCCGTAATGGGTTTTCCGACCCGAGAATGAAATCACCATTCAAGAACACAAAATGGGATATTAAGGGCTCAGATTTTGCTGTAGTTCTTAATAAAGCAAAAGAGAAAAGCGACGCCGCCATGGCTGCAGACACCAGTTTGCTATTCAAAGCCTTAACTGGGTTGCCCTGCCAAGATACGTGTCGGGGTTTTCTCATTGCTGTGATTGAACATAGCCCAGAAAGTTAGCAATCAATCACCATAGCCCCATTACAACATCAGCAGCAAAAAATGCACAGAAAGAGAAGTCGAAGAGATAGAAGAGTACTTGCACGTGTTTCCTGGATCATTTAACAGGGTTGTTGGTTTTTTGTGTAACGAAGAAATCACTGGCAAACTGGAGATGGGCAACCACCGTTTACAGAAAATCCCAAATTCTCTGTCGCCTCATTCTTCTTCCATTCTTGGCTATGCTCGAATTTGTAGCTTCTCAGAGAGTACCTGTGTGTTAAATAGGGCAAAATTCTGGGGAAGTGGAATCAGGGGCATATTGGTCAATAGATAAACTATTTGCCTTTTTTGAAGTAAATTAAATTGAGTTGATTATCCTTGATTATTTGTTAAGCTTAATTTTAGAAACACTAAATTACTACTAATAATATTAATATACAAAACCTGTGAAAAGAACAAGATATGTCAATGTTAAAATTAAAAATTTCAAGCAAATATCAAAGAAAATAAGATTAAAGTACTTGCTTGCAAAATTGTGCTTCACTTTGTAAGAATCCTTTTTGCAAGCTTGTGTTTTCAATGAATATACAATTTAAGTAACTTAATTTGTAGAGGAGCAAATCCAGAAGCAAAAGAAAGACATAATAATATACACCTCTTCATCATC
Organism: Solanum chilense; assembly: GCA_032847665.1. Classification (NCBI taxonomy): domain Eukaryota; kingdom Viridiplantae; phylum Streptophyta; class Magnoliopsida; order Solanales; family Solanaceae; genus Solanum; species Solanum chilense. Next base: position 3,599,929 of record CM064965.1, read on the forward strand.
TTATTGACACACTAACACTGTTGACTAAAAATTGCCACATGAGTTACAAGACAGAATCACAATCATTTAACAGTAATTTTGTCTTCTCTTCCGGTCCTGCTTCTATACATATTTCTCTTCATTTATCTTTTTCTATAGTTTGGTAAACAATATGAGGCAGGAAAAGGTTTTTCATAGCTTATGACAAACTTAACTTTTTAGATAGCCAGTAGGCATCGGGAACTAAATGGAAATCCGGAATTTTGAAAAGCCTAAAGAACAACAAATGCTCGAGGGATACTTACAATGAATTAAAATCAATGTGTACTAAGAGGAAGAGAGTGAAATCAATACGTACAATACGCAGACGAGCCTAATTGGGAACACTCCATTTAAGAGAAGTTGCAGCCGAACAGTAGAAAGCCTCTGCGAAAATTAATAGACAAAATAATATAACAAATTTGGCATATATTAAAGAACTAAAAGCTCAGAATATATACAATTTAGTGAAACCAAAAACAAGATGATAAAAGTAAAGCATTGCAGTAGAAACATTAGCAGTATACAATTTAGTAGTATCGATGCTATTCAATATGTATAAAGTGTAAGCGAACTCCAAAAACATCATAAATAGACAAATAAAGAAAATCTCAAACTCAAAGTAAAATTAAGCAAAGACTAAAATATCACAGTAAGAAGTCAATAAGACTGCTAACAGATGTTAGTAAAAGCTATTTTCATCATCCATTCAACAATAACATACTTGGTGTAGTCGAAGGTTAGGATGTACTTAGACCTTACCTAATCTTTATGGACAAGACTCATTTTCTGTCATACATCCGACTCAAATAAAAAAAAATCTCGACATAATAAGCGTTTCAAACATCATTGGGATCAGAAGAGAATAGCTACGAGCCAAAAAAAAAAGAGAAAGAACAAAACAAACACTAACATCAACTTTCAAAAAGAGAGTCCCAGCAATGCCATGGCTGCAAGACCACCAGAAAATCTTTAAGGATCAGATAACCTCAAATGTGCAATTAATCAGCGCTCAGAAAGGAATTAAAATCTGATCAAAATCATTGTCTCACCTCTTTCAAGCAGACTGATTATACTTACCATCATCACTTCTACCACTCCCACCGTCAACATACAATACTCCGCAAAAGCATTAAAAAAGAAAAGAAAAATATTTGAAGGGCACAGAAACGCTTTGTAACGATAACACCATCCAAGCGAGCTGTGAATAATATACTCAAACAACAAACAACATACCCAGTGTATCCCATAAGTGGGGTCCAACAATCTCAATGCAATGATTGTAACTGTTCCAAAAGGGCATGTTTGGATGAAAATTTTGTTTTTTCCCTGTCTTGTTTTTTTCAAAGGGCTGTTAATTTTTTGGATATCAATGGAAATCACTGGCATAGCAGAGTGGCAACCCACCCTTTAAGGAAAATCCCAATCTCTATGATGGCTCATTCTTCATCCTTTCAAGGCCATGATCAGCTGATAGTGAACAAATATAATGATACATTGGGACAATAAGATGATTTAAAGCTTGTAGCAGAAAATTACAGGTTCAACATAAAATTAAATCACCGAAAAGTTCCTTTTTTTTTTCCTCTTTTCAAGCAAATGGGGCACAGATGTATTTTATGATAAGGCAAAAGAGAAGCCACCCATGCCATGGCTGCAAACCCCGTTTGCCCGGGAGAGAAGTCCCAATCACAGGCCATACCGTGTTGCCACACCAAGATACGGGATGGGTCATCTTCAGGCCCAAATTGGTTAGCCCAGATATAGAAACATCATCATCACTGCCTCTTTATGTACCTTCCATCAACACAGTAAACACATGTACACACACACACAAGAAAAGATGTGTATATAAGTTAAATCCATTTTGCATTTCGTATTTTCTCCTTCTCCTTTTCTCATGAAACAAAGTGTTGTTGGTTGTTTGATAATGGAGGAAAATCAATGGAAAAACGGATAGGAGCAACCACCCTTTAAAGAAAGTCTCGCTACCCTCCGTTTTGCCTCATTTCTTTCAATCTTTCTGGGTAACCTTCCGTATTTTGGGTAAACTCTTTGGAATTTTTCACCTTCAATAATGAACTGTCTCTTTAAGACAATGAAAATGGTCATAGGCTCAGATTTTGTGTTTTTGTACCACAGCAAAAGAGAAGGTGACCATAACATGGCTGCAGACAACAGTTAGCTACATAAAGACATACTGGGTCGTGCAGCCAATATACAGGTCGGATATTTCTCAATGTCGAGATTGAATGTAGACCATAACTCTTCACAGCCTCTTCACAAGATAAGCAGCAGCAGCACAAAGAATTTTTTTTTGTTTGTTTGTTTATAACAAAGGGTTTTTGGTTTTTTTGGTTATCAATGGAGAATCATGGGCATAGCATAGAGGGGCAACCGCCCTTTACCGGAAATCCCAACCTCTCTGATTCCTCATTCTTCTTACTTTCTATGCTATGTTCAGCTAATATGAAACACATATGGTGATACGTTATTGTATCAGAAAATGGCAGGTTCAACATATACTAAAATTATATCACAGAAAAACATTCTTTTTCTCCTCTCTTTCCGAGCAAAAGGTGCCCAGATGTTTTATGATAAGGCAAAAGAGAAGCCAGCCAGAACATGGCTGCAAATGCCAGTTGCATGGGAGAGAAGTCTCAATCACATGCCATACTGGGTTGCCACGCCAAGATTGGAACAGGTCATCTCCATGCCCAAATTGGTTAGCCCAAATATAATTATCATAACTGCCTCTTCATGGGTCATATCCACAACAATTAAATCCGTTTTCCACTTTGTGGCAGAACGAGGGGCAACCACCCTTCAACACTCTGTTTGGATCGTTGTTATATATTTATTCATAATGTATGACATTGTATAGGATTGTGTTGTATCATATTGTTTTAATGAACACAATGTTTGGATGGATTGTATCATTTTTTGTCGTTCAATAATGTCGCACATCAATAATTTAAAGGACAAGCCTATGAAAATAGTATGATGCAGGTTATAAGTTTACAAGTAGTATAAATAGGTATGGTAAAGAATAAAGGAAGATAATTAAATTATAAGCAAAGACAAAATGAGAATGAAAAAGAATAAGGTAATATCTTGATCATGCCAAATCGGTTAAGTAACAACACTAAGCAATACAATACAATACAATACAATACAATAGATTAACAACCATTCAAACAAGCTTTAAAGGAAAACCCAAACTCTCTATTTTGCCTCATTTCTTTCTTTCTGGGCTAACCTTTTCCGTGTTTGGGGAAATTCTTTGTGTTTTTCACCTTCGAATGACCTGTTTCTCCAATGCCTCATTCTTTCCTATCGAATTCCTCGTTTCTCCAATGCCTCAACCTTCAGAGCTGAAATTTCAACGCAAACCCATCAAAGACCATGAAACAGGTTACTGAGGGCTCAGATTTGCTGTATTTGAATTAAGTGAAAGAGAAGAGCGACGCAGACATGGCTGCAGACACCAGTTTGCTATTCAAAGCCTTAACTGGGTCGCCCTGCCAATACGGGTCGTATTTCCCTCAATTCCGTGATTGAACATAGACAAGAAGGGAAGCAAGCAATCATCACAGCCCCTTAACAACATCATCATCATCAGAAGCAACACAGAGAGAGAGGAAGATCAAGACAAGTATAGGGGTGTGTAATGTGTTCGGATGAAGTTCATCCGATTTTTATTTTATTTTTTTGTTTATTTGAAAGGGCTGTTGATGTTTTTGGTATAAATCACTGGCAAAGCAGAGATGGGCAACCACCCTTCACAGAAAATCCCAATTTCTCCGATGCCTCATTCTTCAGCTTAAACCCGTAAGGGGTTATTATTAAGGGCTCAGATTTGTTGTATAGACAAAAGAGAAAAGCGACACCGCCATGACTGCAGACACCAGTTTGCTATTCAAAGCCTTAACCGGGTCGCCCTGCCAAGATACGGGTCGGATTTTCCTCAATGCCGTGATTGAAGATAGCCCATCAAAATCATCATAGCCCCATTACAACATCAGCATTCAGCAGCATAAAGAGAGGAGAAGGAGAAGGAAAAATAGTATAAATATGTGTGTTTGGAAGAACTAAATACTACTAATAATGTTTGTTTTTCTTGTTCATTTCAAAGGGTTGTTGGCTTTTTGTTCCATTAATGGAGAAATCACTGGCAAAGCAGAGATAGGCAACCACCCTACTACAGAAAATCCCAAATTCTCTGTTGCCTCATTCTTCTTCCATTTTTGGCTATGCTCCAATTTGCTGCTTCTCAGGGAGCACCAATTGTGTAAAATAGGGCCAAAGTTGAAGATATCAAAGAAGATAGAAATTAAAAGGAAAAGAAAGTCTGTTCAAGAGGGTCTCCAATTTAGTATTGAATTTATAATTTCAATTTAATAATTAAACTTTAAGTTGTTCTTAAATATTAAGATTGATAAATTTTGATATTTTTTAACGTGACTTGAGAATAATTTCATGTGATTTTATTCTTCACAATTAAAATAATGTCAATTCATTTTGAGTTTTATAATATATATTTTTTCATATCCTACGTAAAAATCGAAGAACATATTTAAATAGTTATAATAAAATATAAATTCATATCACCTAGAAAATAAATATACATGAATAAATATAGGCATAATACATATATTGGATCCTAAATTTGATTTCAAATTTTAATTTTGACCTTAAAATTTCATAGTGCACAAATAGACACTTTAACTGTCTCATCTTTCAATAAATAAACACGCGATTCCTACCTGACTAAGTGCGTGAAATGCACGCTTCAGCGTGAGTGAGGGGTAATTTTCGAGGCCCACAAAGGTAAAAAAAATGCTGAAATGATAATTTTACCCTTAATGAATCTCTTTTATATTAATTAAAATAATTAAAATTAATTTTAATTTTTTTAAGTTTCAAAATGACATGTAAGATATTTTTCTTTAAAAAAAAGACATGTAAAATGTTTAGTTAGTTGACAGTCACTGATTGGCTCACTAATATACGTGGGAGCGTTTGCATTTCATGCACTTAAACTCCAAAAATCGCATATTTATTTATTGAAAGATAGGATAGTTAAAGTGTCTATTTGTGCACTATGAAAGTTTGAGGTCAAAGTTAAAATTTGAAATCAAATTTAGGATCTAATATATTTAGAGTTAATACCTGAGATGGTCACTCAACTATGCACTCTTCTCTCAGAAAGTCACTTAACTTTCAATTTTCACTCAAAAGTCACTCAACTATGCACTTCTTTCTCAGAAAGTCACTCAACTTTGAATTTTAACTCAAAAGTCACTCAACTATCCCCTCTTTCCTCAGAAAGTCACTCAACTATCCCCCTTTCCTCAGAAAGTCACTCAATCTATTAAATTATTTTTTTAATTAAAATTTATGGATATTAATTATTTATATAATAAATCAAATTTTTTAAAAAATAAAAATACCATTTAAACCATTTAGTGATCCACCCACCTAACCCGACCCATTAAAAAAATGGTATGACCCATTTTATTTTATTTTTAATATTAAATTATTCTCTCTCTTTCTCCTAGCTTCTCTACATTTTCTCCATTCATTCTCCATTGTTGGTGCCTCTCCCCTTCTTCCTCTTTTAGCTAGGTTTTAATTTGGGCATCTCGACTTCAAGCTCTATATTACATAGAAATATGAATGGACTCTCCTCGTCCTCTATTTTAATTTAGGCATCTTCCATTATACTCCAAAATTCAATTTGTGAAGATGGAGTATTCTACTGAATCAAGGAGAACAACAACTTAATCTCAAATAAATGGTTCCAACTCATCTCCAACACTGAAACGGGACTGCTACCACATAAAGGACCTTTAAACAAATTCAAATATAAGAGGACACCAAATGAAAAAAGTCATTTAACTAATAATAATATAGATTACTTCTTTGATCCATAAAATCAGTAAGATAATAAGATGGACATTGACTACTATGAAACACTTCAAAAATCAAATAATGTGTGTAGCAAGATAAAGACGACAACGTGAAAGAACTACCAAATATATGTCATCTCATTTATAACTCCATACTCTGCAATAGATTGTTAAAAGCTCAAAAATACATTTTTTATGCCTTTCATGTTGTTTAATCTGCTATATTTTGATAACAACAAATGAAATATAAATCATCCGACTTAGTGATCTAAACTAGTAAAAGCACAAGACACATTTGCATGAACATAAACAAAAATATATGACAGAGCATACTCTCCGTATAAGACCATGATATCATCCGTAATAACCTTTCTTTTACTGACAGTCATTCGAGCAGCAGATCGAGCATGCTGCTATGGGAGTTTCAACGAATATTAACATTTGATTATACTTACTACGCAGGGCGGGTCAGGGTCAATACAAGAAGTGTTTTTTTCAAACATTCAAATGAACGAAAATCGAGCACGCTTGCTTGACACAGTATGTAAGGTCATATAATGCATACCAAAAATAATGCATATAAAATAACATATAGAACAAATGAGTGAAGGTCACACAACAGCAAATTTTAAGAAAATAAGACACTTTATATACAGTGTCATATCTACTCTTCCTAACTGATGAGTTAAGGTCGCATGACCACAAGTTTTAACAAAATAAGACATTTTATACAGTGTCATATTAGCACATCCTAACTAATGAGTCAAGGTAACAATGCCACAAGTTTTAACAAAATAAGACACTTAATATACAGTGATATTAACACTTCCTAGACCTTTTCATCGATGCTTCACAAACATAATCATTCATAACATTTTTCTTGTAAAGTTTGCCTCTTTTTGATAAGCCTGCCTGAGCACTTTCATCTTGAGCTCCTCGCAAACAATCAGTACTTTCCTCTTGATCACACTGAGCTCCTTGCATACAATCATCACTCCTCTCTAGAGCACACTGAGCTCCTCGTGCACAATCAATACCTTCATCTTGAGCAGACTGAACTCCTCGTACATAATCAGCACCTTTATAATTCACATTTATAATGTCTGTAACTCGAACAACTTCATCTTGAATGCATTCAACACCAGTTGATTGTTGCCTTGGTTCCTAATTGAAAATTTTAACATATAAAATCTGCAATCTGATAAACATCTAAAGAAGTATAAAAAATTAAAATTAAAATCACAACCTGAGTTATGATAGATTGATTTGTGAAATCGACATCCAATTGAGAATTATCCCACATATCATGGTTAAATTGGTCAGAGTATCCCGACGAGACATAATCAGACACTAGGTCTTGAGTTTCAAAAGGTTGTCTTGCTTCAGGCACAACAGTGTTGACATACTTATAGTGACCTCTTGCATTGTGTCCATCTTTTTTGCATATCGAGCACTTTATATTAACAGTGCCTTTTTTCGATAATTTCTTTGGAGCCGAATCTTCATCCTTTTTCGCTGACCTTCTTTCAGTTTTCCTTTGCGCTTCAGCTTGTTTTTGTTTTTCTAATTCTTCAGCTTCCTTGCGTCTTAATTTAGGCTTTCTCCCTCTCTTCTTTTTTACTATCTTAGGAGGAAGAACCTCACCACCATTCATTACATCTGGCCAGTGATCTTCGGGGTTGGTTGGGTTAATGAAATATGAATACACATTTTTGAAAGTTTCAACCTTGTAGTATGCATTCACATAGTCTTCAACTATATCACTATTTCCATGGATACTAACCAAAGCATGCGGACAAGGCAGTCCTGTTAAATCCCATCTCCTACACGTACAACTCTTTTTTTGCATATCCACAATATATGGCCCTCCTGGACCCTCAACCGACACCCTTGGCCCACCAGAAAAATTTGGTCTAAACAATGCTGCTTCAAGTCTAATTTGATTCAATTTTTTTTCAATTTTTGGACAGATAATACCTTGGTATTTGTTAATCCATTCCTTCTTCTTATACAACCTTTTCATAAGCTTATTCTTTATCATTTCCAATAGAGCTATAATTGATTTATCTCTTGCATCAAGTATGTACCTACAAATTAAAATATAATGAGAGAATTGGTAAGTATGTATGATACTTTAAATATTAAATAGATACAGAATGCAAAAGTACCTATTGAAACTTTCACAAAGGTTATTCAAGAGCATGTCACATCTACTATGTGTCTTGAAGAACGCTCTAGTCCATGTCTGAAATGGTCTCTCAGGATGATCAAACCATTTTCTAGCCTCTTTGTCCTCTTGCTCGAGTCGTTCCATACAAATCTTAAATTTCACCTCATTACTTGCTCTTGCTGCATTCCATACTAGATCCTTCAGTGCCTTGCCTTTATGTTTCTGCCTAAAATTTTGATACATGTGTCTAACACAATTTCTATGTTCTGCTTCTGGAAATAGTTCCTTAACAGCTCCAATCAATCCCTGTAACATTGATTTTAAATTGAAAAATACATAATAAAAAAAAGTGAACTAGAAAAATGAAAGAATTTGAATGTCTCACTTTTTGTCTGTCAGACATGAAAGCAATGTGGTGACTATTTGTTATGTCTAAGTCATATCCAAGATTTGTTAGAAACCAACTCCAAGTCTCCTTACTTTCAGCATCACTAATCACAGCATATGCAACAGGAAAGATGCAATCGTTAGGATCGATTGCAATAGCAGCTAACAAATTGCCTCCATATGTGCCCTTAAGCCAACAACCATCTAGGCTTATTAATGGCCTACACCCAGACTTAAAAGCTTCTTTGAGAGGAGCAAGACACACATAAAATCCCTTGAATTTACATTCATCTCTCCAAATTTGTACGTTAGAGCCTGGATTTGTGTTCAACAAATCAGCCCTATACTGTAACAACTTTCCATATTGTGCACCCTCATCACCATAAACCCATTTTAAAGCTTGTTGTTTGGCTCTCCATGCCTTCCTATATTCTATTGTGTAGCCAAGGTCTTTTTGCACCATTGCAATTATTCCACTAACATTCCAAGTTGGATCAGCTCTAAAAATATTAAAATATTTCCTTGCAATCCATTGATGTGTCATATGAAAATTGTCAGATACGGTAGGACCTGTATGATTTATATTCAAGGTTTTGATTTGAATCGTAGGATCACACTTACTTATTGGACTTGCAAAAACATGGAATGGACACCCAGAATGTTTGCATTTACAAATACATCTTTGTTTATCATTGGTGGTGAAGTATATTTGCCTCATATGTTTAATCCCCCAGTTCATGCAAACCTCCTTAAACTGATCAAAGCTAGCAAACTTCATCCCTACTTCCAAAATAGGATTGTCATTTTCTGCATTATATTCTATGTATTCTACCTCGTCTTCTGAATCAGTACCCCCCTCCAACAGTTCATCAGAATAGTCATAATCTGATTCTGCATTCTGATGCACTTGTGGAATTAAAATTCCAGTAGTGGATGGACCAACACCATCACTTCGACCATTACCATTCTTTTTGGGTCTACCTTTCGCCTTCATACCACGACGCTCAACGACAACATCATGAAAATCTTCATCATCTTCCTCCAAATTATAATCAGGATCATTGAAATTAATATCATCTACCTCACCAATCGTAGTATCTTGAACAATCCCTATTACATTATCCCTCAAACTCAAAACACTACCACCCTGAACTTCTTCAGCCAACATTATGCTAAGAAATTGTTCACATTGTAATGATGTTTCCTAAAAACACAGATTAAACATAGTGTAGATAAATATCATAAAGTAGATAAAATTCTAAGTTGCTAAAAATAATAAATTCTAACCTTATCTAATGAGAAAATCTAATACCCACATGGATAAAGAACCCTAACTTCACTCGTTGTTCCCATTCAACAACAAATAACTAAAAGAAAAAAATTTAAGCGCACCTTGTTTTCTCGAGAGTTACCCGCGTAGTGGTCCCTTTCTTCGTTAAACAAGGACAGGGGAGATAAGTTAGAGCCATTTACTTGAGATTCAGTTGTTATTCTCCTTGATTCAGTAGAGTCCTCCATCTTCACAAGTTGAATTTTGGAGTATAATGGAAGATATCTAAATCAAAATAGAGGACGAGGAGAGTCCATTCATATTTCTATTTAATATAGAGCTTGAAGTCGAGATGCCCAAATTAAAACCTAGCTAAAAGGAGAAGAAGAGGAGAGGCACCAACAATGGAGAATGAATGGAGAAAATGTAGAGAAGCTAGGAGAAAGAGAGAGAATAATTTAATATTAAAAATAAAATAAAATGGGTCATACCATTTTTTTAATGGGTCGGGTTAGGTGGGTGGATCACTAAATGGTTTAAATAGTATTTTTATTTTTTTAAAAAATTTGATTTATTATATAAATAATTAATATCCATAAATTTTAATTAAAAAAATAATTTAATAGATTGAGTGACTTTCTGAGGAAAGAGGGGATAGTTGAGTGACTTTCTGAGGAAAGAGGGGATAGTTGAGTGACTTTTGAGTTAAAATTCAAAGTTGAGTGACTTTCTGAGAAAGAAGTGCATAGTTGAGTGACTTTCTGAGAAAGAAGTGCATAGTTGAGTGACTTTTGAGTGAAAATTGAAAGTTAAGTGACTTTCTGAGAGAAGAGTGCATAATTGAGTGACCATCTGAGGTATTAACTCATGTATTATGCCATAAATATAAGTATATGTTCATGAATAAACTCAATGTACAATCCACTTAATTCAATGAATTTATAACAAGGAGAAAAATATAATTTGCTAACATAAATTGTAAGACGATATTTTCTACAATCTATGGTGAAGTGAAAACTTGGATTCAAACATTCCATTCTAGAGCGTTTCATACATGATACGACTAAACTACACTAATCGCATTGCTTCACATTGTAAGAATCCTTTTAGCAAGCTTGTCTTTTAATGAATATATTGTTTAAGTAACTTAATTCACCACATCATCATCTTCTTGACACTAAAAAAACAAATTGCCATGTGAGTTACAATACAGTGAAGTTTAAGAGAGAAGAATGGAGGTAAGGTGTTACAGTTGAGATTATCGAAATGAACTCAAACATAATGTAAAATGACATTAACCACATATGTTGAACATTTTTATGGGCTCTTCTACGATCAGTAGGAAAGTCCTCTTCTCTTTGAAAATGGAAGCTTAACTTGCATGCTAAACATGACTCTATTTTGTATTTTTCAATTTTTACAGGTAATGATGCTTGGTAAGAAAAATTGGAATATCAAAACTTGGACCTAAGAACAATAACAAGACCCTAAACCGGTGTGCTCCAAGGAGACCTAATTATTTTTACGAGACCACCTATTCTTTGAATTTTCATCTGCAAAACTTCTCTCATCTATCCATCTAGAACTTCGTTCAGGGGGGCAGTGGCCTCTTGTTGGAGATGAGAAATCTTTACCATAATTGGCTGTAAAACCATGTTTCCGGAAGGGCATTCTCGTTCGACTCATTCTGGCATCAGACCTTATATCTGGAGATCTACTATGCCTTCTTCTGCTGTTGAGGTCTCGTTCTCTCTGTGTATGCCACGAATGGGGAGAAGGTGTTCTAGATCTTGAACGAGATCTCCTCCTCAGCAGTGGAATACGAGCTACTCTACTTGAAGCTGGAGAACCAGTTCTTTCTCCTCTGGGGGGTACATACTGAGGCACGCGTACATCACCAGGCATAAACTCATACCCTTCTTCCCTTGCACCTCTTGCAACCCTCTCAGAGACACTTTCAGCACCATTGCGGCTCCGGTAGGCTCCTCTCACTGGTACCATCCTCCTATGAACATCATAATAGTCATCCCTTTCAACAGATGATCTCCTCCTCACAGGTGGCCTGCGCGCACCTTCTGAGGGAAAATTTATTGATTGCTGATGATCTCGAGAGCTAAACCCACCTAACTTGTCAGCAGAATTTGCAAAATTGCGGTGCCTTGAGTAGTTATCACTCTCAGGGTCACGATAAGCATTTGGGTAGCAATCTCTTGAATTCGAGCTATTCCACTGGCCATTCGTTGCCCTTTTGTCTTGTGAATTATAACCAGATCGATATCTACCAACGAAATTATCTGGACGAACTTCTCTTACAGGCTTATTGTAACAACCAATAAGGTTATGGGGCCTACAAGAATCATCAAGTAAATTATAAGAAAGTAACACTCAAAGGAAAGAACCATCTTAAGAGGCATCATAGTCAGAAAACAAATATTCACATGCATTGGTGCTAAAATTATCATGTAATTTATAAGAAAGCAAGACTTTATGTAAGACTTTAAGGAAAGAACACTGTAAAGGACTTAGTCTCAGAAACAAAAAACCCACCTGTTTTGGTACTTCCGTGCAGCGCTATTCCCATCTGCCGCACCCAAATGTAGCGGTCCTTCAATACGTGACTGTAGCTTCCCTCTGTTTGCCTTTGAACTAATTTCCTCCGTGTATGACCCTCTGAATTCATATGCTGCCATGCGATCAGATGTATGCCCTTTTCTAAAAGCATCTTCTTTTCTTCCAATCTTATCATTGAACCTTAGAGCTGTAGATCTAGATCCAGATCCAGGACCTAACCCTTTCTTTCCACCACTATCACCAATGCTATTGTCCTCCCTGTTGAAATGCCTCTTTATAAAGTTTTTTGCAGATCCACTCTTCACAAAATCTACTCCTGCTCTGCTGGTTGACGAGATTCTTTTTTCTGTACTTTGTGAACCATCAGAACCTGCTTCAACCATTTCAGAGGATGGGTAATCACTGGCATCAAAATCTAAGTCAACTTTACCTTCTGAAGCATAATCAACACATTCATCTTCACCATCCTTAATTTCATTGTCCTCCAAAGAATACATAATTGATCCCCTTAGTTCTCCGTCCTCAAATGGAGAATCATAGCCAGCCTCAGTTCTAGTCACATGCTCTCGACTAATAAGTTGACCATGATCTTCATGAGATATATCAGAATTATGGCTTTCTTCAAAAGCCGAAGCACTCCTTGCAAATTGACTAGTGTCATCGATCTGCAATCCCTCATTACAGCTTCTTGAGGAGTCCTTCCCAGAAGTTGTGCATTTTTCCACTTGATTAGATGTTAAGTTATCACTGAACTTTGAAATTACTTCATTCCCTTCTAACTGCATTTGAGAATCAATAGCTAAAATGTTGTCATGTGGATTACTATCAGAACTTTCAACATCCATGACATTCAAAATACTAGTATCAGAAACTTCACTGGTTATAGGATCACTACAGTCAATGTATTTATTAGAGGCGTTCTCACAATCAGGCTTTGCTGGGTATGGGACTTCAGATAAAGCAGCTTTATTAAATCCTGCAGCCTTTACAGAAGACTCTCTAATCTGTGTCAAAACTAGGCCATCAGAAGCATTCGTAATTAATCCATTTGAAACAAGCATGCATGAAGCATTCTCTGATTTAACTAAAGAAGTATCAGCTAATGGTGCATCTCCAGTGACAAGTTCATCAAATGTTTCTCTTTGCGCAGATAAAGAGTCCAAGGCTTTGGTAGAATGGCTAACAATGTGTCCAAACTCACCAGCATTAACTGAGACTGATTCAAGCTTGCATACTTCAGCAAACTCATAAACTGTTGCATTTTGATCAGCAGGCCCAGAAATGGGTTTACAGTATTCGAAACCCCCCTTTTTATCACAAATTTCTATTATGTGTCTCTCTTTCTGTGCTCCATCATCTAAGCCATTGGCAAAGGCATTTTCCACAGAAGAATCCTTGGGAGGTTGCACCCATGTTTCAATTGAAGTGTTGAGATCCCAGTGTATTCTGTCGACCTTTGGTGACACTGGTCTACTTACAACTGAAGGTTCTTTAAAGTCAGCAAAACTTTTAAGAGCAACAGCCGATTCATTAACAGTGGAGGACTCCATGTTGCTTCCATGCATCATATCTCCTCTACCAGGATCCACCAACTCCTTCAGGGCTGAAATGTCCTTCGGATGAGGAGTAGACCCAACAAATCCCCCTGGTGCTGCACATGCAACCATAGCATGTGCTTCCTTTGCATTATCAAGGTCACCATCCTTGTAATTAGTGCAAGCAGCATCAGCTAAAAGCACAATTCCCAAGAAGTCTTCTGAATTGTAAAGTTTCCGAGTAGCAATCTTAGAACTTTTAGCATCTACTAATTTATCACTAAGACCAACTTTGCGGGCTGCCTTTCTGTCAAATCTCAATGCACGTCCACTAGAACGTGGGTCTGAACTCCAATGATCAGATGAATGGCTATAAATCGAAATTTGGTCGGAGTCTTCTGATGGCATAGGAGTTGCTAGAAGAGATTGTGGTGACAGTAAATCTTCACAGTCAATAGATGGATTTCGAGATTGCGCCGACGAAGTTTGAACCAAATTCCTTCTTTTCTTAATTGGAACATGTTCAGCTTTATCAGAAGACCAACTGCCAGCTCCATGAATCTGCTAAATATTTAATAGATGCAACAATTAGACATACTAAAAATGGTATTGATAAAATCATTACAAAAGAATCACAAAGTACCTTGTCAGAACCTGAGCCTGAAAAATCTCCAACCCTCTTGGGACTTCTGTTCATCATCTTCATACCCTCATTGAGGCGTCTAGCAACTGTCCTCCTAGACCGCCTTTTCTTTGTCACAGACTTCCAACTCAACTCAAGATCTATAGACTTTGCAACTTCCGGACTTACCATGTTGCCAGATATGGATCCCATCAACTTACAAACTCCCTCCACAAGTCTTGTGTAACGTCTCAATAGGCTTGTTTCTCTTAATTGAACTCCTCAAATGTCGATTTTAAATTATCAGGACATGTACACAAGCGAGTCTGCACAATTAAAATATTCCACTTAGCATCGTTAAGCTATTTGAGACTCTGCAATTGCAATATTTTCATAAAGTAACAAAACACAAATTACAGGCCCACTTTTTAACTAGGTTTACCATAGCCACATTGCTTCATACAAACTCAAAATCAGAAGTGTATCTCATTACACATATCAATTGGGCAGAGAAAGATTATTAACATAGTTTAATGCTTATTAACTAAAAACAGTTTCAGAATCAGCTGTCATATTGCATAAATATCCGTCAATCTCTTCAACTACTATCTTTCGATTGTAATGTAAAGTGTTCTAGCATTTTCTAGTGACGAGCCCTAATAATAATGCTTACTCATCCCTGCCCTAAAACTTTAATGAGCTAGAGGCATGGATAAACTATCAGGGAGGTCATTAGACTTTTAGAAAAAGTCTATACTCATTCTGTATTAAACTATTAGAACGTCAAGGACTTAAAACAAGAAGCAAATAATAGTGGGGAAGAGGGGGAGAGGGGGGCAATGTCGCGGTGAAGGTACAGACTCCAATTTTGTCCCATTTGTGCAGGTAAGATGGGAAAAAGGTGAAGCAGAGAAAAAAGAGAGATTAAGTAGAGATCCTATATATTTAACAAATTACCTTGGATGAAACAGATAGCCTAAGTAGAGCACACAAAGAGTTAAATATATAGCAATGAAGTAGACCCAGAATTGCAACATGGCAGAGCCAGGAATTTGACAAAAGGTGTGTAGTTTTTTTTCTCAGCGGTGTTACAGAAATGCAAAATGATATATTATACTCATAATAGCCAACTAATCTTTGTTCACCACCCTTCCTCTAAAGTTGGCAGAATATGATCTCTAGAATCTAATCGAGAATCATGAATCTAAAGGAGCTCAGGGCTTTGAAAATGCAGACATTACATATGAATCTAAAAGAGAGGCCGAAGCTCCACCTAAGGTTTTGAAGATGAGTCATTCCAGGAATGGGGCCCCGGGAACAATCTGATGGTTGGCTTAGGTATCTGGGTATTCAATCCCTCCACTGAGATGCTTAGTTGACTCCTCAATCTCTTGTTTAATGAGCTATTTCTGACCTCCCACCACAGATCCTATGCCACCAGAAAGCACTTAAGTCTTCAGCTATTGATTGATATACATGAGGCCAGAAAACATTCATCAGAGATAAGGCTATGGATATTAAAATCCAAATTGAATGGAATTTTGATCAAATCGCAACTTCAATTGCCTCGGTACCAGAGAATCATTATACAGTAGAGAAAACAAAGGCACTTTCGGCCTGATCCTGAATCGCAACTTCAATTGCTTCAGCAATTAATTGATATACACGAGGCCAGAAAAGAATCATCAAAGATAAAACTATGGATTTTTAAACCTTGATCAAATCGCAAATTCAATTGTCGCGGCTCTGGAGAATCATTACAGAGTAGACAAAACAAAGGCAATTCCGGGCTGATTATGAATCTTGAAGCCATTGACAGCTTGAAAAGGAAGGAAATAACCCTAGATTTGTCTTCTAAAACCACAAATCTGGTAGTCCCAAACATTTGTATATTCTCCTCCGATGATTAGTGAAAAACAACGAACAAAAAATCGCAGAAAAGCATTAGCTAGGGTTTTCAATACCTGTTAATTTTCTTCCCAACAAACAAAAATTAAACTCGCCGACAAGTACAGATTCCGCGACGACTTCTTCTACTCAAAACTTGACGATCCTCTTCAGAAAGAATGCGATCTTCGCAGAAACAACTAAATCTTCAGGTCTCGCTAACAGAAACAATGGCAGATCCTTCTTCTTCTTCTTGATATATTGGTTTAATTATGTGAATAAAGAAAACAAAACAAATCCCAGCCGGAAAACTCGATCGGCGACGCCAATCAATCGCCGGAAACTAGCCTTGCGATAGTCGACGTTTTGTTGTTATTCTTCTTCTCTTCCTCACGAGCCTGGGGAAGATATGACACAAGTTGGAGGAGTAAAACGCCACGTATTTAAGGTTGTCTTTGTGACCAAACTACCCTTGTCTGCGTGCTTATTTACTCTTCATGCCCCTAGCTGGCTTCAAAACCTAAAAAGCCCAAACCCTATTATTTTGTTTTCTGAAAATTACCGTCAGCATTGTTCTCTGACGTTTTTGCCCTTCAACCACAGATAAATTAACAGTCAAACCTTGATCTTCGCAAATTTAACAAGTTGTTTGGATTCATTTGCAATTGAGTGTCTTAAGCTATACACTACTAATTTTTATTTTATTTATTTTACTTGTATATTATATTATTAAAAAAAAATTATCGTATTTACGATTAAGTTCAAAAAAATCGTTTCACAATTTTATTTATTGGTGATCTACACATAAATAAATCTAGAGTAAATTTTTAATACTATTGAGAAAATATATATTCAACAATTAGTAAAAATATCACATTTTATTACTACAAGATATCATTTAAATAGGCGGACTCACATTCAAAGTTAGTTCACATGCATTCATTAAGTTTTTAAAAAGAACGTGTATATATAATATGTATATCTATCTTGAAAAACTGACAGAAATTATGATATAATTAATAGTACATCTGTGAGGAGCATAGGAGTGTTGCTGATGCAAGTATAAGATATCACTTGCTTGACCGAGATTCGAATTTAACACTCATAATTTTCATCATTATATATCTTGTCAAAATACTGCGTGTTAATCATATAATATTACTTGATCATAATATAATTTTGTGTATTATACTTAATTCTCAAGTGAGATGAGAGTTGTTGATAATTACATTATAGATAATGTAACTTTTCAATTTACATTTTTCCTTTTAAAATATAATAAAAGGGTGAAAATATTTCAAACAATTTTTAGGTTTAATTTTGCGACATCATTTAATTTATTTATTTTTCAATTCGAATTGTCATCAATATAGACTATTATGAATGGTAAGATAATATTCAATGAGCTTTTGGCCCTTAAAATCACTTATGTATAAAATAAAATAATGAACAAAAGAAATGATGTTACAAAATTTTCATATATTTATTTATCGACCTCATGTGTTATAGTTTACCAAACTCATATATAATTGATTACAAAGATAAAATAAATGCATCCAAAATTCAATCTTCCTAAAAAAATAATTCTGGTTTAACTTAAATGTACATTCATGTATTGTCTATATAACAAAAAATTATTCTTTCCAAAGAAAATGATAAAAATTTGTCTTTTTTATATATTTTATTTTTTCATAAAGAAAACAATGTTAATGGACAAACTTTTAGAGGTGAAAATCTGTCTTTTTATTGAAGATAAAATTTATGTGATTCTTGATTTTTGACCTAGTCTTGTTGTTATGAGAACTTTTGTGAAAAGATTGGACATGTGTGGCTGTGAATGGATGATATTGTTAACTTCATGAACTTGGCCAAGACTATTTCTAACCTTCTATTATTGATGTTGATTTTAGTGTATATGATAAAGTTTAAATTGATTCAAAAAAGTTTAGAATTTGTGATTAAATACATCTTAACATTTTTTTAAAAAAGTATGAAAGATAAAATGAAAAAAGTGAAATTATCATTAGGGATGTTCACGGTTTGAAAAAAAATCAATTTAAATCGAAAAATCAAATCAAGCCGATAAAATAAAAATGATTTTATTTGGATTTTGTTTGGTTTGGTTTTTTATTTTTAAAATTCGATAGTATTTGATTTGGTTATGGTTTTATGCGGAAAAAAATGAAGAAATAACCGAATTACATACTTATATTTTATTAATATACATACTTAATATATAAACAATTTTAAAGATCGTATATATGTTTTCATTTAAATTTCTTTATACTTTACTTATTGAAATCAAAATCCCCAAGGTGAAAACAGTTTATCTTATTGATTTCATTTCTATGAGTGTTTATGATAATTCTTTGTGGGACTGAAAATGTTATTGCCTCTTTCTTCTAAATGTGGTGAATTTTTAAGCTTTATTGATAGAAAATTCAGTGATTAAAAGTTCGATAATTTAAGTCCTTCTAACTATTTTTCATTTTGAATGGATTGTTGTCACTTTTTCACATTTTAAATGAATTATTTTTTTATTTTTGTGTATGGTTAATAACCGAATAATCGAACCAAACCAAACGAAACTGATAACCACCAAATCGATAAATTTTGTTTGGTTTTGATAATTTTAAAATCGATTGAGTTGATTTGATTTTGATTCTGACCTATAACTGATCCAAATCGATCCGTGAATGTAGTGATGATGAATTAGAGTCACAATAATTTATAGCAAGTTTGCCAATACTGCAGGATATCACCATCGATATGATGTGATAATTTGAATTGAATTTTAAATGAGAAAACATATATTATTAGATTGCATACGAAAACTAATTGAAACAGAACTCTTTTAAGATGGTGGCTGCGTAAGATTAGTTACTAATCTAATATTTGTAACAAATATTAGTTAGTTTTACATATGAGAACTTATTGAAACAAAATCTTTCCTAGAAGGTGATTGCGTAAATTAGTTATTCCAAGAATATTTGTAAAGTGTAACTTCTAAATTCTAAGTTGCAATTAGATTTTATTGGATAAATTTGACAGACTTTATTCAAGTCTTTTTTTATACAATTATTGTCTTACATTTTAATTTTAATATATACAATTATACATACATATGTAAATATATACTAAACTAATTTAAAATACTTAATTTAAAAATCAAAACTTGACATTTGAAATTTCAAGTTTAAATTACTTTAAAATATTTAAAATACAAATTTAAACTTCTCAAATTTGAAATTTGAAATTTAAAACTTGAAACTTGAAACTTGAAATTTGAAACATGGAGCTTGAAATTTGAAACTTGAAATTTGAAAATATAATTTGAAATTTGAATCTTGAAATTTGAAATTTGAAAGTTAAAAGTTAAATTTAAAATATATTAGCTAAAAACAGATAATTTCAATACAAATAAATAAGTATTTAAAAAATAAAAAATCCCCCGTCCCGTCCTGTCCCGCCAAAACCCTTCCCATCCCGTATATAGTTGGTCGGGATGGGACATATTTTTGTCCTCCCAATCCAGTGACCGGCTAAATCCCCCAATCGCCGTCCCCCATCCCTGTCCCCTTCCCCTTGCCAGCCTCTTTCCTTTTCTGGTGATATTTTAATTTCAATTTTTCACATGGTATGTTTAACGCCACAAGATTAATGAACAATTTCGTACATTTTGACATAACTTTAATTTAGGATCACAAGATTAAAAAGTCTTATTTACTTTCTTAAACTCTGTGGCAAGTCAAAACATATCACTTTTTTTGAGTACTCAGTCCATTTTTATTTGTCATGTTGCATTTTCTAAAAGATAATTTGACTAATTTTTAAAGTTAAATTAGATACATTCATTCAATATTTTAAACAAAAAAATTGTATATTCAAAAACCATACGAAATAAATACTATAAAGTATAATTTTTTAGCATATGAAAAAATATATCATAAAATATTAATAGTCAAAGTTCTTATAGTTTGACACTAAAAAATAAAATCACGACAATTAAAAGTGGACCAAAGAAATACCTACTTTTTTGACTTTTTTTTTAGAAAATACCTAAATGTGAGGGTTCAAAAACACTTTTTATTTGTTCCATACCCCTCTCTCGAAGACTAAAAACTATTTAAAAAGCACAAATCACCTAAAAATAAGTTAATTCAAATGGATATTATTTGGGCTTACAAAGCTCTAATTCATAAATTAGTTATGCATCCTGCATGGTATTGATATTATATAATATATACTAATACATTTCACTCAGAGCAGGGGTGACTCGACAGTGTTAAAAAAAAAACATGTGCCTAGGCTTCCAAATTTAAGGGCCTCATTTTTTTTTTTATAATAATAGGTTATAAGTTATTATTATTTTTAACAAATATTGAATACTATTTGTAGAAAAATAAACATTTCATAAAAAATGAAGGGATTATTAGAAGACATATTTTTAGTACTATATCTTACGAAAAATAATTTAACATAAGAATGGTTATATTACGAGGTTAAAACTAGAAGAAATAAATTATATGAAAGTTATTAACAATTTAAGTTTAAGGCCCCGTTTGATTTTTGTTTTAGACAACTAATACGCTTGAGCCGCTCTTGACTTAGATGTATTAATAATGCATAAAATCTATATCACGAGATCAGTCTATGTAATTATTTATATTTTGAACAATTTACAAAACTACATACATATTAAAATTACAACTTGCAATTTTTATGTATAAATGTAGATGTTGCTTTCAATTTTATTATTGTTTATCGTATTTTTAGTTTTAAAAGTAGATGATTTATCTTTTTTAAAATGAAAATTGACATTTTATGAGTGATCAATTTATCAAGATGACAATTATTTATCCTCAAATAATTCAAGTGAAAAAAAAACTAATATAACAACAAAATTGTTCTTTTTCTAGCTAGACCATAGAAAAATGATATTATCCGGCAATATATCTATTATGATCCAATTGCATAATAATTCAAGGACACAATTGAAAAGAAATTTATTATACAATTTTAATCTAAACACAAGATGAGGTGAAAAACAATGAACCAAACACTCGATAAAAAATAACTTGCATTACCAATCAATTTACTATTAATCCCTGCGTTGTTAATCTCTACATCATTAATCCTTGCGTAATCAATCTTTGTACCCAACACTATTAATTTCATATTTTAAATTTAAATTCTTAACCTTAAATTAAAGAGAAAAAAATCGTATTCCTTTCGCCAAAACTAAATCTACATATTTTGTAACAATATTACATTTATTTTTCGATTTAATACCAATCCGTTGAACTACTTCAATTTTTTTAAAAATATAAAGCATTAAAATGAGTAAAAGGTGAAAATTTTGTTTGATTCAAATTTCAAACAAAATTTTTCCACTTCCCGCCACTACACATGTTCTTTGCGCGCACGGCCTAAAAAAAAATAAAAAATCCCGCCACTACACCTATTTTTAAAAATTTATATTTTTTAGAATATTGTATCGATCTTCAATATATCGTAGTATTTTCATTATGTTTGCTATTCTTTTTCTGGAATCTTGTATCTTTTTCTGGAATCTTGTATCTTTCTTTAATCGTATTCATATGTAATGATTATATTATATTGGAATAAAATCTATAAATTTTTTGTGATGCGAATAAAAGAAAAATATATTTGACAGTTATGTAATACAATTTTAATCAATGGGGAATACAATTTTAGTTTCATTATGAAAGTAAAATAACATTTTTAATAGAAATGATAAAGTGAACAGATAAAATATAAAAGTTGTGGATACACAATTATGAAGAAATTATAATAAAAAAGAAATAAAGACTTGTAGTCATTGAAATTGAGACTAAAATACAAAATGAGCACAATAAATATTCACATCAATTGGAATACAAAATGGAGTTTATTGGTATATCATTATGACTAACACAAAAAAAATACAAGCTTTTCTGAATATAATGTGAGAGTTAAGTACAAATAATCACAGTAAAATACTCACCACAATATGATATTCAATTTGATTTGAATGGTAAAGTGAGCATTTAAAATATATAAGTTGTTGATATACAATTATGTTGAAAACGTAATAAAAAAGAAATACAAATTTGTTGTCACTGAAAATTGAGATTGAAATACAAAATGAGCACAATAGATACCCATTTCAACTGAAATACAAATGTGACCTTAGTATAGTATAAATGTATCTCTGAGATTTCAGACATAGGTTGAGGGGGTACTTGTGCATTATCCTTAAAATGTATCTTAAAATGTTAGTCCAAGTTTCTAAAATTTAACTCTATAAATAAAAATCATGACAAATAATACTGGACGAAAAAAATACTAACTATATTTGAAAAGAAAAGGAATATTTTATACATAAAATGTTCTTATATTTTTGAAAATGAATTTTTTTGTGTTATGGAACCGATCACATAGCATCTCCCATCTGTTTTTTCTTACTTTAGTTACACGGTGAGAATGATATGTATCATCATCCACCTTTCGTGGGCCCCACGTGTTTGGTACCAAAAGTCAAGAGATGCCAACCATGTTTCTTCCGTTTGGATCTCTTATTCTTTAAAGAAAGGAAAAAAAATAGGAGTGTTTTTCTCGATAAAGATCCGTTAAATAATACTTAATTACTTAATGACTTATAGATTCATGCAATGTATATTATATAATAATTTATAATTGAAGTTAATTTGAATTATGTATTCATTATTATAATAAAAACATCAGAGGTGTCTACTTTTTTTATTTTTTAAAATTATCATATAAAACAATTAAGTGTACCCAAGTTCATATTTTCAAAAAAATAATTAAGATTAACGGAAATATCCAAAATTACTGACTTTTTACCGTCAAACTTTTTTGAAAACTCCCTAGTTCTTTGAAATTAGTATAGTATAAAAAATTCAATACACGTACGAGGTTTAACAGATAAAAAAGTTGAGAAGTACGCATATTTTCGTCGGTCTTATTTTTTTCTTGAAAATATTAGCCAAGGTACACTCAATTGTTTTATTTGATAGTTTTAAAAAATAAAGATAATTGACACCTTTATTGTTTTTATTATTAAGATGAGTATATAATTTTTAAATGGATCTCAACCATAAATTATTATATAGTACACATGACATGAATCTATAAGACCATTAAACATCATTTGACCTAATTATACTTGATCGAATTTTTATCCCTATTTCCTATTCCCTCGACCCTTTTTACTTTCCACTTTTTAAATTGGGCACACTTAGTAAGAAAAATAGTTAATGACGTATTGAATTTATTATTTTACCTATATTAATTTTGAAGTGGATGAAAAATTCTATATTTTCAAAGTTATTAGTCATTTATTGAGGGTATAATATGTTAAAAAAATTATCTATTATTGATTTGTCAAAATGGACAAGTAATTAGGAATAACTATAAAAGAAAAAATGAATTAGTAAAAAGGACGGATAATATATTTATTTGAAAAGGATATTTTTGATTCAGTAATTAATAAAAATAAAATAAAGATAAATTTTTAAGCTAAACTATTGAAGGGCAAGGATATTTATGATAAAAACTGTTGTTAACTGGGACACTTTATTCATTTCTTGTGATTTAAATATATTGTTAATCATTTTCCATTTAATTAAACAATAACCATAAAAGTAGCTATTTGTGCTATTATTAATATGGAATTTAGGCATTAATTTAAAAGTTTGGTTGAAATTAAATCTCCTGCACATTGACTTGGTAACAATTAGACCAGGGTCCCAATGCTTGTAGTGTAACTAATATATATAATCCTATATAGTATCAGACTCATTTTTCATTGGAATGTTTACTCAAATAGTCGATCGGATTTATTGCCTATTTTCTTAATCGATAAACATGAATTATACTATATACATATTTCACATATATTATAAGTCGATATTATTGCACATCTAATTTCGCAATGAAAGAGCTTTGTTTCCAAACAAATCTGTATATGTTGTTCAACCTGACTAGAATAGGTGCAGAAATAGCTAGAACTAAATGCGGTCGGTAAGTATGAACAAAATTCCTTATCCAATAGCATTCTTGGTTAGTACCAAAACTAGAGAAGGTGTAAATGACTTACTCCAGCAATTCATAAACATCTGAAACAGGAAATTAAGTTTTACAATAGGAGAAATAGAATCCAAAACAACAAGTTCATATGACAACAAAAATGTAAAATCATGTCAGAAGAAGGAGCTAGCCTGCCTTCTTGCCGCAAAACCAGAAAGAACTAAGCAAGTTCAACAGTCATTTAGTCAACTGACTGATGATCACCACAACTGAAATTAAGGGTGCTTGAGATCATGCATCTCAAAGAAGACGCATCAATACTTTTGTCGATCAGGTGAACTAGTCAAGGTGAAACATGGATCGCTGACATCTTTCCAGCTCATATATGATAGCTTTGGTGATATAGGAGATCCCAGAGAAGGTGAAGAGTCTCCACAAGTTCCCATTTTATCACATTGAGGATCCTGATCACACATGAGCAGTTCTGGCATCTCGTCTACCTCAAAGTGCTTCTTCACAGGGGTCTCTAGCTGGTACGTCAAAGACTGATTCACATATACCAACAGAAAAGAAGTTCAGAAGCAACTCTAATTTCACAGAATCTTAACTAGGACATGAAAAATAAATAGGACCATGAAAAATAACTGATAAAGCAAATTATTGAAGAAGTAACTGAAAATCCTACTCACCATTGACTTCGTCATTGAGAGTGTAGACGCATGTGGAGATGCTAGCGGCTGCAAAGGGATATCTGTCATAAGAAAATCAGATTATCAACTGCTTCATTAAACAACAAAAAGAGATAGACTGCTCAGTGTAACTTCTTTATTACCATTGTCTAGTCCAACTTCCTTCAGAAAAAAGTCCATGTCGATCACCTTCCTCTGTGCTTTGATGCACTCCTTATGATCATGCAGAAATTGTTCTTCAGCTATAGAAGTTGGAATATTTGCTGCTGCAGCAGCACTCAATTTCTTATCAAATCCCTTCTTGGACCCCTGCTTTGCTGATGGCTTGCTTGAGTTTGTAAGATCAGTGAGAGCTTTCCTGCCACCCTTGTCAGGTACTTTAGCAAGGTTATCCTTTGTCCCAGCAATAAATTTGTTTTTGGTGGCATTAAGATCTTTCCCGATGGAAATAACACTCGTGGAGTTTTTCTTTGATGCCTGCAGAGAAGAAGGCTTTGCTGAGTTGGAGATGTCATTAAGTGCTTTTCTTCCGCCAAGTCCTCCTCCTTTCTTCAGGGCTTTGGAAGTATCATTCTTTCCAAACAAAGAAGCACCTGTGAAGAGTAAATTTTAGTAGAAGTATATCATAGCATTATACTCTCAGGTTTATGTAATGAGGTTTCTACCATCAAAATGTATATTGATATTCTGATCCTGAAGCATAGCCATGTTTTTATGTCCCAACAGAATTTAGAGAAGATCCTGCACCCTGTAAATGAGGTTATTACATGAAATGAGAGCAGAAATGATTGATCAATCACATACAGAAAGTACAAGCAAAAACAACAAACAATTGAGTGATGTAAGCATCAAAGAATTTTATGTTACATTTCGATTCAGTGCATATAGATTTATATTCTCTATTCAATCACTTGGAACAACATCTAGTGGTAGCAAGAAACAGATTTAACAAAGATTAAAAAATGCTTGTAATAGCTTTTCAAGATAAGCAGTTCAACTCTGCTCAACAAAGGGCATGCCATCTTCAAGAGGTGCAACTAAATATAGACAGTTGGAACAACATCTAGTGGTAGCAAGAAACAGATTTAACAAAGATTAAAAAATGCTTGTAATAGCTTTTCAAGATAAGCAGTTCAACTCTGCTCAACAAAGGGCATGCCATCTTCAAGAGGTGCAACTAAATATAGACAGTTACTACACTATTGAAGACATAGTCTTGTGCCTAACATACACCAGGTCATCTAGTTTTGCAACAAAGAAATGAACATTATATACAAAAATTAAAACATGACTTGAGCCAATGAGTATAAACTCTATATGCAGTTCAAATTCTGCCCAATAAAGGGCATGCCATCTTCAAGAGGGCAACTAAATATAGACAGATACTACACTATTGAAGACATAGACTTTTGCCTAACATACCAGGTTTTGCAACAAAGAAATGAACATTATATACAAAAATCAAAGCTTAACAACATGACTTTATAAGAACCAATGTTCATAAACTCTATATTCACTGCAACCATGTAAGAACTATTTGCATTGCAGTAATAGCAAGAAACATAACCATCAATCCCGGAAAGAGGCTAAGAAAGAGATGCCCAAATATAGCGCCAAACAGGTAGTTGTTTGGCCACCATTGGAAAATTTGAAATACAACTACAAACAATCAAAACCCTGTTTTCACTTTTTACACATCCAAATAGCCAAATATTATTCGCAAAAACTATAACCAAACACAACTCCAACAACAACCCAATGTAATCCCAGAAGTGGGATTTTGGGGAGCGCAAGTTTACGCAGATGTTACTCCTACTAAACAAACAACATGATTCCCACACATTACCTGTCATTCAATTTTTGCTAAGATTGCAACAGAAAGATGTCTCTTTTTCTAACATTCTTGTTTGTAAAGGGGTAAATATTCACTGCTAGAGTTTCTGTGGTATGGTTCTTACTTTTCTAAAGTACCAAGGGTTTGTATCAAGATCAGATCGCTACAATTTCCTTTTATCCAACAAAGAAAAACCCTAGAATAACTCCATATGAAGAACCCAAAGTTCGAATTTAAAATCTGTTTTCAACTTAAACCCTAAAATAGCAGAAACCCCAACTGAAAAAAATGTACAAGATTCGAGAATTGAACATAGTTCCATAGCAGTTAGACAAAAAAAAATTACTACTAGTTTTTCTCAGCGATTAAATCTCAGCGAAAAGATGATAATAGATAGCAGAAGAACAGAAAAAACTCACAAAATAGAGAAATTTACAGCCTTCTTCAGAGAATTTTCGAACAAGATTACAAGCTTTCTTCTCAGTTTGTTGATGATTTCTCAAAATTATTGTGTTATTTCGTCGGAGTTTTGGTGATGAAGAACAGGCAGAAGTAAATATAGAGGAACAATCCTCCCAACGGTCACATTTCGCCCCCTTTTACTAAATTGCCCTGCTTTTACATGCTAATTACAAAAAGTAGATAAATTGCTTCGGGATTTTCGGTGTTGGTCAATCAAGACATTAAAATCACTCGTTAATGTTATTCATTATACGTATTTACATCCCTACTCTGTCGAAATAGGTCGAAACGTCGCGGCAACTCGAAAATAATTAATTGTTCAATTTCAACAAAGTTTTATGAAATAAACGAGTTTTAAAAAAAAGAAGAGTCGCCACCTAATTTTAGGAAAACTAGGAAACCAATTATGATCTACGAAACCAATTCGATTCAAGGTAAGGGGTTTAAATTATTCCGAAGGGAAGGGGTTAGGCACCCTTCGGAATCCACAATTGTGGTTCCCGACTGAATTCATTTTTTTTTTTTCAAATTGAGGAAGAATATAAAATAATATACAAATATAATAAACATGCAATAAACACAATAAAATAATAATCATCGGCCTAAAGTTTGCCTAACCTCAATATTCACAAAATAACGAAATAAAAATATAATTTGAACCTTTTCGAATAATTCAAAGAGAAGCACCTCCGTGTACCTGTAAACACTTAGTAAAAGAGTTAGTGCCAAATAAATATAAATAAAAATGAATAATTCAAACAATAACTAAAAAAAATAAAAATTCGTCTTATTAACATGGGAGGCCTTGGAAATCGACGATAATTTCTTCATCGGCCGATTTAACAAGTAAAATTATATATAAACTTAAATTAGATTTTCGTCTTCTAAAACGGAAAGGCCTCCGAGACCAACGAAGAGTTTTTTATTCATTATCTAAATTTAACAATAAAAATATTAACTTTAATTAAATTTCCGTCTTTCAAATTGGAAAGGCCTCCGAACCCGACGGATAGATTTTTCATCGGTCATTTAACAAGTAAACATATAAACTTGAATTTAAATTCCGTCTTTTAAAATGGAAAGGCCTCTAAACCCGACGGATAGATTTTTCATTGACCCTTCAACTCATTTCAACTCAAAATCTACGAGATCAATAAAATAATATAATGTGAAATTATTGTTCAAATAAAATTATCATGGTAAATAGCGGATCAACCTAAGCATAGCAAAATAATACTTATAGTAATAACCTCAAAAATGAAACACTAAGGCATACCCACTTCCTAAATATACTATACTAAATGGGAAAAAGTGGCAGCACTAACATCCGTTTACAATAAATAACAAAAGAAAAACCACTTAATAATTTATTTATTTTTTGTTATAAACTAAAGAAATGCAATTAAAAAGAAACAGCCAAACCAAAGTAGTGAACAAGAATAATATATCCTAAATATAATAGCAACTAACAATAACAATGTATTAATAAAAGCAATCACAATTATTTGAAAACTAAAATAGTCATTAAAACTTTATCCAAAACAAAATAATAAAAATAACAATAACTCATTGACCACATTTAACAATTTTAGAATATATAAACTTGAATTAAAATTCCGTCTTTTAAAATGGGGAGGCCTCTAAACCCGACGGATAGATTTTTCATCGGCCCTTTAACAAATATATTTAATATAACCTGAACATCAACAAAACATAACAAACTTATCCCAAGAGAATAGGGAAAACAACAACCAAACTAAAACAACATAATAATGAAATGGAAATAACAATAACGTAATATATGAAAATTAAAAATAACATTAAAATAGGATAATAACAAAACCCTGAAAAGCTAAGATAGCAAATAGTTGATTAACAATTTTAAAATAATAATAATAATAAATAAACAAACATCAAACCGTAAAATAATACTAATATTAAAACTACAATAAACACAAATATTAATTGACTTTTAGAACTACATTAAACTAAAAAAAAAACAAGCTACATATAATAAACAGAAAACATAAAAGAACTGGGAATTAAATATAAACAAGGCTAAGAAAAAAAATTTACCTGGTTCTGGGCGGCGAACCGGAACTACGAGTTTGAAGGCAACGACTCCACCTCCTCAACTCGAAAAACCACACAAACACTTTAAAAATTTTGAACTATGGGAACCAAGAATTCTCAAAAATTTATGAGTATTCTTTTGTTTTCCCCTCCTTAAAATATTGAATGGAGTGGGTTTAAATAGAAACCCAAAAATCCTCAAAAAGGATGAAATACCGATGTGGGACTTTTGCAAAAATTGAAAATTGTTTGAGAGACAATGTGGGAAAGACAATTTTTTTTGTTTTTTTTTGTATTTGACCAAAATGTATGAATTTTAAAATCATTGGATCAAAATTTGCTATTAAATAAATAAAGCTTCAAAATCACGAATTTTAAAAATGTTAGGCCAAAATTGGGTGTCAACAGCTGTCCCTTTCGTTGTGTATGATTGATGAAAGAAATCGTGGACAACGAAAATTGACAAACCCAATTTTGCCGAACACATGACCTTTGTAAAGAAGTGCGGTTGCATGTGGTGGAAGTCAATCCCAGACCTGTCTCCAAAAGGTTCCATGATGTGTTGCGTCCTTGTTGAAGTGGTTTGCACCTTTTTTTTTTTTTTTAGAAATTCATCCTTTCGAATGCTCTTGACAAAGACTGAGATAAAACTCGTCAGCTTAAAAATGCAATTTAAATGGGAGACAGTGTCTTCCACCGTGTCGACACTCAATTTCTCTCCTCGGCATTTAACGTCAGTTGACGTTGAGGGACAAATATTCCTTTGAGATGCACAATTCTTTTTCTGGCAGTGCATGATTGCTTGCAGGGCATGAATATCTTCCCGCGATGTTCAAATTTACGAGGGATGGAATCTTCTCGCGGTGTATAAAATTTTGCGAGGGATGAGATCTTCTCGCAATGCATAAAATTTTGCAAGAGATCAAATCTTCTCGCGATGCAGGAATATTGACTCGCAATGCATGAATATTAACTCTCGATGCATGAATATTGACTCGCGATGCATGAATATTGACTCTCGATGCATGAATTTTTTGCGAGGTATGAAATCTTCTCGCGATGCATGAATTTTCTGCGAGGTATGGAATCTTCTCGCGATGCAGGAATATTGACTCTCGATGCATGAATATTAACTCTCGATGCATGAATTAACTAGTGATGCATGAATTCCGCAAGGTATGAAATCTTCTTGCGATGCATACATTTCTGCGAGGTATGAAATCTTCTCGCGATGCATGAATTTTCTGCGAGGTATGAAATCTTCTCGCGATGCAGGAATATTGACTCGCAATGCATGAATATTAACTCTCGATGCATGAATATTGACTCGCGATGCATGAATATTAACTCTCGATGCATGAATATTGACTCGCGATGCATGAATTTTTTGCGAGGTATGAAATCTTCTCGCGATGCATGAATTTTCTGCGAGGTATGGAATCTTCTCGCGATGCAGGAATATTGACTCGCAATGCATGAATATTAACTCTCGATGCATGAATATTGACTCGCGATGCATGAATATTAACTCTCGATGCATGAATATTGACTCGCGATGCATGAATATTAACTCTCGATGCATGAATATTGACTCGCGATGCATGAATTTTTTGCGAGGTATGAAATCTTCTCGCGATGCATGAATTTTCTGCGAGGTATGGAATCTTCTCGCGATGCAGGAATATTGACTCGCAATGCATGAATATTAACTCTCGATGCATGAATATTGACTCGCGATGCATGAATATTTCGCAATGCATGATTTATGCGATGCATGATTTTTCGCAATGCATGATTTACGCGATGCATGATTTTTCGCAATGCATGATTTACGCGATGCATGATTTTTCGCAATGCATGATTTACGCGATGCATTATTTTTCGCAATGCATGATTTACGCGATGCATGATTTTTCGCAATGCATGATTTACGCGATGCATGATTTTTCGCAATGCATGATTTACGCGATGCATGATTTTTCGCAATGCATGATTTTCGCAATGCATGATTTTTAACGAGGCCTGGATGGCTTGATGATGTTCCAACTGTAACGAGGTGGATCGCTCGATAATGTTCCTGTTTTGACTTGTTAAAGAAGTCCAACTTCAAATGAATTTTTGAGAACCTCTCAAAAATTCTGTCCCAGTTTCCAGTATGAGGAGAAATGAAAATCTTACTGGGAATATGAACGAGCCGTTGTGGCGCCTACGTATCCTGTTGGAGCAGGAATCAGGTCAAACGTAGTTCCCCGTAGAATTTTGGTCTTCTGTTTTGACTCGTTAAAGAAGTCCAACTTCAAATGAATTTTTGAGACCCTCTCAAAAATTCTGTCCCAGTTTCCAGTATGAAGAGAAAGGGAAATCTTACTGGGAATATGACCGAGCCGTTGTGGCGCCTACGTATCCCGTTGGAGCAGGAATCAGGTCAAACGTAGTTCCCCTTGTGGATGATGAGTGCTGCAAAGAATCTGAAAGATTATCAGTAGAAAATGCACAATATGAACATGATGGAATATGCCAATGGTATCTTTTGCTATGTTCAAAGCCTAAAGACAAGACATATCACATTTTGGGATGGACAATTCAATGAAGTAAAATAGGCATCTCACATATATAAGATTAACTTAACAACACCTTTTATAATGAACGACTCAAAAGACCCTTTTATTTTTAATTTTTTTTTTCAAAAAATAAAAATACGATGAGATAGTCAAATCTTCACCACGATTGGTACCAACAGTTAAGATTGCAGGTAAATCTTTTTTTTTTTTCTAAGAATGAATTAAGGTAATTCCTACAGCTTCAAGTGGTACCTCAAATATACTTAAGGATTAACAAGATCCGTTCATCTTGTTTCAAACAAAGATTTTGATTGTATCAATCCTTATGTTTCAAGTGCCCTCACGAAAAAGACTAGTCCTATTTCACACATAGTTGAAACATTTGATCATAGGACATTTTTCAAAGTGAACTCACACTCACAAGAATGTTCAATGTACACAACTGTGATACCATATGCTTGACCCTTATGTAAATCTCCACTAATTTGAGAACATTTGGAATAAGATCATGTAGGGCTTGTAATTGGCTTGTAACGTAGGCTTAGGGATGGTAGGATATTTATTTGAGATAAAAGTGACTGAATTCCGCCTTGAGTGTTACACAGAATTTGTGCTCTTAATAATTGGTACGCCTTTGACGTCAGATCCTCTTCATTGTTCTCCACCTTTCATCTTCTTTTGAATCCTCATTTTTAACGCTTTTCCCTTCCCTTTTTTTTTTGATTCCTTATTCGTTGAAGCTTTTCTTTATTCACTTCTTTATTATAATAATTTTTCCTTTTTGATGGGGTATTTTCTTTCCCACTTTTCACTGATCCTGTAAAGGAAATTTTTGTCTCTCTTTATTTCTTTCACTTTTTTTTTTTTCGCTTTTTCTTTAGAGTCTTTGCTTTCTTGATTTTGAGAGACTCAATATCTTTGCTTTTTGAATTTTCAAACATGGATCTCCTCTTATAATTTGCACATTCTTTGTGCACTCAAGAAGGTTGGGCCAAGAGAGGATAGTGCTTGTAAGCACTT
Organism: Solanum chilense; assembly: GCA_032847665.1. Classification (NCBI taxonomy): domain Eukaryota; kingdom Viridiplantae; phylum Streptophyta; class Magnoliopsida; order Solanales; family Solanaceae; genus Solanum; species Solanum chilense. The sequence goes on from CM064965.1 coordinate 3,632,992, forward strand.
AAAAGGGTAGTGGTTAAGATTTGATTGTCCAAATGAAGGTTTCAGGCTCAAAATGGGAAAACTAGGGATTAATGTAATTTGGTAGGCTTTGAAAGGCACAATCGAGTCAAAAAAGGCCTACAATCCTTTCTCAAACCAAACATTACTCATGATTTCGCCTCGAAAAACATTCAGGTCAAGTTCTAGATCAACAGTGTAACACAATTGAACTTTGATCAAAATCTCACCACACAATGCACATGAAACATAAGGTTAATTTTATTCTTATCTTGATTGAATGCAAGAGAATTTTCAAGCATCACAAAAGTACAAATAAGAGATACCACGAGAATCTATGGTTTACCGCAAAGTCAGTCTTTTCGATCATATCGAATATATTTACATGCTCTTAATCATATAGGTCCCGACCGAGTTGAAGACATGACTCTAACAGTATGTACAAACAGTTTATTTTTTTTTTTTTTTTTTTGAAAAATGATTACCGAACCCGAGAAGGGTTGCCTACGTATCTCATTAACATGAGAATCAGGTACGCGTAGTTCGTGCAGATATGACTTGAAAAATATGCACAAACTATTTTTTATTTTTTTTTACCTTTTACTTTTTTTTCTTTTTTTTTTTTTAGGAAAAGATAATACCGAACCCAAGAAGGGTTGCCTACGTATCTCCCCGAAATGAGAATCAGGTACGCATAGTTCGACCGGATATAATTTCAAAAATATGCACAAACTATTTTTTTTTAATTTTTTTTTTTTTGGAAAAAGATTATACCGAACCCAAGAAGGGTTGCCTACGTATCTCACCGAAATGAGAATCAGGTACGCGTAGTTCGACCGGATATAATTTCAAAAATATGCACAAACTATTTTTTTTTTTTTTTTTGGAAAAAGATTATACCGAACCCAAGAAGGGTTGCCTACGTATCTCATTAACTTGAGAATCAGGTACGCGTAGTTCGTGCAGATATGACTTGAAAAATATGCACAAACTATATATATATTTTTTTTAGGGAAAGATAATACCGAACCCAAGAAGGATTGCCTACATATCTCACCGAAATGAGAATCAGGTACGCATAGTTCGTGCGGATATAATTTCAAAAATATGCACAAACTATTTTTTTTAATTTTTTTTTCTTTTTTGGAAAAAGATTATACCGAACCCAAGAAGGATTGCCTACGTATCTCACCGAAATGAGAATCAGGTACGCGTAGTTCGACCGGATAAGGCATATAAGAATTTAAAGATATAGACAACTCAAAGAAACTTCTAGGTCTAGCGCCACTAAAATTTGTAGTCCTAAAGTTTTTTTTTTTTTTTTCACCAATATATTTTATAGTCTCTTTATCGTCAATATTTATACTGCCTGTTGAATGTACCTATGAATTTTGTACAGTAATGATTTGTTGTACTCTTTTCGGATGTTTTCTTGAATTTTTGTCTCCTTCCAATTTTCACGAGATCCAGACATTGTTATGACCATCCCCGACTGATGTCGGGGACGGTATCCCTACAAAAATATGAAAAATATGTGAGAGCAAGACCATCATGCCAAATAATAATAAAAATAAGTGGGTGTCATCTTATAATTAAATACTCCCCTGATTTATCGTTTTCACTTGATATTAACGTCTTGTGAAATACAAGGATTTGAATTGCTCTAATCCTCTTGTCTCTTGCGATTTCGAACAAATAATGATTTCTGAATTCAAACGTAAATAAATTTTTCGCTGTAAAAAAAAACAACAACTCAAAAATGTAAAAGTGTTAGTCCCTGTACATAATGAATAATATAAAATATCACATAAATAATGAATAAAACACAAATATTATTTTAATTAAAGACAGACTAACATATATCACATAACAAACAAACAATTATTGCGCGTCCTATACAAATATGTGACCCTTTTATGCCTAGGGTAGGCCTATCGATTTGAAGGATGTATACGTTATTTGAAATATTTCATTGCTCCAAAAACTCAAATTTATACAATTTTTTTAAACTTAATGGGGATACATAATAGGGTAAATGTATACAAAATAATCAGTCTCACACAGGGGTACGACCCTAAACTATGCCTCCGCGAAAGATCGTTCTGCTTTCTTGAATTGTTGTCATCTCCGGGTGCCAAGATCTTCAAATAGGCTAGTAGCTGGTAAAGCTCTTTCTTTAACCTAAGCAAACTATAATCTAATCCTTACCCTATGAGACGATAATTTTCTCAAACAACGTATACATCCTTCAAATTTAAACACATAAGCATGAACGTCCATTTAGGCCGTGGGCCGTTTTGGACTCAAGGTGGTCTTCTAATGGGCTCAACACGCCTTGGGTATTGAGTCATCTTAGTTCAAATGCGCTATTTTTGGGATTTTGCTTGGCTCTACGCTAGTTTACTAAGAGTGGGTTGTATTTATAATGAAAAAGGTAACCCAAGCGGACTACTTGGGCTGGGACAGTTAACGATCGTTGACTATCAAGTAGCCAACTACACTCGTCAGGGTGCCCCGAGAAAATATTTGGTTAATGAACGATTGCGAACCCGCATAATCGTCCTTTAGTGGAAATGAAATAAATGTCGTTTGACGGAGAATATTATGCCATGAATTCAATGTTAATATACACACAACAAGATAAATAATGAATAAATACAATATACAAATAATCAGCGAAAAAAAAATAAAAAATAAAAAAAATACAAGGTATAACATAATAATAAAGCAAAAAATTCCTCAATTTGAAAAAATAATAAATTCATATTGGTAAGAACCTCTAAACTCCCCAGCAGAGTCGCCATTCTATTTACATCCCTACTCTGTCGAAATAGGTCGAAACGTCGCGGCAACTCGAAAATAATTAATTGTTCAATTTCAACAAAGTTTTATGAAATAAACGAGTTTTAAAAAAAAGAAGAGTCGCCACCTAATTTTAGGAAAACTAGGAAACCAATTATGATCTACGAAACCAATTCGATTCTAGGTAAGGGGTTTAAATTATTCCGAAGGGAAGGGGTTAGGCACCCTTCGGAATCCACAATTGTGGTTCCCGACTGAATTCATTTTTTTTTTCAAATTGAGGAAGAATATAAAATAATATACAAATATAATAAACATGCAATAAACACAATAAAATAATAATCATCGGCCTAAAGTTTGCCTAACCTCAATATTCACAAAATAACGAAATAAAAATATAATTTGAACCTTTTCGAATAATTCAAAGAGAAGCACCTCCGTGTACCTGTAAACACTTAGTAAAAGAGTTAGTGCCAAATAAATATAAATAAAAATGAATAATTCAAACAATAACTAAAAAAATAAAAATTCGTCTTATTAACATGGGAGGCCTTGGAAATCGACGATAATTTCTTCATCGGCCGATTTAACAAGTAAAATTATATATAAACTTAAATTAGATTTTCGTCTTCTAAAACGGAAAGGCCTCCGAGACCAACGAAGAGTTTTTTATTCATTATCTAAATTTAACAATAAAAATATTAACTTTAATTAAATTTCCGTCTTTCAAATTGGAAAGGCCTCCGAACCCGACGGATAGATTTTTCATCGGTCATTTAACAAGTAAACATATAAACTTGAATTTAAATTCCGTCTTTTAAAATGGAAAGGCCTCTAAACCCGACGGATAGATTTTTCATTGACCCTTCAACTCATTTCAACTCAAAATCTACGAGATCAATAAAATAATATAATGTGAAATTATTGTTCAAATAAAATTATCATGGTAAATAGCGGATCAACCTAAGCATAGCAAAATAATACTTATAGTAATAACCTCAAAAATGAAACACTAAGGCATACCCACTTCCTAAATATACTATACTAAATGGGAAAAAGTGGCAGCACTAACATCCGTTTACAATAAATAACAAAAGAAAAACCACTTAATAATTTATTTATTTTTTGTTATAAACTAAAGAAATTCAATTAAAAAGAAACAGCCAAACCAAAGTAGTGAACAAGAATAATATATCCTAAATATAATAGCAACTAACAATAACAATGTATTAATAAAAGCAATCACAATTATTTGAAAACTAAAATAGTCATTAAAACTTTACCCAAAACAAAATAATAAAAATAACAATAACTCATTGACCACATTTAACAATTTTAGAATATATAAACTTGAATTAAAATTCCGTCTTTTAAAATGGGAAGGCCTCTAAACCCGACGGATAGATTTTTCATCGGCCCTTTAACAAATATATTTAATATAACCTGAACATCAACAAAACATAACAAACTTATCCCAAGAGAATAGGGAAAACAACAACCAAACTAAACAACATAATAATGAAATGGAAATAACAATAACGTAATATATGAAAATTAAAAATAACATTAAAATAGAATAATAACAAAACCCTGAAAAGCTAAGATAACAAATAGTTGATTAACAATTTTAAAATAATAATAATAATAAATAAACAAACATCAAACCGTAAAATAATACTAATATTAAAACTACAATAAACACAAATATTAATTGACTTTTAGAACTACATTAAACTAAAAAAAAACAAGCTACATATAATAAACAGAAAACATAAAAGAACTGGGAATTAAATAAAACAAGGCTAAGAAAAAAAATTTACCTGGTTCTGGGCGGCGAACCGGAACTACGAGTTTGAAGGCAACGACTCCACCTCCTCAACTCGAAAAAACACAAAAACACTTTAAAAATTTTGAACTATGGGAACCAAGAATTCTCAAAAATTTATGAGTATTCTTTTGTTTTCCCTTCCCTTAAAATATTGAATGGAGTGGGTTTAAATAGAAACCCAAAAATCCTCAAAAAGGATGAAATACCGATGTGGGACTTTTGCAAAAATTGAAAATTGTTTGAGAGACAATGTGGGAAAGACAATTTTTTTTGTTTTTTTTTGTATTTGACCAAAATGTATGAATTTTAAAATCATTGGATCAAAATTTGCTATTAAATAAATAAAGCTTCAAAATCACGAATTTTAAAAATGTTAGGCCAAAATTGGGTGTCAACAATACGGAAAAGGGCCTAAAATACCCTCGAAGTATTGAAATGGTACACAATTACCCTCCATCCACCTATTGACCCCCAAATACCCTTCACATCCACCTTTGGGTCCAAATTTACCCCTTTATTAACGGACCAAAATTAAAAATATGAAAAAGGACCTAAAATACCCTCGAAGTATTGAAAATGGTACACAATTACCCTCCATCCACCTATTCGCCCCCAAATACCCTTCAAATCCACCTTTGGGTCCAAATTTACCCCTTCATGAACGGACCAAAATTAAAAATAATTAATAATATTTTTTAATTACGTGACACTCAATCATTGGTTGTAATTTAATATTTAAAATAATTTTAAACTCACCATTTTAACTAAACCCGGCCCACTTGACCCAATTTAAAAAAATAACCCATCTAATTAAAATATCCTAAAACCTTATTCCTCCCATTTTCACAAGTTCCATGACTCCATTGTCTTCTTCTTCATGAAGAAAATTTCAGCTTCTTCTTCGATTTCTTGCCCTGAAGAACTTCAATCTCGTACATGTAAGTTCAATCGAAGTATATCAATAATAATAGTGAAAATGGTGGACCGACAGATCAAAAATTAGACGTATGATAACATGGACTGTCTATAACTTTTTTTTTTATAATCTTGAAAAAATTATATGTTCCCCACGTGTGATTGGACTGAATATTTTGCTAAAATTGGTGAAAACATTATATGATTAATTTTCTTTAAAAAAAAACAATATATTTATTGTAAGGGAAAGAAAGTGCACGTCTTATTCTTGGAAAAGTTTAGAAGAAGAAGAGCCATAGAAGTACATCAACTACGTGTGTGTACGAGATTAAAGTTCTCCGGGTAAAGAAATCGAAGAAGAAGCTGACATTTTCTTCATGAAGAAGAAGAAGAAGAAGACAATGGAGTCATGGAAATTGTGAAAATGGGAGGAATAAGATTTTAGGATAATTTAATTAGATGGGTTAATTTTTTTAAATTGGGTCAAGTGGGGCGGGTTTAGTTAAAATGGGTGAGTTTAAAATTATTTTAAATATTAAATTACAACCAATGATTGAGTGCCATGTAATTAAAAAATATTATTTAATTATTTTTAATTTTGATCCGTTCATGAAGGGGTAAATTTGGACCCAAAGGTGGATTTGACGGGTATTTGGGGGCCAATAGGTGGATGAAGGGTAATTGTGTACCATTTTCAATACTTCGAGGGTATTTTAGGCCCTTTTCCGTATTTTTAATTTTGGTCCGTTAATGAAGGGGTAAATTTGGACCCAAAGGTGGATGTGAAGGGTATTTGGGGGCCAATAGGTGGATGGAGGGTAATTGTGTACCATTTTCAATACTTCGAGGGTATTTTAGGCTCTTTTCTGTTCATTATATATGTGGTAAACAATTCATTAAAAATAATGGACGTTTGATATTCGATTTTTAAAGTTTAATTTTGATGATTCGATATTAAAAGTAGCTAATGAATATCTCAAATAGAAAAAATGATGGTGACGATGACTTGTGTGTTATTCCCCTTTATTAGTGAGCAATGTGTAAATATACATGTAACGAAGAAAAATAGATGATCATTTCAACCAATTGTTCACTTTAAAATTCATTTCTTTATAATTTCATGCTTTTAAATAAGATCAATTTTTCAACTACTTTTATATTTAATTTGGATTTGGACTTTCTCGATAGTTGTTTATTTCAATTGTTTCCATTTTTTCAAGAGTTTGGGAAACTTGCCACAAGCATGATGGAACTTTTGTTTTGTATAACTTATTCAAAACATAGAAAAATATTAATATCAAGTCAGGATGGCCGAGTGGTCTAAGGCGCCAGACTCAAGTTCTGGTCTTCGTAAGAGGGCGTGGGTTCAAATCCCACTTCTGACATTTATTTTTATATATTAATTTTTTATTCCATTTTATAAGTCAATATCATGTTTATATGAAATCAAAAATGAGTTTGTAAGAGTATAGGCGTGTATTTTTAGTTATACATTTCATTGTGTATAGGCGTGTATTTTTAATATCATGAATTTCGATGTATTAGTAACATAAGGAGATTTAACACATGCATTAACATGACTAAAGACTTAATTTTGTTCTCAAACCTCTTTTTACTTCAATTCCACCATAATTGTGAAAGGTATCTTTGTCAATAAATATATTTTTTCTAAGACATACTAATTTTTAATACACCAAAAATGTATATAAGAAATTATTTATGAATTATGTATAACTAATTTAAGCATAATTAATATAAATATTATTAATACACATTATTTAACATTATTTGTATAAATATACTCTATAAATAACCTCTAAGCTAAATAGTTTTGAATTAAAAAGATGTCAATTACTCAATTGACTTGTACCTTAATGTCAATCTCCCAACGGAGAATGATGTAATTGTGTTGGGCTTAAAGCCCAATTGGTCAATCTCAGCATGGGCCAAGCTTAGAAGTTCTAACTTTTAAAGGCAAAGTATATAAACCCAATAATTTAGACATGATTACCTCTTATTTTAAAAAATTTCTCAAATTGCAATAATTTCGTATTTTCAGAATTCATGAATATATTGTTTCTTCGCTCGACCGATAATAAACAATAAATGAATTATGTATCAGATAAATAACTGTAAATCAGATTCATATTGATCTATGTTTGAAATAATTGATGGTATGTATTATAAGTTACATTGTACACAAAAAAAAAATGTAATGTACCTCATAGAGGTGAAGTGATGTGTTCGGATATTAAGAAAGGAAAGGAAAAAGAGAATTTTTGGAATTAATGCGATTGGTAGAGATTTTTCAATATTATGTTATCTTAAGTCGTGTAATGATGAAAATTTCTCAATTATTTATTGTCTTACTAATTAATAGTTTCATACGAATCAAGTCATATATACCTAGATACAACTACCAGTTAGATACTAAAATATACATGCATAAGGAGAGCGGAATGAAAGAGGAGAGAGACAAACGAGGAAAAAGGGAGGCGAGCGAGATAATTAGTAAATTCCAAATACATGTGAATAACACTAGATACATGTATGTTTAGTACCACATGCATTCTGAATACACACACATAGTAAGAGAGACAAATGAGAGTAGGAGAAAGACAAGCGAAAGAGTCGATGTATGTCTGATACATGCAAATACACTTGGATAAAATAAAAATAGAATAAATTGCACCTAGTTTTGTCTCTATGTATTTGAGATACATGTATCTAATCATGCCAGACATAGTGGGCAGAGTATGGTATTTGAAAGTTTTGATATCGTAATTTTGGTAGTCGGTCTTTAAATATTATACCATTACCATACAAATTTAATTCTGTATGATTCGGTAAATTGACGTTGGTTTCGAAATTCTGGTAAAATCGCTAATCATAATTGTGCACCTTTTACTAATATATAATCGTATAATAGAGTATTATTACTCGACAACTAAAAAAGAATTTAATTGTATCTTACTGACACTCTACACTTGTAGAAATTTATATGCAAAATAAAGTATATACATCTTTTTTTGTTAATCAGTTATACAATTCAAATACAATTTAATCAAAATAGAGTAGTCAAAATTTTAACTTCTACATTTAGTTTATACTAATGTAAGGTTGCATATCTTTAATATTTGAATTTTGTTATTTATGTAACTATATACTCCGACATGGTATTCGATATTTCGATATGTTATTTCTAAATATTAGATACAAAAAAAAATGTATACCATATACCACACAAAATATCATAGTACAAAAATCACGATAATTTTGATATAGTATGTTATTTTGATATATACCATACCATGCTCATCCCTAGCGCTAGATACATGGTGACCGAAATTTAGTATGAATAATAATTTCAATACTTTAAAGAAGACATGTAATTAAACCTTAAACTAGTGAAATTTTATATTAATTCTTAGGGGTGTCTTTCATTATAAATACTATAATATATTATGGAACTTAAGTTAATAGTTTATATTATAATATTCTATAAGTTATATGTACATGCATGAATTAGTTTTTGAAGCATTTATGTTTAGTAAGTAGGTGTTTGGTCATGTGACATCTTGTCACATATGAAATCGTGAGATGCAATTAATATTTTTATATGTAATTTTATATTGTGATATGGTATAAGTGTTTGAATATGTGATTTTACGCTGATTTCATCTCATTATTTGATATCATGGAATGTGATTCAATATTCTCCAAAAATCATTATATGAAAATTTCATATCACGATTTGAGATATTTTTAACACAAAAATTGATCCAGAAGTTTATATATAGTTAAAACAACCAAATATTTATATCTACTAACAATTTGTTTTATGTATAAATAAAATTTACAAATGACATTATTAATTTTAAAAATTTATCATTTCACAGACATAAAATTTATTATTCCCACCTACATGTAGTCACTTTAATTCTTACTTACCGATTGTTGAGTAATATTAAAGACAAGAACACTACAATTTATGTTCAAATTTTTTTATTGAATTAAAGTTAGATGATACAGTTACTTAAGTGGAGAACAAATAACTTTGTAATAATTTATTATGCAATTTTATAAATTTATTTTTGATTATTTGGTAAAATTGACTAAACAATTGGGCTGTTTTAATAGTTTTACAACTTATGAAATTCTTATGATTATCAGAATATATACAATATCAAAACTTCATATTGCATGATATCATATCGCATAACCAAACAGGCCTTAGACATAATTCGATTATCAAAAGACGAAATTTAAAAATAAATTTATTTAAAAAACTAACGTGCAATTTTATCTTATAGTTTCGATATCCGCGATGTTGAGTGGAAGGTAGGTTTGAATTTTAAAAATTGTTATACACGTTAATGCTTAGGAAGACTATTTGATCACTAATAGAACATTAGTTTTATCATAAATAATTCGAAAATCATTAATATGAGTTGTGCTATAGTAATAAGTTTGTTTCACTCTTAATTAAAGATTTCGAATTTAAGCTTCGAATATGTAGAAAATTTTAATGCGAGTGTCAACCGTGAACAAATTCGATAATGTGCGATGCAGATTTAATTGAGATTCCAATATGGACTTTTAAATTAGTTATCGACATTATGTCCAATAATACTTATTTACTATTGACTTTGCATATTTTTTAAAAAACTATAAATAAAAGTGATAATTATTATCGAATAGATAAATTATAACCGAACGGAGTAGAAATGAGTTTTTGGAGAACTAATCATGTTGGTATAAGACCTAACTTTTTGACCTCCTGTTTTTTAGGTTGAAATTACATTCAAATAATCATATGAAATATAGCGGAATGAATAGGTTCAATATTGAAAATAAAAATATTTTTTTTATGTAGGAAATTGTTTTTTTTTTTGTTTGATGCATTTTATCTGATGAAAATTATGTCATGTTTTACTTTGCAAGCGCCAATTTAATTATTCTTTTAGGATTAAATTAAATTAAAGCAATATTTAGATACTGAAAAAATTATATAAGATATACGGTAAATTATAGTAATTTTTATATTTACATAACTAAAAAGAATATATTTTGAAATATTGATCAATATTCATGTAATTTGATGCTCGATAAATAAATGTAACTAATATAATATACAAAAAGTATTGGATCATTGAATTTCATCTTAAATGCTATTTTCGTATCATATTATTTCTCTTCCCATCCTACATGGTGACGGATATCGATATAATATAATTTGTGTTTTAGTGATAAAATTGAATCATTTTTAATCAGAAATTTTGTATTTAAATTTTATTTTAGATACAAATTAATACTATTGAATGTATTGAAAGCGTCAGACTTTTAAATAAAATTTGTTAAATCAAATTTTAATTTAGTCGAAAATTTAATTTGAACTTTAAGCTTTAAAAAAAAAGAGACATTGTGACGGATATTCATTTATTTCTCATTTCCACTTTGTACTTTTGAATTTCTTACTTTATCTGCCTCCCAAATCTATCAGAAAAAAAATAAAAATAAATACATTATAATGCATTTATGATATTTATTTAATTTTTAGTACTATTAAAGTATATAGTCTCTATGTGCTGAACTGCTGATGATATCACTATTATATCCACCATGGGTTGGGTGGGGAATATTGGAATTTAATTAAGTGGGGGACCTAAATTTATTTATTTTTAATATATACTTTTTTTTTCAATTTTTACTTTATGGCCTGCAAAATTTATTACTATTTTTTTTCCAAATTCTTCCTACTTAATTTGTGATACGACACGTGAATGAAATTATAATTTTAAATTAGTATTTGTATATGTGATTCTAAATCATTATTTTAAAAAGAAGAAGAAAAAGAGAATGCTGCCACTATTAATTTGTGTATTTTCATTTTAAAGGAAATTATCATTACTAAATTCTAATTTTTAAAATTGTTTTTAGAAATATCGCGATAGATGCATTTAATTTCAACAGGAATTATTGTGACATGTGAAAGGGAATTATATATTTTATAATTAGTACAAGTATAAATGAACAAACAAGGACGTATGAAGTCATATTATAGCTAGTTGGGGTCAGCGAAATTTTAGTTTAATCGATAAATCAAATCAGATAAAATTATTAATTTATTCGTATTGTAATCATAATGAATTTTAATTACTTTGTGATTTTATATTGATCCAATTTACAATTTAACATATTTATAAATTGATAATTAATGATTGAATCATATAAACACAGTAATTAATCGAAAAACACCACAATTTTCTAGTTTTGGAACTAGAAAATATATGTAACTAATATGATTTCGAAAATATAAAATTTGAATTTGAACTTATAGTTTTAAAAATATAATATATTTAATATTAAAATAATATAAATATTAGATTCAATGTCAGAGCAACATGTAAATATTGGGATTCCTTCGTCAACAAATAATTATGTGATTAAAAAATTGCTTTTGATTCAAAATTGCGTATACAAACAAAAATAATTCAAAAATTGCTTTTGATGTCAAATGTTTGAAAATTTTTAAGTTTTGTTCTAAATAAATATCTGCCACTAGGAAAAAGAGGTATGTATTGTTGCCAATATATACTATTAGATCATTTAATTAATAAAAAGACATAAATATACAGTGTATATATATATCCTGTTTATTTATATATTAAAGATATATTTTATAAATTAAATTACCTAAAATATTTGACTGTAAATTTTCTGGAAAAAAAGTACTACTACTAAGTATTTTCAGATTTCATTCCTCAATGAGGTCATATTGGTCCCTACATTGCTCTTATGATTTGCATTTTAACTCATTACAACATCAATAGTTTTTAGATGGATCAATAGTAATATTGAAAAAGAAAACTAAATATATACTATAGTCTGTATTTCTGGATATATTACTGGACTTCTTGATACATTAGCAAACATCCGGATACATAGATAAGAGATGTATTCAAAACGAGAGAGTTGTATCTATCAGAAATGAAATAGGATTTCTAGATACATCACTAGACTTTCAGATTTATCAGTAGACATTCGAATACATAGAGGAATGATGTATCCGAGAGGAGGATAGGAATGTATCAGCGAAAGGTGAGTGATTACCTTTTAAAATTTTATAAATGATACACAATTTTAGAGATTATGAAAAAATAATATTTGTATTTAAATAATTTTACTTAATATATATGTTACTTCCAACAAAACAGTCATCCTATTCTGAACTACTGAATCCTCACATCTAGAGTCATATTCTTAATAACTTACATATATATCATATCTTTCTAATTACCATTCTTAATACTTCTTCAGACTACCTTTATAAAATAAAAAACTCTTTTAAACAAACTTAAATATCTTATTCCATGTTTGTGGTAAAGGAATAAGGAATTAGGCTTTAATTTGGCAGTGTTTGTTGGAACTTTACAATAATTTAATTTGTGACATATTTTGACAGAGCTAATATAAGTCGTGAATATAAATTTGTTTAATAATAATAATTATAAAAAAAAACATAATATGGGGTAGTAGGACCCACTCCTTAGTGTGTTATATCCTCCTCAACTTAACCCAACCCTAACTTTGTTGGTGTCCATAATTGATTTATAGTTTCACCACATACATTTTTGTTTATTTTTGCTTTGCCTCGTGGATTCCATTAGTCCATATATACTTTTCTTTTCTTCCATATCACAACTTGTCTTCACTAGATCTTCTAACCCTAGATTTCTATACATCTATCAAATAATAATAACCTAAGCTACTCAAACTCCACATATAAGACAAGAGACAATTGTGTAGGTGGCAAACGCTTTTCACCTTAAATTTTAGCTAGCGTTTAGTCTCAAGTTTTCAAATATTTTTGGTAAATTATATTGAGTATATTTTAGGTTTAGCAGATATAAAAATCATATTGGCGCTCTATAGCTATAGTCTTGTTGTTTGCATCAGATCGGTATAAAAATTGTTGGCATCTGATTTGTATAAATCACAACAATTTGTATGAATCGAGCGACTGTGTCTATGAAAATTTTATGTTTGTGTATGTGTTGTTTGTGTTTGTATATGTGCATAAAATTTGAATTCGTATAAAATGGCGAAGTGTTTACTATGAATTATAAGTAAATAAAATTGTGGTTAAAACATTTAATTTGAAATGATAGTTTGCTATTTTATACAATTTTTTCAATTTGTTTTACTATTTCAAAAAAAATGATTTACAGCCATAATTTTTAAAAATTATTAAACATACCACTAAATCTGTAATCTGTATTAATATTTTATAATAAATATGATCTGTTGAAATATAACCTTATAATATAACGGATAACAACATAACAATAGAGGCAAGACAATACATTAATCATATACTCAAACTTGTCACTAATTCAGTTATAATTATAACTCATTAAACACAAATTATTCTTTTTTTCTCAATTTTCACTCAAGAACTCAATTTTTTTGGGAAGAAATAGTGATAATTATTAATTAATAAATAATGAGTATTTTTTGTATAAAATAAAAGTTTGTGATAATTTTTTATTTTTTTTAAATTCTGAAATATGAAAACTTTCATACACCACTTCCTAAACTTTTTTCAAATATATTTGGAATCAAACGGATCCTAAAAGTTATTAGTTCAAAATATCATGAAGGTAAAAGGCAAACCAACACAAATAAAACTCAATATAAACCATATAGAAAAATCTTTTTGGTCAAAATGGTTTTCTGTTATATTATTTTACCTTTTAGGATTTCCTCTTTCTATTAAGAAATTCTAAAGAAAAAGTCCCTCGGACGAGGAAAGAAGGGGCTTTTGATCGAGATGGGTAGAAGAAGCACTGCAAAAATTGTGGGAATTAGAATACTTTTACCTTTTTAATTTTAATATCTCTTTACTAGAAAATAGAAAAAAATAAGTTTATTTTAAAATTAAAATTAAAGAAATTATAATTTCTTTTAATTTTCTAACTATTTAGCACTTCTCGAACCATATATACACCGACCACAAATAAATAAGAAAAAAAAGTAAACCAGCACATGCACATTTCTTGAGTTTAACTATTAAGGTGGTAAAAGAACATTGGACCTTTTTCCTCGTTACTGTTACTTCTTTTGATATGGTATAAATAACACTTTAGCAACTATTATTATGTTATTTATAGGAGAAAAAATTTATTTCATATGAATTTAATATTATAACAAAGAAATTTGCCATAAAACTTTATTAGAATGATATTTTATTTATGTTATTTTATTATTTTTATATTTTTATTCTTTTTATCAAAAGATGAAAAAAATATTTTAGAATAAAAAATATTATAATTTTTTTAAAATTTTGATTAAATTTTTGAATCTTTATATACTTTTAAAGTCAATAATATAAACATATCTAATAAATTTTTAAATAAATATAGATTTTACATCAAAACATAGTGACGTCTATTGAACCCACAAGTTATACATTGGCTTTATACTCTATTGTTATTGGTAAGTTTTAATTTTACCTCTTGTATTTCACTATTATTAAGCACCATTAATTTTCAATTATGTATTGTGCGTATTCATCATCCTTTTTACATAAGGAAATATATTAAATTTGAACAGTTTTTTAAGAGTATATTACTATTAAATAAATATGAAGTAAGAGTACGAGATTAGCATTACATAACACATGACTAATTAAAATGAACCATTGATAAAGAAAAATTCTATTTATTCACAAATAATGGAATAAAAATAACTCCTTTTTCAATTAATGATAAGTTAAAGGTCAACTTACACATATAGCAAACAAAAAATTTATATTTGTATGTTATAGCAAAGTTTGCATAATTGTGCTTCATAACAAACATATAACTGTATAATTCGCTATACATATACAACTGTATAATTCGCTGGCCTAAATTGTATAATTCGCTGGCCTATTTCACTGCAATTGTATGATGCGCAATTATATAATTCGCTGGCCTTTTTCGCTGCAATACGTGTATAAAATTTGTTTTGCATACAATTGAATCGAAGTAAAATGTTTGTATATTGTATAACTATAAGTATATAGGAAGAATATATCTGTTTTTTTCTCGCTTTATACAAAAAAAGAAACACAATTTATACACTTCTGTTGTATAAAGCAGGAGAAAATTATATTTCACTGCAATTGTATAATTCGCAATTATATAATTCGTTGGCCTTTTTCACTGCAATATTTGTATAAAATTTGCATTTGTATACAATCCAATCGAAATAAATTTTTGTAAATTGTATATAATTAAGTGTATAGCACGAAGATATATGTTTTTGCATGTGTATATACAATTTTCTCTCGCTTTATACAAAACAGAAACACAATTTATATTGTATAAAACGAGAGAGATGAGCAGAGAGAAAGTGGTGAGCGAGAGTTTTGGGAGAGAGACGACTGACAAACTTTAGCAAACGTTTGCTATGGAGCATAATTAAATCAAAAAATAACTATTTAATTTATTTTAGGTTATTAGTTTACTATTATATATACAATTATCACTTATTAAATATGTTTAGTCAAATACTATGATATCTAAATAAATTTGAGGAATCAAAAATACTGATATCCTAAACATATAACAGGTCACAACATGATAAACCACATTAATATTATATTATACCCATGTTTACATTATCAATGTACAAAATAATTCAAGTCTTAATTGCTTTCAACGAAATTATAATTATTCATTGTCACTAATATGATAAATTTATTAGCCTACATTAGTTGAATCCTAAAATTAGCCAGTTAGTTAGTCATTAATCATAATACTCACCTCAACTTTTTATATAGTAATCCGTTTAAAGTAAGAGTTAATTAAAAATTAAGGTGCAATTAATCTTAAGGAGAAAGATGAAGCAAAACTAGTTCACATGAAACTTGTTTTGTTTAATTGTTAATTTGGTATATTTCCACCTAATTATTCAATGCGTAAGTAAGAAACAAACCCCTTTGGCAAAAATATTGGGTGACAACTTGCTAATGTGATAAACAATTCTTACACGTGAACCTCTCTCCAAGCTCAATTAGTTAAACGTTACACCACCAACAACACACACGATATAGAAATCGTAGTACAGCAATGAAATTATTTTACCATTAATTAGAGATTTTGAATAGAGATATTCAATTAAGTCATATGATTTAAATTTAATCGAGATTTCAACTACGACTAAGAGCCTGTTTGGCTCAGATTAAAAGCTGGTCAAACTGACTTAAAAGCTGGTTTTGACTTATTTAGCTGTTTGGCAATACTCAAAATAACTTATTTTAAGTTAAAAAAAACTTATTTTAGCCAAAAGTTAAAAGCTCGGGTAGGGGTGCTTTTTTTTTTTTTTTAGTTTATAAGTTGTTTTGAGTTGACCATATTTTTACCTTTTTGCCCTTAATATTTCTATACAATCTACAAATTACCTACATAACTCTAACATCTCTTTCTTCCATTTTTGCTTTTTCATGTGTGGATGATAGACAATTACTATTATTAATGAATGAAAATAAAAAAAATCTTAAATCTTTCAAGTGATCTATTCAAATTATATATTATTCAAAACTAAAATAAGTTGCACATATAACTTAAATAAAAATTTATATTCCTCTTATAAATAATTTGTAATAATAAAGAAATATGTGAATGATAGACAATTATTATTACCTATGGATGAAACTAAAATAAAATCTTAATTCGTTCTTTGATCTATTCAAATTATATATATCTTTAAAATCTATAATAAGTTTATATTCCTCTTATTAATAATTTGTGATGAGAAAGAAATATGTGAATGATAGCAAAATATAATTATTTATGGCTGTAAAATATAAATTAATTAATTTTTATTATATTAACAGCTTTTAAGGTTATTTCAGACATTTTGATTAAAAAGTTGTTTGTCAGCAGTTATTTGCCAAACACATCAACAACCTTTTTTTTAAGTTCAGCTCGTTAATCCAAACGCATAACTGATTATTTTAAAAATAAGTTTCAGCACTTTCAAAAGTTTTTTTTTTAAAGCTGCTTTTATTAAATCCATCCAAACGGCCCTAAGAATCTAAAAACTAAACAAATATAATATAGAAGGAAATGATAAAACAATAAGATGCACCATAAAATGAAATTCATTAATACACGACCAACCATATGTACCTAGAAAATAATCTAATTGGTGGACCCAAAAATTTTAAACATCTAAAGCCATTCGTTTATAATACAAACACAAAGTCCGCATTCTGCCAAACACCATAACCTAAAAATAAAATTGTATCCAACAGCGATACATGCACTCACACAAATATATTTACAAAAAGAGAATCTAAATATTAATATTTTTTTTTTCGAATGTGGGACATTATATGAAATTTTTTTTTTCATTAACAATAATAATAACCAAAATTAAAGAAAACCCCTTAATACAGCAAATCACATTGAAAATTAATATTCATAAGCTAATAATAATCAGAATATTTTTCTCTTGATTAGAAAATAATAATAATACTAAAAGTTAACGCCAAGCTGACGCGACGGTGAGAGTCCGTCCCATCCAACCAAAGCAAATACCTCCACTTTGTTCGTTCACGGTGAAGCCCGGGTTGCCACGTGTACCCGAATTAAGCTTCGAACGCAAAGAATT